>JAJEJO010051330.1:148226-163146 GCA_020662805.1 Glaucomys volans
TCTTTTTTTTGTTGTATTGAGTAATTGAGATGCAATTCCTTTCTAAGCCACTTATTAATATCATTTTTATTACTAATTATACATTTAAGATCTCACATCTTCACTATTCCTTTTCTTCCATGGAAAAAATTATATTTCCCTTTTTAATACTACTCATTGTCTGTATAGGTCATCTAACAATTAACCATGTATATCTTTATGATATCTCATCTCTTGTTTCCTTAAAGTATAATTACATTTCTCAGCTATTATACTCATTCTGTGAGGACAGTTCATCTAAATTATAATCATGTTTAAGCCTTCTAAGTGCTAATGTGGTGCTTTGTAAATCTTACACTCTGGTAGAATGTGAGAAATTATGTTTGAATTACAATTTAATTTCTTTATACAGATATGTTTCCCTGAAATTCTTTTCCATTTATTTGTCATTCACTCTTTATTACCTTGGATTTCACATCCTTTTGTTTTTCCACATTATTCCCAAAGTTATTAACTTATAATAACTATAACATATTAACCTAATCCAATAGGATATAGGAAATGTTTTTATATTATCCATCAATTGTAGTATCATTTATTCATTCATATAATAAAACTTTGACAAATTTCCATTCATCTATCCACTCTCCATTATAATAACAATTTCATTAAATAATATATAACTGTTTACATTTTTTGAAAATCATGATTCTCTTTCACACATGTCAATTACTCCAATTCTATTTAAAATTTCAATTGTACATCTAATTTGATGTATTTTTCTCTTGTTTTAGCTTTAATTTGATTTGTAGCTCAGGAACTTATAACATGGAAATGAAGGTGGGAGTTGTTTAATCTTCCTTGACTTCCTTCTTGTTCTGCTTCCTCTTCTCCAGATTTGACATTGGGTCAAAAATCATTAGAGAAAAAGAGACAATGAATAAATGAGCCAGATTGTTATAATCTATTAAAGCTATGTACTGTCATGATGAACCTTCAGATACTGGTTTTCCCATGGAGGATATGAGACTTTCAAGGTTCCTGCCATGAGTGAAATGCTCCCTAGTACATGCCTTGATTTTATTTTATTTTTATATCCCACCTACCCCTAGACTTTTATTGCTGTAAGCATCTCAACATGGTAGACAATCCTCCTGTCCCCAGTAACTGCAAAATGAATTGAGAAGAGTTAACTTCCCATGATTTCTGGCATGCCCTGCCAGAAAGGAGGATGAGAATCTATCTCTTTGATGACTAATCCTTCTCTCATCATGCGTTTTACTAGTTACCTCAGTTAATCTTGATCTTCAGACTTCTCTTGAATAGAGTGTAGGTTTCAGTCTTTTGATCCATGTATTCCTTTAAGCTAATGGGAATGTTTTCTTCTCCCAAGAACACTAATGATGTTCTAAAATTGCATGCCACATATTCATTTTTTGATTCATTTAGCAAATATTACTCTACATCAGGTACTCTTTCCAGAACTGGTAGGATACCAGACTTAGGCAATAAAAATACAGATACCAAATTATATTTGAATTGCATATAAACATAAATAATTTATTGGCAGAAGTATGCAATATTGGGATATTTTTATATTAAAACGATCTATTTTCATTCAAAATTAAAGCTTATATGAATGTCCTATATTTTTATGGAAAACTTATATGTAGAAGTATATAACACATGATACTATGTTCTAATTGAGAAAAACAAAACAATGAATACAAATATTTAAAATACTATATTATATATTAACAAATAAAGTAGATTGAAAATTATGGAGTGTGAAAGGGGCCTAACAGTTTTTAAATGAATTGACCATGGCTCCAGAACCAAAGAGATAAATACTTGGGAGTAGATTGGTAGAAAGATAGAGAGATAATCCAGGCATAAGAACAGCCAGTGTAGGGAACCGTGACGGATGTGTGTGGCTTATACAAGAGATACCAAATAGGGAAGAAGTGAAGTAAAGGGTGGAGAAGAGAGGTTCAGAGTGGAATGGGAGTTGGGTGCTAGGCTGAGGGAGGCTATAGGATTAGCCAGGGCATTTAGCCATTGTAAGGATTTACGGTTATTTTCATTTACCCCTTACGAAACTGGAGTCTTTGCAGCATTTTGAGGGGTGAATCGGAAGGCATAGTTTTCCTTTTAGACAATTTATCATAACTGCTTATAAAAAATTGATTAGAGAGTGGTAATTGCAATGACAGGATATATAATTGGGAGCCTATTGCAGCTTGGCAAGAATTAAAGGAGGAAACATTAGAGGGGATATGGAAAGTTGATTTTGATTGAATTTTGCCAAATTATTAGAATGTTATAATCAATGTGATATAGAGTGTGAGAAAATGAGAAAGATGATTATGAGAGAAATGAGAAAGATAACATCTACTGGAGAAACTGGAAAAAAGGAGTTGATGTTTTCTATGAAGGGGGACAGCTGTGAGAGGTGGGCAAGAATACCTGGAAAGAAATAATTCAGTTGTGGACACATTATATTTGCATTGTTAGATATCCAGTTGCAGATATCAATTTTGCAGTTAGATTTGTTCTTTAAGGAAGAATATTGGGTCAGAGACAGCAATTTGGGAATTTCTAGTGTATACATAGCACTTAATGCAAGAAAATGAGAGGAGTCCTCCTTCTTGAAGACATTTCCAATTGCTCTTTCTTTAGACATTTTTTTAAACTTTCATTTTGAGTGGAGGTCACTACGCCCTGTGTACAAGATGGAGTAGGGAATTTTTCTGCTTTTCCCCAATGCTAATGCTCACTGTGGATTCCTGACTCATGGATAACCTTTAAGGCCCATGTAGAAAATGCTATCCATTCATTGATTGCAAACATTGTCTTTCATTTATAATGCACTAGATTGTCACTCATTTCCTAATTTAAGTTGAATAAGAGCCAGATGCTCACTTAGAGGTGCTGACAGTTCAATGTATTGTGTCAATGAGAGAGTGGATTCTGTTAACTTTTCTGTGCTTTTCTTTCATAGATAATATTCAGTTAATAAATTGGCTATTAAATGAAATTTGATGAAGGCATCTTACACTTGTCACATTGAACTAGATAGCTTGCTATAGATTAAGTAGTATTAGGAGCTCTTAGCATGTTCAGCCTCTGCAAAGGTGAGAGTTGTCTCATTAGTACATTCTGAAAGTAATTACCATTTTAATAATTTTTATTAAATTCATCAATGAGAGAAAAAAGAGTCTGATTTCAATGTGTTAAGTTGACAATGTGACTTTTAAATTTTATTTTAACAATGATAATATTTTAAGCCGGGCGTGGTGGCGCATGCCTGTAATCCAAGCGACTCGGGAGGTTGAGTCAGGAGGATCGAGAGTTCAAAGCCAGTCTCAGCAATTTAGCAAGGCCCTAAGCAACTCAGTGAGACCCTGTCTCTAAATAAAAAACACAAAATAGGGCTGGGGATGTGGCTCAGTGGCCAAGTGTCCCTGAGTTCAATCCCTGGTTCCAAAAAAAACACCTCAACAATGATAATCTTTTAAATTTGAACTTCTGACCATGAGTCTCTACCTCAGTCATATATCTAATTTTATATTGCATTTCCATGCCTCATTAACAGTTTGGTTAAAGAAAACATCCTTAAATTCTGTCCATATCTTATTTTCTTTTTTTAGTCAAATAAAATTAGGTAATTTTTCATATGAATTGGATAATTAATTTACTAAGTAACAAAAATTTGCATAGAAACCAGGTTCTAACATTAACCCTGCTAAAAGTTAGTCACATGTTGCTGTATGTCATTTAATTTTTATAAATATTAATTCCTTCATGTGTATAACATGAGAATTAAAATACTCTGAAAAATCCTTTTAATTCTATGATGAAAATGTTCAATCCAAGCAACCCCTGTAATTCTGGTTTTCTAACTTCTTCATCTCTCTCACAGGCCTAGAATATTTTCCTTGTTTCATATTATGAAAACACTTTTAATGTGAAATAAGAACCCTTTTGTAAAAGGAAATTCCTAGGACTGTTTAGTTAATTTGCATGTTTTACACTTCTATAATTTTTTAAAGTAGAAGCAAACAAATATGGGATATGGACTTGAATAAGATCAATAAGTGTATGAGGTGTGTTTGATCAGATTACATTCCTAGGCTATCATTTTAGAATGAGGCTATTAAGCAACAGGGACCTGGAAATGTGCATGAAATATAATTCTAAGAATATTGAAACTAATACCACTAAAGAAAGATGATAGATTCTCATGTATTAGACAGATACTGAAATATTTACTGTCCAACCTATGTTATCATCAAAATCACAAAAATATCTAATTCAAGTGAAATCAGAACAATATGTATGATATAAAATGTGGTTGAGTAATTTGAAAAACCTGTTGCTTATGCCATTAAAATACACAAATGTCACAAACAATAGGTGAATGCCATTCACAAACCTATCCTAGAGGCTGAGATGGATCAGATTTTTAACTTTGAAGGTGAAGAGATGAAAAATAAAATTAAATATACACTGCCTCATTTCTTTAAGGTCCCCAAGGAAATTACCTGATATATTCTATTTCCTAAGGAGGAAAGGAATAAATCATATGGTGAGCTAAAGATAGCCCTGAGAGTACAATGGCATCTTTTCTATTTTAAATCCAGAGAAACTGACAAAACAATAAAATGCAGAGCTCATGCTCTTGACTTTACTGACAGGTACATGTGCTGTTCCTTCTGATTAGCTTACAGGTAAAAGAAGCACATTGAACTAGGTTGTGATCAAAAGTGAAAATAGTGGTTTGCTTTCTAAATATTTTTATTTTTTTTCTTATATACTTCAAATTTGGCTAAATATCCTGGTTAACTAGGAATAAATTATTTTGCAGAACATTTTCAGATGCAGAGAATAATATTTAAATTGAAAAGATGGGAATGTGCTCTAATTTTTACCCTTTATATAAATTAAAAGAGATCAATTCCCATTAGGCCAATTTTCAACACTAACGGTAGATAACTCTTTAAGGTAAAAGAAAAACACAAAATTTCTTCTTATGGTACTGACTTCTAAAACTGATTAAATGAGGGTTTATTCTTGGTAAATTTTTAATGGTAATCTAAATTTAAAATTTCCTGCTTTTCTGTTTCATAATTCCATGTATTATATTATAATTACATTATTTTCTATATTCCTTTTCTAAAGGGATATAGAGATTTTAAGTTCTTTAAATGCAGGGACTCTCTGGATTTATATTCTTGCCACCATATATGATACTAAAAAATATTTCCCAAATTAGCGGAATAGAGTTCTGAAGGTATTGCTGTTTGTGATAGTTTAATTTTGGTATAGTAAGAAAGGTAAAGATGTGTGTCTAAACATAATTCATGGGGCTTTCTTCTCCTGGATATGATATCTTTTTCTCTTTCTTAGAAAACAATAACACAAAGTGAAAATATTAGAGGCAGGTTCAGGTCCTTGTTATGTGCTAATTCAAAATATATCATGAAAAAAATAGTTGGATAGAACTATTTTCATGTGTAGTACTAACTGAATTTTGCCTTTCTTTATTATGTAGTCTTATAGGTAACTGAGTATCTCTGTGACTGAATTCCCCACCCAGTCCAATGCATTCATAGATACACAGGTTTAAGAGGGGGAAACAGGCCACAAAAGGCTGTTTTAACAGCTTTAGGTCAAGAAACTTGTAAGGGACTCTCCTTTTTCCAAGACAGCAATTCTTAGATTTTGAAACTTTTAGGAACCTTTTCACTCTTAAAATTTTAAAGCACTTTTTTGTATGTAGTTTATATCTATTGATATTCAACACATTAAAAGTCTGAATCTATCCAGGTATCCAGCACACCTGAAATCCCAGCTACTTAAGATAGTGAGGCATCACTGTTACAAGCTCAAGGCAAGCCTGGAGAACTTAGGGAGACCCTATCTCAAAACAATAATTTATAAAAATGACTGGGGTAGTAGCTCAGTGGTAAAGCAAATTGGGTTCAACCCCCAGACCTGAAAAAGACAGAAACTAAGAAATTCTAAAATATACCATTTATTTATACAAAACAATGCTAAATATTGTACATGTTAACTTAAATAAAATATTTTCAAGAAAAAAACCACTTATTTTCAAAGAACAAAGTAGCAAATACAGTGGATTTATTTTATACTTTTAATGACTTATTTAAGATCCTCACTGGTGCACTCTATTTGCTTCTTCATTCAATCTATTGCTACACACTATTTTAATGCAATGACACAAAGAAAGTCTAGTCTCACATGTATGTATAATTAGGAAAGAGAGGAATATTTTAGCAGTGTTTTCACATAATTTTGGATATTTTTACTTGCAGAATCTGAAGCTATATTAATTAATATTTCATACTTTGCCACAAAATCAATTGCTGCATCTTGAAATTTGAAAGGATATTTTACTTATGTATGATTTTGAAAAATTATGCTTTGATCTTGGGAAAACATTGTTTTGCAGAATTACATAGATTTCCAAGTGATGAAATAGTTTATTATGCAATATGAAAAAAAATCACATTCATTACTTATAGTCACAGCAATGATGGAGTAATAGATACAAGAAAAGTACAGAGTGATCTCTCTTTTAACTATTGGTTCAAAATTTCTTTAAAATACTTGCCAAATTTAATCCAACTGTGTGTGTGATTGTGCATTCATTGCATATGTGCAATGACCAAGATGGGTTTATCCCAAAGATGCAAGATTGTTTTAATATATTGAAATCAATCAATAAAACCCTTCATATTGACAGACTAAAAAGAAAGGCTATTTGATCATCTCAATAGGTATCAGAAAAAGCATCTTAAACTAATATTGAAAATTGAACTCCATTTTTGATTAAAATTCTCAAGAAACTGGGAATAATGTAAAAAGAACATGTCTTCAAATACTTTGTTTAAAAACTATACAACTGACATCTGTTTAATGGTTTACTTTGAATGGTTTTGCCTGTACATCATGAATGAATAAATAAAGTATATCTACACAATGAAATATTATTCAACTGTAAAATAAAACTATCAAAAAGCACACACACAAAAAGAAAATTCCAAAACCATGACTGAATCTTAAGGGAATATTACTAAGTGAAAAAATACCATTTGGAGACATTACACATTTATAATTCCAATGAATGATATTGTGGAAGTCTACAGAGATACTAAGCTGATCATTTATTGTTAATAAGTTGAAGTCATGAAATGGTTGAATAAGGAAACACATGAAATTTCTTAAGGATGGCTGAACTATTCTATATGGTTATGTACATTGTCAGTACAACCACCAAGTGTTTGTCAGAAATCTTTGTCAGAAATCATAGATCTTTATAGCACAAAGTGTGACTTTAATTTATGCAAATTCTACAAAACCATTCTGAATATAAGTGGGTCACAAAATGAATGCAGAACATGACAAAGGAATCCATATGTATTATGAATACATGAAACAAAAAACTCAGCCAGGTGGGTGAGAAATAAGATGCAGTGCTTTTGGAAATGTGTGCAATCTGTAAGACTAAAGGCAAAAGGCTTTTTAAGGGACATAAGTGCTGTCCTCTAGTTGATCAAGTTATTTCCCAAGGTATATGAATTAATGCTTCTTAAGCCAATATTTATGTGTACTGGAGTGTACTAAATACTAGATAGTGTACAATTTAATGAATGGATGTTAAATTATGGAGGCCAGGATCTCACATTGGAATGGAAGGTTACACATAAGCAAAGACAGGCTAGAAGGACCCATGCAATATCTGATTAACATTGAAGATGACAGTATGAACTCATGCTTTGATTAATATAAGCACAGGGGTTACATTTAGAAGTATTTACAAATGTGTGTTTATGCCTGGGTTGGTATACACACATATGCCTTCTAGTTCTGTTAACTGAGGGCTTGGAAGCAATGACATCCAAATAACAAGCAGCACATCTAAAACCCAAATCTGAGCTTCTAATCATATTTTCTAATAAGGGAACATGGACTCTGGGGAGAAATGACTGATTAAGTGACTGGAAAGGAAATGTACAGGATGATCTTGTAGTTTTACACAGTAAGAGAGTGCTTTTAAAATCCACCACAATGATGGAGGTAGGCCTGAGTGATATAGGAGTCAAGAGAAAGAATTCCTACTGACCAAAGCAGGAACAATCTGAACAACACAGTGAATAAGGGAGAGCTGGATTGCCAACAAAGGTAGAAACTGTGTGTCTGTGAGACTGTAATGTCTCAAATTATTGAATAAATAAACAAACGGGGGAGAATGGATACATTTTCCATACATAGATTTCTAAATAGTTTAGGTAACTTTTAAGGAACTGGAGTGCAACTCCACCTTCCTTAACTATGGACAGAGTCTTGTGCCTTCCTCTAAACATGACTTTCTTCTCAAGCGTTTAATATAAAAAGTGAGAAAAAGAAAAAGGAATCACTTCATATTGGATAAACCTGACAAACACCAAGGTTAACACCAACTGCAGTATAACTGCAGGGAAGTCGTTTATCTTCTTTGTGATTCAGTTTTACCATCTGGAAAGTAGAAAAAGTAACTGCAGAATAATCACTGTACTTATCTCAAAGGGTTCTTAAGAGAATAGAATGTGTTAACCTATGAAAAATTCTTAAAACAAGGCCGAGCCTAAAATGATATACAGCTTTTAATTGTTGCTATTAGTAAAGTCATAGTTTTGAATCCAAGGCCAATTGTAGACATTGTCTTGACAAAGCTGAGATCTGAGTAGATGGAATAAAAATCATATTCAGGGATAATCTTGTTTAACAGAAATTCAACTTTATATTCAGTTTGGAGAATGTTTAATAGTGCTCTGCCTTTTCTAGTCTCTTAAAGAAAGGTCCGGACAAATCTGGGTGATTGTAATGCTATGTTAATTTCCATGTAATTGTGCACATCAGGTACTGTTCTAGACACCCCATAATCATTAATCTATTTAATTTTTTGAATAAGCCTGTGCAGATAGGTGCTATTTTATTGTTGTTTGGAGACAGTTCTATGGTTCTTTCAATATCTGCGAGCCTTTTGACAGACCCTGACCCCCACCCCTACCCCGCCACCAGACCATCTTTTTATTCATGTTACTATAGAAAATAGTCTTGGGAGATAGAGGCACTGTTTCTCCTATAGGCACAGGTAGATTTGTTTGTTACTCAGGATAGTAATGATGTATCTATATGGGCAAAGATTGTTAAGGTTTTCTAGCAACACTTCAATAAATTGTGAAGGTTCCTAAGTTTAGATTTTCTGTTAGGACACAGGGTGCTCTAGAGTATTTGCCTGCATTTATCACCACATTAGCACTAAAAAACTTGGGAGGCAAGGGGAACCAAGGGGAACAAAAAGCTCATATTACTGCCTCTGCTGTGATTAGCAGAATCAGTTGCCTCTGACTCAGGAGTTTCAGGTTTTCTAGCAGGACGTAAGAAAATATAACACTCTATCTAACTTGTTATCTTGAAACCAGTTAGATCTTCATTTTTATTGACAATCACAATTAAATCCATTTTACCCCTTGAAGAAACTGGTCAAGTGACTCATCCCAGGTAACACAGAAGTCAGAAGGGTAAGATTTTGAAGACCAACAGTTTAGTTCCAGGGATTGGACACTTCACCTTGTGCTATACAACTACTCAGAAAGGCACATGTACAAGATAATGACTACTGACTTGGAAATGATGTCACAGATTTATTTGTTCTGCTAAACTATACAACTGTCATCTTTTATTTAACACAAAATAAAATGAAAAATGTATTTGTCTTCTCAAGGAAAGATCTACCAACCCCATGCTCAAGCTACTGAAACCCCTTTGCCCCTACCTACCAAGTTCTCCCCGACCCCTACAATCCTGCCAGGAATCCTAGTTAATGTACCAAAAGACAGAAATATATGATCATTCTCAAGGGCACTCTGATTGATTTTGCTGAGTAGGGTGTCTTTCTAGCCGAAGGTTATTTTTTAATGAGCAGTCACATGCTGTAACTCTTGCTCTAATGAATCTTAGCGGCACTGACAAAAAATATAGAAGGGGCAGGAGATTTGAAGGCACTTGCTGAATCTAGAAGGCTGTGTGTTTTCACCCATTTTGTGTTTCATTTCCCCTGGCCAAAGGCAGCTTATTCTGTTCTTTCCACTCTGAAGACTTTTTACTTTGGAATAGAAATAAAATCTTATACATTTTGGTTCAGGGTTTTTATAAGGAAATGATTAACTGAGGGTCTTTTTACGTATGCTTGGATTGCAATGTCTTGTTCATACCTGTTGTACTGGGGTCTTTTCGTAAAGATTGTATTTGAAATTAGATACTGACTTTTATATTTATTTAAATAAAATAATCAAATTAAACATCTATCTGTAGTAAGAAAAAATTCTCAGGTTTTTCCTAGTTCTTACAGCTTGAAAGAAGCTATAAGTTATATTTAAAATTGCAATTTTCTTTATGAGAAAGAAGGGTTTTTAAAATATTTTTATTTTTACCGCACTCATTTCTCAGTTTCTTCCCCAGCCCAGAGCAGTCTTCTATGTCTGGAATGAAATGCTATCCTCACCACCAGTGTTCTAACAGGTCTTTTGATGGGAGAATTTGGCTAGTTTTCTTCAAAGCAGACATAAATTGTACTGAACAAAATAGGCTAAGTATCCAGGTTAATGATAGAATTTTTACAGTTATTTAAGTGACTCTGTCCACCTCCTGCAAAAAAATCACATCCAAACCCCTTTCAGTTAAATCTAGTCAAAAGAGAAGTTGCCTTACTTTTTAAAGTTTTGTTCTAATTAGTTATACATGACAGTAGGATGCATTTTGACACATTTTACATAAATGGAGTGTAACTTGTCATTCTCCTGGTTACACATGATGTGGAGTTACACAGGTGGTATTTTCAGATATGCATATAGGGTAATAAAGTCTGATTCATTCTTTTTTCATTCCTACTCCCAAACCCCTCCCCTTCCTTCACTCCTCTGTCTAACCCAAAGTACCAACTGTGAAAAATTGAAAGAAAATTATTGTAAACTATTTATCTTTGTATACCTACCTTTTGACACAATGTCTATAATAGACTATGTGCTCAGTAATGCTTGAAGCAAAAATAAATTTAAATATTTGAAAAGAGGCATAAAAGAAACAAAATTTTTCCGTATTTCAACTTCTTAACAAAATGTTGAGAAATGAATGTAAATGAATAATTTAGTGGCATAAACTTTTATAATATTATGAAAGCATTCTGATGATATAATTTATAAAAGATCACTATTTCAAGTTATACCCAATTAACTTGGTTTATGGTATCCTAGGTATATGTCTTTCCAGATACAAAGCTGTAGTTTAATTTGAAAACATGGTAATTATCAGACAAAGTCTTCATGTATGGGAAACATGTTTGTTCAACCAGAAATATTACTCTACCTTAGTACAGGATGGTGATTCTTCCAAAAAGAAAATCATGCTTTGTTATGACTAAATCCACATAACAATATCAGATAAAAGATTACATGGAGATTCAATGATATATCTTTCTGAATAATAAAAGGGTATGACAGTTTTAAAGTTTTCAATAATTCAAAGTTCAATCTTTAGACATGAAACCTCAGTTAAATTTGCCAATTTTCATATAAATAAATTTCTACTAAATATCTGTAAAAAAAAGAATAACAATCCTTTACTTAGATATGAGCAGAAAGATAGCCATTTTTATTGAAGATGTGAGAACTCCTGAACATTTTTTTAGTGCAGAGATCAAACTTTTTTGGTTAAGAGAAGGCCCATTAGTCAGGTGAACAAAGTGACCTTGTGCCATTAAGAATCATTAAGGCTAAAGCTGTTGTACAGCTAATTTTATACAAGCCATGAAAAATACTAGACTTTCATTTTACAAGATGTCATCAAAACAAGGATTTAATTGGCTACAATATAGTTCAATTGAGCCAATAAAAAGTATCATTGATTATAATCTCTATAGGACTATAATGGCAACCATTTTTTAATGTATTGGCAGGCAAAATTGCATTTTCTTCGTCTCAGGTCACTTACCACCCAAATGAGCAATTGTTAATGGAACCAGATCATTAGTCCTTTTTCTACTGATTTCTGTGTCACCGCATGAGTGCACATTTCATTGGACAGAGAATATCCTAGGATGGCTTCTTCTCATACATGAGGAAGAAACTTGGTGAGTGTTGATAAATGACTCCATTATAGCATGAAGAATTACCTAACTGAAAATGCTGACCACTGACTTGGGACGGCTAATGACAGAATAAGAAGGCTGATTCATACCTGCCAAAGAAATAGAAGAAAAACTAAATTATTCAAGATAGGGCAAATAATTATAACACTAATGAGAAAATAGGAATAATATTCACACAACAGAGTTAATGATTATTGAGAACATATCCTGTTCCAAGCAATATATTTAATCATTTATGTACATTGGTTTATTTAGCCATTGTAGTAGCACTCTGAAGTAAATAGTATTATTTCAAATTTAAAGATGAATAAATGAGGCTTATATTCAGTAATGTAATTACCAAAGGGTACAGTCAATAGTTCAAAGCACAAATCCCTCTGACTGCTCAAGGGCCCATATTGCTATTTACCAGTAATGCCCAGTAATGCTTTCTCTCTGTTATTGTGCATGCATGCATTCTGTTCGTTTACTCTTATGGTTCAGGGATGTAATTGTATTTGTTGCTATTGTCTTTTGTTGAAAGTATAAGATAATTTAAAAATTAACTATGTTATCATAGAAACTCAATTAAGTCAGATAGAGCCAGATAAAATATTACATGTTCTGTTTTGTGTGTGGTTTTTTTTTCTGTCTTCACATTAGTCTGTTTTCCATTGCCATGACCAAATATCTGAGGCCACGTTTTGTGTAAGAGGTTTATTTATCTCACAGTTTGGAAGCTTCAAGCTTAAGATCAGGCAAACTCTTTGGTTTGGCCTCTGAGGAAAACCTCAGTGCATAGCATCACACTGGTAGGAGCACACACAGAAGAGATAGATAACATGTGAGACAGGAAGCCAGAGTGTGGGGAGGGAACAGGTTTTCTCTTTTATAGTGATATTCTCTCAAAAACTAGTGCAGGGTCCCATGAGAACTAGCTCAATCCCTTCCAAGAGCAGTGCCCAGTGACCTAATGAGAGACCAATAGCTCTTAATCAATAGCTCCCACCTCTTAACATTGCTATGCCATGTTGCCAAAATGTGGAACTTGAGGGGACCATCGAACCATGTCCTGACCGTAGCACTCATTATATGCTTTAAACTTTCATATTTTCCTGAAAAGTCGTGGGTTAAGTAAATTCATGTAAATTTAATATTTGAAATATATGGAAGGAATCTTTTAGTGAATTATTGGTAAGACAAAAAAATCCTTGACAAAAAAATCCAGGAAAAAATATTTTGTGATCAAATTTTTGTTTTAATTAAACTGCAGTTAGCTTTTAAATATGCATACAGTCCTGTGGTTAATAATTTAAGGAGTAAAGGAAAAAATTGAGGATTGAAGAAGTAAAGGGTAGATCACAAGGAGTATATTGGTTGGGGAAACTCAACGCAGGGATGGGAAATGACTGTAAGTACAAACACACGCAGACACTGATACACACACACACACACACACACACACCATGAATTGTGGTGGGGTTGTTGTGTTTCACACTCCCAACTTGACCAAGTTACTCTCAGATCATTTTGTAGGGGAATAACTATCATGCTGAAGGGATAGATGTTTCCATGTGGAAGGGAAAGGGGTGAATGGTACAGATAATATGAAAAAAATCATTTGGTCTTACAGAGATTTATATAAGTAGCTTTATTAAAATTCATAATGCACCTGGCCATAGACAGTGTTCCAGTAAAGACAAAAGCTATTCAAATGTATGAAAATAAAATCTAGGTGAACTGACTTGTTAAAACACAAACACACACACATATATATATATATATATATATATATATATATATATATATATATACACATACCTATACATACATGCATACCACACAAGGTAAAACAGAAACACATTTCTAAATACCTAATTAAAAATATACACTTAATTTGACATAGTGTATCCTCAAAATGTAAATATCTGTGTTCATTTCATTTAATTTTCCTCAGGCAAATTCATTCTCTCCCAGCGCCATCTCTCGTCCTCTCCCTCACTGTCCTGTGATCTACCTAGCTTCGTACAACAGAAGCTCTTCTGTCTACTTCCATGTCTTCTTTTAAAAAAACTAACACCCTCCTTTTGCAATTACATTCACAGACAAACACATATCAACCTGTGGTCAGGAATGGGCAACAGTGTCCCATGGGATGAATGTAACCTCACTTTCAATAACTAAAGAAAATTTTACCAAACACAATCAGAGGCATGAAAAATAAAATATCTTTTAGTTGATTTTAGGACAAAAATTCATCTACAAATAGAATGCATAATGAAGCAGCAGCTTTATCAGGAGGAACTTCCACGGTTCAGAGGGCATCTGCCAGGGGTCATTCTTTTTGTCCTCCCACAGTAATATACCAGATGCCCCTGAGTACATAAGCCTTGTTACTCCCTTTCAGGAGTACGCTGGATGTGGAGCTGTGAACAAATGTCAGTTCATCCAGTATATCAAATGCTTATTGAACATTTAACATGGATTCAGTAAACTTTGTAAATACAACCTCTGAAGTTTTCTCAATGGAAACTTCAGAGTAACTGAATAACTAAGATGTGCACAAATGAAAATAAAATATTCATTTTAGATAATGTGTCATGGAATTTAGTATTGTTGGCATTAGAAACGGACCTGAGAGTTCTTCTAGTCTTATGTTTTCCTATTCTATTCTCAAGACCTGGAATTCCATGGAGGTGCTTCAAGAATTAAACACTAGGGAGAGGTCTGGCTGGGAGCGGCTGGAGT
>JAJEJO010051330.1:168869-216012 GCA_020662805.1 Glaucomys volans
GTTGGGGTGGGGGGTAAGAATAATAACAGAATGTGACAGACATCATTGCCCTGCGTACATGCATGAATGCACAGATGGTGTGACTACTTTGTGTACAACCAGAGAAACAATAGCTGTACTCCATTTGTGTTCAATGAATCAATAAGTAAATAATAAAAAAAAATACAAACAAGGTTGGGAATATGGTTCAGTGGTCGAGTGCCCCTGAGTTCAATCCTTGGTACCAAAAAGAGAAGTTTTCAAGAAGTTATTTTGTTTCCTCCATTCTGAGTGAGGACCCAGCCAGAGGTCATGGAAGGAAAGGGAGAAACTTGCCCATCCGAGGCTCCAAGAACTGATTTGAGAGTAAAGAAAAATTGTGTCACTTTTAAATCCTAGCTGCTGTGGGAACAAAATGCCAGGCTTATCTCCCTTTTGTGGTCTAATGATCCCATATATATAAGTCTTCTTTACTTGGAGAATCTTTAGCTAAGGATTTCAGGGATCTTGCTCTCATTCTTTCATTAGCTGAACTGATTCTAATCTGAGCCAAAAGTGAACTCTGATTTGAAAAAGATTTTCTGCATGCTCTTTCGCAGAGTAATTACATGGCCATGCCGATTTGTTTTAGGACTAATTGCTTTTTAAATTGCATTTTTTTGAGTTCATGGTTTTATGGTGAATTCATATTTGATCCTGTGTGCCTAAATTAATATATTTTCCTTTTCAGTCTTATTTTGTTTAACTATAGAGGTTTTAATAAACATCTGTAATATTGCAGTGGAAATAAAAAAAAAAAAGAATTAAACACTAGTCACAATGGAAAGGCCAAGTTCATCTACATGCTCTCATCATCCCATTTTACAGAGAAGCTCTGCTGATATCAGCATCCCAAGGGCATTTGCTAGTGATTAGCAGAGCTGAGATGAGAAATAATTAAGTGCTGATGTGTGGTAAAGGTAATATGTGCTGCTTGGTTGCAAAGGGGAGATACATTTTATTAATACCCACAAAGCAATAAAATATATTCTCCCCTCACTTAGAGGTTGTGTTATGAATCTCTTAGTTACCCACAGTTATGCATGTTAAGAAGTATATACTGAAAATAGTTGATTTTAGAATACATAGTAAGGATGAATTTGCACTTTGTTATTTTTTCTATCATGAGGAGCTCAGAAGAAAATTATTCCAGATTACATCAACATTTTAATATTCGCCTAAATAACGTCATGAACAAGGTAAACTTGTTGTACAAAAGTCATTAAAACTTCAAAACCAAAAACATTCGACTTTTTGGTGAACTATTTTTTCCATAAATTATCTCCATTCAAAACATTATTTAGAAATAAGCTTCTTGCATTTTATTGCATTTTCAAAATTAATTTTCTCAAAACTTGAAGAAAATTCACTAAACAGAATGACTAAGCTAAACAGAATTTTGAGTTCTATAACTGCCTTTATATGGGGCTTATCAACTCATTGACTCAAAGAGGCCATAAAACAGCATAAAATAGAGGTTTGACCCATGTTCTTGAATTAGTTTCATTGTTAAAATTTTGCACTGCCCAATCAGGAGTAGTAAAAGAAGTTCTTTAACCCTTTGCTTACCCTTAACTCTGAACATGTTTAGGTACTCTTTTTAACTATATATAATTTCTCTATATATGAACTTCTATATATATAGGTATATGAATAACACAGACTGATTAGGTTACAGATCTCTCAATTCAATCAATTCAGGAGTTCTTGTGGAATACCTCATATCCAATTATACTGGGTAAGTTACCACTAGGTTATAGAAAACCTAGAATTTCATTATAAGAGTATGGAACTTTTCCATAGGTAGTAAAATATATAGAAGATGTTAGGGAATGAGAGAAATTTAATCTTCATTTACTTTTAGCAATTCAGAAGGCAATATGACAAGCTACATGGAGGTAGAACAGGTTTCTATTTCAGTGATGCAGAAAAATATAATTTTGACAGAAACTACCATAAAAGGACAGATAGAATGAAAAGTGGAGAGGGGAAGAGAGAGCTCTTACTGTGGTAAAGAACAGTTCTTTTTTAAAACAGTTCAAATGTGACCTGCAATGTTTAGCTTGAGTAACTTGAAAGATGATCATTGCTAATAATCAGGGTAGGAAACAAGGATATAGAAATAGCAAGTCAAATAATATTCACATAGAGGTTACCATGGGCTAAGTGTTTCAACCTTATCACACACCTCTCTTATTATTCCAATTTTTCAGAAGAAAAAATAATGACCGAGTTAAGAACCTTCTTTAGAGTAAAAGAACTGGTTAGAGTCAGAATTTGGATTTGAACTCATGTTGTCTCATACTTTAGTCCACAATATCATTCTGTTTCCCTGAAAGAAAGAGGGACATACCAGTCTGAAGCAGAAAAGCAATTGTGTTTCTAAGGTGCTGAGTTTGCTGTATTGTCCAGGCATCAATGTGGGAAAGTCTTGCAAGCAATTCCTGAAAATTAAGTTTCCTGAATAAGAGAATGATTACAACTGGGCCCATCAACAGGGCAATGTCTGAAAACTGAGGACACAGTTATACCAAAATGAACCAGAATTGCAAACTACAAAGCCTGCTCTTCTCTTCTCTTTTCTTCACTTTTCTTTTTTCTTCTTTTCTTTTCTTTCCTTTCCTTTTCTTTTCTTCTTTTTTTTTCTTTTAACACTATATGGAAATGTGAAGTATATGTGAAATATGCTGACCTTATTTTCTGTTCTGAGTAACTGATTCACAGTTTTATAAATCCAAATATTTTTTCCATTTTATTAATTTAAAATAGGAATGGAAAAATGAGATTGTCTGTGTATTGAATTTGAAAATCTAATTGAAGAACACCTACTGCTACAGATATGATTGTATAAGAGCTTAAAAATCCCTTTAAACTCTAGTTAGCTTCTCCTACATAGGTTAGCTTTTCTCCTATATAGAAATTCCAAGTTGAACTCTTACCCATCATATCTTCATCTCCTTGGCATACTGCTGTCCAGTGCTGTAAAGATAGGCACCTCAAGAGAAAGCACATTGGTTAAGCATCAATTGCAACTTAATGGGCCAAGGCATTTGAATGATATTCTACAATGACATTATAAATCTTTTATTTGAACTGGTGAAGGAATATGCTGCACCTCACTGAAAATCTCTGATGTGTTTTTGATATCAATAACCCTTTGTAGAAGAGCCAATTGAATAGATAGATATATTTTGAGAACAAAGAGTCCACAATGAAAGCAGAAATATAATAATATAATGGGCACAATATTGGGGCAAACAGTCTGTTGTGAAAAAGATTTGACTGAGAAAAATGGAAAGAGGGTAGGAGAGAGAATGAGAATTACTATGAACACATGAATCACAAATGCTCTGTTATTTTTCTGTCTTCTTTACTAGATGCTCACATCATTCCATCTTCAATCAAGTGAGTAGCAGGTGGCATTTTTATGTGGCTGAGAGAGAAGACTAAATCAGCCAAGCAAGTAATAGCTAGCTGTAAGCCTGGTCAGTCTTATCCAGCAATAGGGAAACTGTGCCTATATAACTGGGTTTAAACAGGATGTGCTCACCCCATTTTTCTTTCAGTTATACTACACAAGGTACCAGTGTTTGCAAATGTACAGGGACAGGAAGAAGAGATGATTCAAGGAGGAATGGGGTAAGACTGTAAATTCAGGGGCACAGAAAAGAGACATTAACATTCTTCTGCCACCTTGTATCTGTTTAAGATGGCACACTCTTGAAATTTATAAGTAACACTAAACATTTAAGAGAAAAATGTCATGGCAACAGATATTGAGTGACTAAAATTCCTAATGAGATGTTAATGATTATGTTTCATATAATAAAGAATTACTTACACAGAAAAGAAATGTAAAATGCTCTGAATGTCAGAAGGAGGGCTTGATTATTTCATAATTCTTGATTTATATGCACTTATTCAACACATATTGAGAACCTATTTCAAACCAGGTGTCTTATTCTAATTTTTGCTTCTCTAAAAGAATACCTAAGACTGAGCAATTTATAAAGAAAAGAGACTTGCTTTTCACAGTTCCGGAGGCTGGGATGTTGGAGAGTAAGATACCAGCATCTGATGTGCATTTTGGGAGGGCCTTAGTGTATCTCATGGTGGAGGCAAGAAGCAATGAGTGCATGTCAAAGAGAAAGCAGGAGGGACTGTGTTCTCTTTCTAATAAACTACTTTTAGATAACTGACGTATTCCTGTGACAATGGCATTGATGCATTCAATGTGGGGGGATAACCTAATCTCTTCTTAATGCCCCACCTCTTAATTCTATTACAATGGCAATTAAATTCCCAATAGGTTCCAGAGAGAACAAATATTCAAACCATAGCAACAGATACTACACCAGGCATTGGGTATTCATCAGGGAACAAGAAGTCTCTGTCCTTGAATAGCTTATTTTCTGGTGAAACCTTTGCAGAGAGGGTATCAGGGGGACACAGTGAGACATAAAATGATTCAAATAAGTGATTGGTATTTAAAATATGGCATATGGTTTAAAGCACTGTAGAGAAAAACAGTGGAGGCAAAGCATGTAATAACATTAGAGACAGGTCTGCAACTTAAAATATGATGTTTTGAGTAGCTTCACTGAAAGGGAATGTTTGAGTGAAGACTAAAAATACTGAAGGAATGAGGAACATGGACATCTAGGAAGAGAGTCCTCTGGATATAGGGTAAAATGCTTTAGCAGGGGTGGGTCTGGTACATGTGAAGGGCAGTAAGGATAGTGTGGTTGGAGCCATGAACAGTAGGGAAGGTATACAAAACGAGATCAGAGAACTAAGGAGAACAAAGAAGCTTTCCTAGGACTTTGTCGCCTGCTGTAAGGAATTTGCCTTAGTTTTGAGCGGCACTGGAAATTATGTTGTGTTGTACATGAATCACGGGGGAGAAGAACAGGGGCATATAGAGAGGTAGAAAGTTGTTACATTAGTTCCCATGAGACAGAGTAGTGGAGGTAGAGACCTGTGATCAGATCCTTGGTGCACTTGTAACAGAGATGTTAATATGTTGGATATGGGCTATGAAAGAAAATTTGTTTTTTCTGTTTTGCTTTTTGACATAATGACTGGAATGATGGTTTCCATTTACATTAATGAAGGGGATTATAGTAATAGGGAATTTAAAGAAGGAGATCAAAACTGTAATTTAGAACATATTAAATCTGAGAAGCCTATTAGATCTCAGATGGAGACGTTAATGCTATCCTTATTTGTTCCATTTATATATATACATGATTGGGTCAGATCAACAAAGAGGTAGGCATAGAGATAGAAGAGAAATTGCCTAGGTACTAAGACCTGGAGCAACCTGACATTAAATATATATATATAAATATATGTATATATATTTAATATATTAAATATATTTATAATATATTTATATATGTATATATATTTATATATATGTGTATATTTATATATGTATGTATGTATATATTTGTTTGTTTATTGCTGATACTAGGGATTAAAGCCAGAGGTGCTTAACCAATGAGCCACTTCCTTCACTTCTTTGGCCCTTTTTATTTTTTATGTTGAGACAAGTTCTCACTAAGTTGCTTAGGGCCTTGTTTATTTGCTGGGGCTGGCTTTAAACTAGAAATCCTCCTGCCTCAGTCTCCAGACTTGCTGGGATTACAGGCATGTGCCACCATGTCCAGCTTACTTGTCCCTTTTATATACATATACATTTGAAGATCAGAGAGAGCTCTGCCCTGAATAGCATCATTAGATGACATTCCAAACCATAAGATTGGGTCAGCTCAACAAAGAGGTAGGCATAGAAATAGAAGAGAAATTGTCCAGGTACTGAGAACTGGAGCAACCTGACATTTAAAATCTGGGCAACATGGGAAGAACAAGCAGAAGAAATGGATGTGGAATAATCAATCAGGTAGGGAAAAAAAAATCAGGAGAGTGTAAAATTTAGGAAACTCAGAATAAAGTTTGGTTCTGTTTTGTCTTTTTATCCAAGGGAAGGCTTTGTGAATGGTGTCAAATACTATTTACAGGTCAAATAAAATGAAAACAGATTTAATCCTTGAATTAAGCAAATTATTGCCTACCTCAAATAGTAGGAATTCCAATGGAGTTATAGGCAGAGAAGTATGAAGTATACAGGTTTTAAAAAGAAAAAGTGCCAAATAGGTAGAAAAGTACAGACAAATCTTTCAAAGGCTTTGTGGTATAAAGTCATAGGAGTATACAGTTATATGGAGAAGAAATTTAATTAAAAGGAAGGAGGCTTTTTAGAAGAGAGAGAGGTACAGAAATTAAAGCATACTGTGGGGCAATGGAAGAGGTGCATTAGTGGGGAGAGAGCTGGGTTACTTAGGAGAATGAGGGAAACTTGTGAGGGGGGTGGCTTTAGATAGATGAGAGGGAGTGAGGTAGAATTCAACAGTGAAGTGTTGGCCTTATCTAGGATCTGTGTGGTTTACCACAGCATGAGAGAAGACTGAGTGCACAAGTGTAGGAAAGTTCAGGTAGATGTGGTATTAGGAATGTGGGGAAACAAATATGAACACAGAATTAAGATCAAAATCATCTGTCAAACATGATTATGTGGAGAAGATTTCGCAGATTTAAAGACAGAGATGTGGAATATTTGTTTAGGAGGTGGGAGAGAAATGTAGCACGCTTGTTTGACAGCAATAGAAAAATAGTTTTCAGAATATTATCAGGAATTTAAAGTGATATTAGCATGTGAATGTGTTTTCTGCCTAGTATGTTCAGGTGAGGAGGCACAGTTGTCTAGTGTGGATAGATAAATGAATCTGCAGTAGGGATTTTGTCAAGCAACTAAACTGAGTTAAGGAAAGTCAGTGGAAATTATGATACATGCAACAGAGTAATCTTGATGATGGGCAACGGAATTTTGGGTGGTTAAGAAGAAAAATGAATATAGAATGAGGTTTAAATCTGGCAGTGAAAAGATATCATGATCTATAGATAGCAGATTATAGAGGGTTGGTGTTTTAGAAAGGCTAAGTGAGAATATAGGCAATGATAGCAAGAGAATGGAAGGCATAAAGTTGAAATTATGGGGGAGTGGTGGTCATTAGCAATAAAGTGTCCAGGCTTACGGATGACCACTACTGGGTGGAGGCTTGAGAGTGAGTTCGGTGCACCTGGAGAGGACAAGGGCCTTACATGAGTTATGTGCTATGGGAAAAAAGTCAACACATCTCAGTAGATTCATGTAGTAATGTTCTTTCTAGTTCAGTCTTCATCAGCAACAGGGGAGGAGAAGTGCAATTCAGGATCCCATGTTCTATTCAAATAGTGGCAGGAGTTGCCTAAAGGATTCTCTGCATCTGGCCTCAGACTGCAGAAGAGAGAATGAAATATAGATTGAGAAATTTCATAAGCCAGGCCTGGAGTGGCAATGATCACTTAGTCAAAGTCCTGTGAACAGAGCTTAGTCATGTGGGCGGATGGGGGGATGTACTCTAACAGAGGGCCCAGATTAAAATAGAAACCTAGAGATCAGTGAGCACAACCATTCTCTATTACACAAAGGCCCCAAGAGGCCAGGATGTTGGAAGAATCATCAGCATGGATACTATGTGTGTATTAATCATGTTTTTTAAATTTTCTCTATTTTATGATGCTTTGATATCCCGGAGGACCAGCATTGGTCCTCCCAGGGTTAGTTAATTCCTTAAGATAGCAAACAACTTGCCTGAGAGCAAACCTTTGATATGAAAACCAACAAATCCAGAGCTTACATCTTTAATTGTCTCCTTTATCAATCTCTCATACACTAAGCTAATATTCCCAGCTCTAAATCACTCAAGGGTCAAGAATGGGAAACCTAAGGACTGTAGGAACACCCCAAAGGTCGAGACTGAAATTATTCATTGAAATTATTCAAATCATCTATTCCTAAATTTATTAGGTCTACCTACCTGGTCTTGACGATTCTTTCCCATGAAAACCCCAATAAAGGCTCTGATCTATGCTTTTCCCTTGCCACCTCCTTACTGACCCTAGTGCTTCTCCATGTGACTCTGCTGAGATTGGGGTGCCCCTCCCTTGGGAACTGAATGGTCATTATCTTCTAATCTGTTGACATGCGTAACTGAAAATCCAAAGACCCAAGTACATTTCAGTATAGAAGGCATGAAAATATGACAGGAACAGGGTTAGAGAAATGTTCAGTGAGTCCAAATGTAAAATCATCCAGCACAAAGAGGTGAGAACCAGGCATTTATCATTCATATATGTATATGAGATTCAGGAGAGATTCAGATTGATTTGTAAAATTTACAACTAGGCTACTTCTCAGGCTCATTATTGATAGTTTCCTATCTATTTGTTTCCCTTAGTAGATTCTAAACTTTGGGGGAGATATTGAGAGGTGGAATTGACCAAATGACATTTTAGTTTTTGGAGGTACTGAGTGTTGAAACCCAGGGAAGCTCTGTCACTGAGCTACATCTCCTGGTCTTTTTATTTCTTATTTTTATACAGGGTCTCACTAAGTTGCTGAGGCTGGCCTTGAACATGTGATCCTCCTGCCTCAGCCTAGTGAGTAGCTAGGATATAGAGAGGAGCCACCATTCCCATCCAAATTACATTGTTATGTATATTAAAATATGCTGCAGTGAATCTCACCATTCTGCACAAACAACAAGCACCCATAATATATATATGTACATATATAATGCACAAATAAATGAAAAATAAAAAATAACAGGCATATATCTCTATTACATATGCAATGAAGAAAATATTACTGTTTGGATGTATCGAGGCAACAGTTTCAAAGGGATGGGCTCAAGGCTTGTGCTTGCTCAGAGTGGTGATATGCAGATATTTTGTGTCCTGTATTTATGCTCACAGAAGAGGATCCTCTATTAGTAATCAGTTACTGATTACTATACCTGGCAACCCATTTCAGTTTGAAGAAAGTTATTATTTGGAGATAAAGGGAAATAAAAAGGAGATGGCAAAGGGCAACAAACTGAAAGTTAAAAAAAAAAAGAAAAAAAATAGCCATGGAAGCAGAGATGAATACTCAAAGTTTAGCCCAAAAGATGCATGCCTGACAACTTGTAAGGCCCAGCTGGGAGAGTATTTTGAAACACAATTGAGGCTGTTTTACCTTTTTTGGAGTCTTGCTCACTTTTGGACTTGGTGAATCCTATGGCTTTAAATGTTCATTTTATCTTTGAGATTAATCAGTAGGGAGGAATGAAGCATGCTGGCAGATCATGTCTGTCTGACATGTTCTATCAAAACTTTGAACCTGGTAGTTGGCTGTAAAGGAATGTCAGCAGAGTGTCATTGGGATAAAGAACTCAACTCCCACACTGAATGTTGGGAGAGCGTAATGACTACCATGCTCACAGTGATAAAATGAGATTCCCTTTTATAATAGATGATAATTTACGGGAGAGCAGAGAAATCATGGCTTTTTCATTATTGTATTCTTAAAGCTTAAAATTGTCTTTTTCATTATTGTATTCAAATAGGTAGCACACATACACAAAAAGGCAGTGATATACCTTTGCAGTTCACAGAAGGCAGGTATAGGGCTGGTATAGATCGGAATATAAATGGTACCCGTGGGAGTTGAGCACATTGGCACATCCATGTTTTCCTTGATAAATGAAATAACCATCTATCCTCTGATATTCATTAGGCACTTATTATGTGTGGGGCATGTGCTGAGAATTTTACATGCAAAACACTACTTAATTTTTATAACTGAAACACTGAAACAAATAACATTTGGATGTTTGCCCCATATCATGTAGTTGTCAAATAAGGAACCAAGATTTAAAGAACTCAGGGTGTAGCTGGATTAGATACCTACACGTTTCTCTATGACAGTAGTTAGAGCCATGGAAATCATAAGGATTATAACACTGATACATTATTTCTTCTCACAATATTTATTTTTTAGCTGGAGAGCAATTTAAACAATTAAGAAAGGCATAAAAGCAGTTATCTCATACCAGACAAAGGCACCAAAAACATTCACTTGAGAAAAGATAACTTCTTCAACAAATGGTTCTGGGAAAGTTGGAAATCCATATGTAACAAAATGAAATTAAAATCCTATCACTCACCATGTATGAAACTCAACTCAAAGTGGATCAGAGACTAAGGCACTAGAACAGAGGTCATGTGCCTAATAGGATAAAGAAAATGTGGTATGTATACCCAATGGAATATTACTCAGTCTTAAAGAAGAATGAAATGATGGCATTTTCAGAAAGTAGGACCAAATCTTTACCATGTCAACTTAAGGTACGACTTCCTTAACAAGATTCCTAAAGCACAGGAAGTAAAATCAAGAATCAATAAATGGAATGAATTCAAACTAAAAAGCTACTTCTCAGCAAAGGAAACAATCACATGAAGAGAGAGCCTACAGAATGGGAGAAATCTTTACCACATGCATCTCAGACATAGTATTAATATCCAGGGTATATAGAGAACTCAAAAAACACCAAAAAACAAATAACTCAATCATTAAATGGGCAAAAGAACTGAACAGATGGGCTAGGGAACTGAACAGACACTTCACAGAGGAAGAAATACAATTGGTCAATAAATACATGTTCAACATCTCTAGCAATTAGGGAACTGCAAATCAAAACTAAGATTTCATCTAACTCCAATCAGAATGGCAACTATCAAGAATACAAGCACAGCACCACAAAAAAAAAAAAAAAGAATACAAGCAGCAATAAATGTTGGTGAGGATATATGGAAAAAGGTACACTCATACATTTCTGGTGGGACTGCAAATTGGTGCAGACATTATGGAAAATGGTGGATTACTCAGAAAACTTGGAATGGAATCACCATTTGACCCAGCTATTCCATTCCTCATTTTATACCCAAAGGACTTAAAATCAGCATCCTCAGTTTATACCCAAAGGACTTAAAATCAGCATACGACAGTGATGCAGCCACATCAATGTTTATAGTAGCTGAACTCACAATAAACTATGGAACCAACCTAGACGCCCTTAACAGATAAATGGATAAAGAAAATGTGGTATGTATACCCAATGGAATATTAGTCTTAAAGAAGAATGAAATGATGGCATTTTCAGGTAAATGGATGGAAGTGGAGAATATTATGCTAAGTGAAATAAGCCAATTCCAGAAAATCAAAGGCCGAATGTTTTATCTGATATACAGATGCTAATTCACAATAAAGGGGGTGCATAGGGAAGAATAGAGTTACTTTGGATTAGGCAGGAGGGAGTGAAAGGAGGGGAGGGAGTTTGGGGGTAGGAAGGATAGTGTAATGAATCAAACATTACCTTATGTGCATATAGATGACTATATGACTGTTGTGGTTCTACCTTGTGTAAAAACCAAAAGAATGAGAAGTTATACCCATTAATGTATGTTGTATCAAAGTGCATTCTACTGTCAGGTATAACTAATTACAACAAATTGTAAAATGTATATGTCAAGTTTTACAAAAGATAGTAAGGGAAAAAAGGGAAAGACAGCCTCTTCAAGGTTAGAATAGTCATATTAGTACTTTCCCAATTAAGCCATGAATTTGGTTTCAGATGGTATCTGTGGTTGTGGGATCCAGGGGAGGCAATAATATGAGATCTTCAAATAGAAGGAAGAATTTGAGTCAGGTGGAGTGGGGAATAAGAGATGTCTTCATCAGATTGGAGAACTCAGACGGATTATGTGCCAAGATGTATATTTTAATAATTTGATGGGTTTTAGGCTGTTTTTATTTGGGCAGAGGTAGTGATCAAATTCTGTTTTCCTTGTGGCTTTTGTAACTCTGTGATGGCTACAACTGCAGACCTTCTCATCTAGATCTCCTCTCTGTCTTATCTAGAAGAAGGTAAGGTGATCAGTTTTCAGAGGTAATGGACTTGAAAGAATAAAAACATAAAATTTGTACACTTTGTTTTAATCAAGTGAAAATGCTAGTCAAGGAGGCCAATCTTTCTGTAAGAATGTGTTTAGTGTATCTACAATTCCAGAGAAGACCTGGCTATATTTTTATAGCTTTTCTATAAGAATATAAAAAAGAAAATATTATACATACTAGTTTCCTTCAGGGGGACAGATCAATAGCATGTCTACTTGAATCTAAGATTATGTTTCTTTGTTCCATATGAAAAATTAAACATTTCTGAGCCTTAGAATAAGCCAAGGTCCTTGTCTTTCTCCCTAAATAAAGAAGTTAACTTTTTAAAAATTTAGATAATCTTTCCTTCCTTCCTTCTTACTCCAGTTTTTCACTGTAGTTCTATTTTTAAGCTTTGATTTTCCTTTTAGCTATATAGTGGAGGGTTTTAATTTGAACCCCTGAGTTTCCTCAGTGTTATAATTTAAACCAATAATAGCAAACACATTCCTTTGCGTTTCTATAGCAGCAATTACAATGGTACCTAATGTTATTAATGTGGAAGAAGGAACCATTAAGATTTTAGGTATGAGACAAATTGAAACTTTTAGCATTAATTGAACATTATTGTTAATGGAACCTTTGTTAATTCATGGTGAAGCCAACATGTATTGCTTCATTGGAGATGGATGCTTTCAAGTATAATGGTGGGAATAACCTCAGTTGGCAGCAGTTTGTCAAGTATAGTAATATAACAAATGATATTTCACTCAAAGTACTAAAATGTAAAACATTCAGACAAGTGAATGTGAGAATTGTCAGATTAGTAGTTTGAGAAGCAGAAAGGAAATGATTAATCTGTCAATGTAGCTACTCTTCAAGTAATGGCATCTTTAACAAGCAAATACCAAAGAAATGCCTTGTACATAGCTATGTTTTAAAGCACGACAAAATTTAAATGCTTCTAATTTTTACAGAAAAAAATTAAGCCTAACTTGGTATTTCAAGATTTTTAGAATACCTGTCTAATTTCTATTATCTTGGGTCTTTACATAATTTTTTTTTCTTTTCTTTTATCAATATCAGTTGAGACTAATATGGTTGGCTTGGAAAAGTTCTTCATGGGCATGACGTATAGAAGTTGGATTTTGAAGGTCTTGGGAGAGAAGTAGACCATAGATATTGGTAGGAGAAATGACAGGAAGCAAAATATTCAGAAATACATTGGGCAGTAATTTTAGTGACTTTGAAGATTCCACAATATTGCCTTTTACCAAAACATCAAGTGCTAGAAAAATTTACTTTATTTTGGACTCTAAAATTACAAGAAAATCATAACCTATCTGTGGAAATTCTATTTCCCATATAAGTGGGAGCCCCTGGCATCCCTCCCCTGTAGGTACTGCGGAAGGGATTACCCCAAGGAGTGGGCTCAGACTTGTTTTTCACCTACAGTCTCTTCACAGATCTCTTCATTCCCTTTCATCTCTCCCACAGACTTCAACAATTTAACATTTTCTGGTCTTTGGTAGTTGTCCTTGCTATTTTCTACCCATTTTTCTGCCTACTCTTACTTAAAGCCAGAAATTGCCTCCATTTATCTATCTATCATCAATCTATCTATCTATCTATCTATCTATCTATCTATCTATCTATCTATCTTATTGTTCTGTTTCCTTGCACTAGTGGGTATGTAATTTCATGGCTAACTGAAGAGCAAGGAACACAAGGAACAAAATTGATGCATAAAGACTGCAATAATTTTTACAAATGCCTTTTGCCTATGGAATGCAGAGAAATTTCTGGACATTAGGCATTGTCCATATTTTGGACTTGACTCTTGGCTCTTGGCTCATGCTGAAGTTTCCATGTTGGGGCTAGGAGTTAATCTTCTAATCATCAGTGGGACTCTAATTGACTCAAATTTTCATCAAAAAATTTTTAGGGATTATTCGGAGATAGTTAAGAGTGAATCCTTTAAAAATGACTGGAATTTTTCAAAATTTTCCCTCTACAGATGGCTAAAACAGTTTGACTTTGAGAGGGAAAAAGAGGAAGTGTTTGGAAGACTCAGTTACTAATTTGCTTTATAAGAGTATTTTGAATGAGAGACACCAGGAAGAAACAAAAATGTAGATGACAATACAGCAGAGGGATCAGGTTAAACACCAAATATGTTTTGTTTTAGAAATGGGAAATATTGAAAAGCCTCATGTGACAGCTTGCCTCTGTGGAAATCCAAGGACTCTATTCATGAACAAACAAAACTAACAAAATAATATTGATAAACTACTCCCAGTCCTGCTTCACTGGTGTCCCTGCTTCTTTCAAATGTTTCTTCGCTGTCTACTCAGATACAATGGCTCACAGATTACAAAAGGATAAAGCATTAAGATTTTTTCTCTTCAGTTCAAGGATTGCATTTGTTTGTTCTTGTCGAAGCATTGTTTCTCAGAATGAATGGGTGTTTTCTAAATTGTTACTGCACTTGAAACTGCATAGATGTCTGTGTCAAAGTATGTGGAAATCTTTTCTGTTTGACTCATAAGAACTTTTCATCAATGTTCATTTGGAAACTGTTCATATGGAAGAGAACCGGAGCATTCTTTTGAAGAGTACAAAGTAAATCACAAAATGTGAATGGATTAGTGTGAAGTTTAGAGCAATCTCAGAAGCGCTATTTGACAGTTTAAATTTAAAAAAGAAATTTAACCCTCTATTGACTGAAACAAGGTGAGAGTGAAAAAGATGGAAGGGTATTTTTTACATTAGTAAAGGTGATTTACTAATGAAGATAATGGTAGAGACACCAAGAAGACGGAAAGGACAGTTTTAGGGTCATGGAGAAGGAATAGTGGAAACACTCCCTCCTTTTTTTTTCTGTCCTCAATTTAAAACTTAAGGCAGGGAGAAAATTTTCTGGTAACAAAAGGTATTATTTGTTTCCCCTTCAAAGTGCACAACTAATTTTAATGTGATCATTATTCAATCCTCATTTGATTTTGTCTGACAGATGTGACTGTCCTATAAGATGAGTAATTTAAAAATAGCTAAAACTTCGCTAATGGTTAAATTGAACACTATAATTCTCCCCTTTGAAAGTCTAATAAAATATGATAATTCAAGGGGGGCAAAGTGGTGTAGTCATTTGATTTCACAGCAAACATTTGGATTTAAAATTAAGTTCTGTTGATGATTGTGATATGGATTTAGTTAAATATTATTTAATCCACCTCTAATTCTTAAATTCCTTATGTACTAATTTAGGACTTGTATTCCAAAGGGATGTTGTGGATAGAAGACAAAAACATATGTAGAACATCTGGGAAATTGGTAGTGGTCTAGTGGATATTAATTGAGATAATCCACAACGCTGAACTCTTAAGTTTTATCTCTTGTTATTAAATATTTTATAGTGGAATTTAGTGCTACATGGTAATGTTAAGATGAAATTGAAATGAAATACATGATTTTGTCTATAGTTATGGGTTATATTTTTTAATTTCATGGAAATTTTTTCAGTCAAATACAGAAACTCACCAAATTTTAGGATCCCATTTATAAACATTTCAAGAAATAAATATTACAGATTATCTAAACATATGATAATGTGTCTTACAATTTAAGTATAGGTGCTTGAGTATTTTGTAATTTATTCTATAATTATTTTACATAATATTTTATAAATTTTTCAATTAAGTATATGATTTCAGTTAAATACATTATAAAATTATTCTGGAAAAAACAAAAGATTGCAAACAAAGGTAAGAACTTGACAGTATGTTTAAGAATCTTAAAAATGTTTATTTGGCAAACAAGCTAACATATTTACAATAATAGTAAAATAATAGGAAAATGTGGTTGTGATATAGCCATATTTATGCTGTAAGTACTTATGCTACAAGTATATGCTATACTCTATGCTATAGCATATTTTGCTATAAGTACTATGAAACAATGTTACTTCTAAGAAACAATGTCACTTCTAAGTGACATTGTTAAATTCTGTTGAATATGAAAATAAATGATATTTTTAAATGTGTTATCAAAACAAAAACCAAAAATCTCAAATAGCAAATGATTCCACCTCTCCTTCTTTCCAATTGGAACCTTAATTTAACCTCCTCTTTAACTATTTCTGTTTTATATGTGATGTTCCAAGAGCAAATGCATTCTAGTAATTTCTGTTCACACCACCTGTTTCTTGATCCAGTTATTTCTCCAAGTTTTCCTGAGGCTTCTATTTCCCTTTCCACTACTCTGCCCACTGACCACACCATTCCCCTGTATCCTATCACCTCTCTCTTAGCCTCAATAAGTCCTACTCATTCTGAAAAATGATACCACAGTTCCTACTTCTGGAAATTCTGCCTTGTCCCTAACTACACTGGGAAAACCAGTGTAAACAAGGAAAGTGCTGTCAAACACAGATACATGGTCTCACCTAAAAGAGATTAAATAATTTCAGGGAGCAAATTCTTACTACTCTATTATGAAGAGAATTCTAATGACTTGTATTGGGTTCTTTCTTCTCTGTACTCATTCCACCCCAGGAATGTTAACGATCTTTGAGTTTGGGAAATCTTGAAAGAATAAGCTTGATTTGAGAGTTCCACTTTTTCCTTCCTTCTTTATCAGGAATGCAGCCTTCCACCTGTGAGCGTGCAGTTGTCACTGCTTTGGGCCACTTCTTCAGTAGATTATTAAAGTTGCTCACAACTTCTATGCCTGGGTAATTCTGTCTCAATATAGGAGTTATTATGCCCATATTGTCCTCATATTGAATTAGGTACAAGACCCACACATTTTATCAGTATCATAGGGATATTTTCCACTTCCATTTATTATATTCCTCATTTAATTAATTTAGGAAGCAATTTCTCAATTAACTCAGAAAACACATAGAGAGAGCAGTGTTATTTATCCTCTAAGACCTCAACAGTTAACTAGTTTTTTTTTTCCATTTTCATCGTACTTTAAAAATAGCTCTATTATTACATTTATTTGATTAGTTTTGATAACTTAATAATTATGATTATTCATCTGTATATACCTTAGAACAGGAAAAATTTACATTAATTTGCCATTCATAGTAGTAATATGGCTCAATGTAGACAGGCTATCCAGAAATGATTATTTAAAGAAAAAATGTCTGATTTTTTTCACATAAATATAGGCTTTTTGTGTTGGATTTACTTCATCAAGGGTCAGGAACATGTTTTCATATATAGAAAATATTTGGCATTTGACAGACTACATGTGCAGGCCTTAACATATTAGCTATCATTTAAGTCACATAACAATATTGCAAAATAGTGTTACTATTCTTATTCTTTGAATAGGAAAGTAGGCTTAGAGAATTGTAACTCCTATAATACTATACAGCTGATAATAAGTGCATGACTTCAGTCTAGGACTGTCTGCCTGGGGACTTTTGTTTTCCATTTCACTCTGCTATGACAAAGGCTATGTCTTTTCTTAGGTACAGGCATATTAATTCCCTTTGGATTTTTGCACACAAATTGATATGAGATTTCCCATTAATTGTGAGATGGAAATTTTTTCACTATGTTGATGGGAAGGGATGAGTTACATAGGAAGTCCAGGTGCCTCATTATTTCCAGAAGAGCCTTATGGAATAAAGATATTTAGAGCCAGGAGGATTGCAAGTTCAAAGCCATCCTTAGCAATTTAGTGAGGCCCTAAAGAACTTAGTGAGACCCTGCCTAAAAATAAAAAGATTTGGGGATGTGGTTCAGTGGCTAAGTACCTCTGGGTTCAATTCTTGGTACAAAAAAAAAAAAAAAAAAAAAGAAGAAGAAGATGAGAGCCAGAGATTGCACTGGAGAATTTCTGATATTTAAACACTTAAAAATTGTCATTTCTAGACTTTCTGGTTTGAAAAGTTGATGCCAGATTATCTCCAGGGAATAGCAGTGAGCCAACTTGATTAACCTTGAGGAACCCATGGAATTGTGTCTCTTACTGTCATGAGATAGTATAAAAGTTTCTGTGCCTGGATACAGCCACATAGCATTATATCTTTACCACATATGATTTCTTTCTTACATCATAGTTGTGTAATGTTCCTATTTATTGATTTTCTAAATGTAACTTTGTATGATTCATTTTAATTTAACCTATTTTTGGATTTCCCCATGGACTCATATTGCTCTTTTAGGCATCTGTGTATTAGGAAATAAATTTTAATACTGCCTACAATGCTTTTGTAACTTAGCAAATAATAACATTGTTTAGTCAAACTACTGCTGAAAGGAGACCTAAGCAATGCTGTGAAAATTTAAGGTACCATCACATTTCGAATGTGAGCTGGGCAGAGGAATCAGAGAGGAAGTAGCATTTTGAGTTCAATTAAAGGATGAGGAAATGCTGTTATGGGACACAAGGAAAGTATGGTAGCATATAAATGTATGTCCCATTTCAGATTTGAGAATGGACCAGTGTTGCTTTGTCAGTATTTTTCTGTAGATATAGAGTAGTAAAGTCTGTAAAAATAATGCGAAGTAAATTATACAACATCGATACATGAAAAATTTCATAGGAAATTTTTGTCATAAAGAGTATGACAATTTCATGAGAAGTATTCAATAGAACAATATAAGGCAATCTGCTCCCAGAATTGAGTGCTAATGAACTGATCTGCTGAGTGTAGTATCTGCTGAGTGAGTTGGATAATCTTATATTAACAAATATTAAATAGTTCCTTTATTTAGTGCAGAACTTCTTTCAATCTTTAATGTTGTTTATTGGAGATCTCTAAGAAAAGCAGCCATATTTTATTTCCCAATCTTATCAATGTGTGCTGTTTCTCAATCTTATATTCTATGGGACATGATGTGAGAATAGTTTTCCATGGAGCACACACCTTCGAACATACTTATTTAAAAAGTAAAATAAAAGGTTTATTATTTTAATAAGATGGTTGAAGTCCTACTTCTTGTTGTGTCCATCTTTATGTTTTCTTCAATCTATATATACATGCATGTGTGCATGTATGAATGCATGTGTGCATGTATGAATGCATGCACATGCACACGTACACACACAAACACACGTCTCCAGAAAGATCCCTTTAGGTAGGACCCTTGCATCCCTCAGTCCTATTATGGTGATTTACCCCTTTCATTTTATGAGGAGGTCTTGTCCTCCTGTTTTTATAGCTGTTGCTCCCTATTATGACTTGAGGCCACAAGTTCAAGACTAAGCATAAGCCTCTTGGGCTTTTGGAAAAAATTTCAGTATGGTTCATGTCTGGCTCCCAATGATTTCACTCTTAGCCTGCAGCCTATGTTACTTCTCATGAGTTCTTTTGTTTATACTATACTTGTCCCTGCACTGGGGCAGGGTTTGCCAGACTTTCTGACAATGCTTTCATGTCCCTACCAAAAAAAGCTATGTTACCAGAAAAAGAAGGGAACTCACACTGTAAAATGTGGGCACTAGAAATTGTGGACAAATAAATGTTGTCTCACTACTCCCAATACACAAATTATTTAAACTGTGTTTCCTCCTAACACATTGCAGCTGTTCTACATAAAACTAAACATGCTCTTCCACATGATCCAATTCTTGTGTAGAAGCTACATTTGGCTCCAGATCCAATGTTAGTGGGTGGTCAGCATTTTAATTACTCGAGTCTAAATGCAGCTTCTTTCAGTTCATAGTCTATGCTTAGATGATTAATAAATTAATACCAAGACTTTCCATACAGTGTGGAATGAAAAATGTGCTACCTACAATAATGACATTACTTGGAAATGTAAAAAAAACATTAAGAGGTGATAACTTCTGGTTAATTATCAATTGCTGCTCACAAAATTTAGCAGCTTAAAACAAAAACTTCATTGTCTTGTATGGCTCTGTGGGCTTCATGTTTTTTCTCTTGTGGTTGCAGTGTGGTGTTGGCTGCAGCCGACATCATCTGAAGGTGCCACTGGTGCTTGGACAGTTGGCTTTCTCCTTTCCCGTGTAGGAAGTCTTCCACTCATATGGTCTTTCCACACAGAGGCTCTCTGATCTCTTCAGTGGGGTAAATGGCTTTCCTATATGGTGCCTCAGGGCTCTCTTGAAGAATCTTCCAACATTTCTTAAAGTATAGGCTCCCAACTGTCACACATCACTTATAGTCTATTGTCTTAGCTAAAGTTGTCACAGAGACAATCCAGAATAAATATAGAAAGGACCACACAAAAGTATGAACATCAGAAGTTGTTCACTGGGGCATAATTTTTGAGACTGGCTATTGCAAGAGGGCACCATTCTATAGTGTATTTCAATTTTTTTTGGAAAAAATGTAATGGAGAATACTTTCTCTACCAGTGGAGTTAGTCCCTGGTTTTCAATGCTTGTCTCAGGTCCTGCCTCCAGGAGGATAACCATTATTTCTTATCCTCCACGATCCTGTCTCAGTGGAAAAACAAATGTATTTCTTTGTTTTTTAAGAATCTTACCACATTAAAATCCTACTCCATATTGGCATAGTTATGGAAATCTAGGGACAGACATTTTTACAAAGCAATTAAGGACCCTGTATTTTTTCTAGGACTTCCTTACTAGCTGGCTAATTCTAGCTGATTGGAATCTGCGTGAGAAACCAAGGCAAATATCTTACAAAGGAGGAGCTACTAATACTAATATTCCTGTTAGAGCCTCTATTCTTGATAGGCCTTGGAATTTTACCCACTCCCTCAATCTTAGATGATGAGACAGAACAAATCAGCCCATACTAACAGGCTGCATTCTAAATGATGGAGCAAATTACTTCTGGTGGGTAGTCAAGTATTTGAAAAATGCCTGCCTGGTAGGTCAGACCCATTTCTTAAGGCCTCCTTGATTAAAGTTTTCATCCTGTTTTATACCTCCTGGTTTTTGCATGCACTAGTGCCACAATGAGACAAATAATTTTGACTTTGCAGTTCTGCAAAATTTATGATGATCAGATGATCAGTATTCTTGGATTTCTAGCTGTAGGCAAAAAAGTGTTTTATTAAAGTTCTATTTTTTTCCACATTAAGTCAGGCAAGCAGTTTGTGTCTTTCTTACAGAACTGACTGAATTCTGCAAGAAGTGGCATGCATGTTTAGCATTACATATATTTCTAGCAGGTCTCTTAAAGTTGTATGCTGGGTCCATGTTTTGAGGTGGCATGTTAAACAGGTATTCTCCGATTGTATAATAAAAACTATCAATTCCTTGTTCTGCATGAAGAAGAAGGATTTCTAATAATCTATACTAGGTTGTAAAGCATTCTGTATCTATGTTCTTATTCATTTGTCACCCACTGGGCAAAATTACAAATTAATTATTCAAGACAAATGGATATACAGGAAGAACAACATCTCTTATCTCTATTAGTAAGCTCCCCTTCATGTGGGCACCTAAATCCTTCTGCTTGTTTCAAAGCCCATTTTCTCCTATCATGACCTCAGAAAGGTAGCATCTGCATTTTAGTCAACTGTCATTCATTTTGCCCTAAAAAAAATGGAAAGTTATTTTTGGTCATTTTTTTATCTCCTTTTTGTCCAAAGAAAATGACCAACTCCTATACTTGAGAACAGACATACGAGATAGCTTCTGGGGGCCCAGAAACTAATTTATGTTTGATATCAAATGCTTCGATTTCTTCTTAACAAGAAAAATATTCCAGAGTGGTAAAACTTGACAAGAGGCACAACAGCGAGAGTTGCTGCATCATGCAGAGAGGCTTACTTCAGAAAGGTCCTTTATCTTTGGGCAAATAACATGAGTCCTATTAAAGCAGCAGGTTGCACATACCAAGTACCAACATGTCACTATGGAGCACCATCTCCAAGCCAGGACATCAATGAAACACAAATGAACTCCAAGGGGCAAACATGTTTTGGCTTTACATTTCTGGGATGGGTGGTATTGAACATAACATTGCCTTCCACAATAGCGAGAAGCAAGTTAGCTCTCTTAAATTCCTTTCTTTAAGATTTTTTCTTAAAACTCTTTAAATTCTTCCATGTCTTCTGGGTTTAAAATACAATTTTTGTGATCTCTTTGTAAATGTCTACTGTGAAAACTTTATCCCTGGCCAATAATCTTAAGTCAATAGTAAGGAGAATTCGTGTTTGGAGAGAGTGCTGGTGAAGGAAAGGTTCTGTCCTTTTCATTCACCCTCATCTCTCAGAGGCATCTTTTAGATCGAGATTCATGTCTTTGATTTTTCTTCCTGTTATGCTTAGTACAGTGTTAGTACAGAAAACGCAAACACCTTTAGTGAAATTTTATTTTTAATATAACAAAAGCATATAAAATCAGTGAAAATTTAAAGAAAGATGGATTTATTTTTATCTTATGAATATTGAACATACAAATGTAATTAGAGCTATTTAATATTAAATAACGACTAATAGATCTTATTGAAATTTGTGCTGTGGAAGCCAGTTTTTCTCAGATCCCAGTGTTGTAAAATCACATGTGGAAGCAAGACACAAAGTTGAAGACACCAGGCAACGGAAGTGGATTTTCGTCATCTCACAGAAGGTTCATTGTAGTTCTTAAGACCACAAGGTTTTTTGTTGTACATAACAATATAATTCATTTTTACAAAATTGTAAAAGCACAGTTTTAGAAATTGATATTTATTGCCTGTTGAAAAAAATCCAAAATGAATGTGATTTATTTTAAAAAATGGATTCTTTAATTTTGATTCAAGATCTTGTGTGTAGCAGAAAGGAATCAATGGTAACCTATTAGTTAAAGGGAACCTATTAGTAAAATTTGTAGGCATTATCAAAATAATATCTACATATCTGATAATCAGAATCTAGGAAAAGTTTATTAATTTTCCTTACTGGTATTGTAACTGGAATTATCATACCTTCACAAATTTTAAGAATCTACAGTTAGCTTTCTTTTTAGTGCTAAGAATTTCACTGAGGCTACATATGAAAGCTCTTTTGGTAGTACATAGAAAGCAGGAGGGGTGAGGAGAACAGGCCAAGGCTAAGTGTATGTTCCATAAGATTTCACATGATCTTATAAAAATCTTGTAAATCAATAAACAAAACTTGTAAAATGGTAAATGTTCATAACCTGTGTGATTAAATTGGGTGGATCAAAATACCAACTGCTATTTTGGTCTTCTGCAGTACTGAGTTTGTTATTGTTCCTGACACATACAACAGCTGCAGAGATAATTTTTATGTTCATTATATTTACCATGTTACTGGGAGAATTAGAAGCCCCTGAAGTACATCTTTAAAGATTTTATTACTCCATAAAAGACTCTATCGCTTTAAACTCCTTTAGTTGAGCTCTTTGGATTAGTAATGACATTCTTAGGAAGAGGCAGTGTAAGTGGAGTTTAGGAGTCTCCCTTTAGCCCTTCACAGGCAGCGATGTGTGTCTGCCTATCTTCAGGGAGAAGGGTTTATACAAAAAGGTCAATGAAGTTATCCAATAGGAACAGAGTGAGGTTTGTTTTAGTTCTGTTTTTGGGCCAGCATAACTCATGCCCCCTACTTAGGAGTCTTCTGAAATTTTAAGTATTAAAAATTGTGGTTTAAATACAAAGTAGATGAAGACTTTTACTTACTGTCAATAAGCCTACCATATATCTAAGGCATGGTGTGAGGTGGATTGAGTGGATTGAGGTGGATCTAAGCACTACATCTTTTCTCTTTTCATTCAAGGAGCCTAACTATTAAAATGGGAGCAATAGTGTACATGAAGTAGTTAAATATGATAATATATTCTGTCAAACACTGATCTAACTGGTATTATGAAGGTGTTTTATAGATGTGATTAATTATAATCCATTGACTTTAAATAAAGGTCTGGCCACATTTGTGTGGATGGGCCTGATACAATTAGTTGAGAAATGTTACAAATAGAACTGAGGTTTGCCTGAGGTAGACAAATTTCCACCTGTGGGTTGCAACTTTCAGCCTGGACTTCCTCATGGCCTTAGCTATGGATTTCAGGTTTGCTTAGCTAAATCCCATAATCATATAAAAATGTCCTTGGAATAACACACACACTCTCTCTCTCTCTGTCTCTCTGTATCCATCTCTCTAAATAATATATCTGAATAAAATGTAGGCACATATATTTAGATTTCTATCTATCATTTTTGTGGTATGCAGAATAGTAATATTACATGAGGTATAAGTGTGAATTCATTATTGTTTTTATTTTTGTTCAGTTTTGTTTTCAGATTGGCTGGGCTGTCATCTCTAGTTATTTAGTCAAACACTATCTTGGTGTTACTGTGAAGGTATTTTGTAGGTGTGACTGACATCTGAAACTAGTTGACTTTAAGTAAAGGAAATTACTGTCATTAATTTCCATGGTTCTAGGGTAATCAGTTGACAGGATTCCCTGAGGAAGAAAAAATTCTGTCTATGGATTGGAGCTTCAGGTCCTCCCCAAGAATTTCCAGCATGACCTTCTGTCGGCTTGCTTCCATAAATCAGCTGTGTCCAGTGATTCCCTAGAAGTCAATTCCTTGTGGTTAGTTTCTATCTATCTACCTGTCTGTTTATTTTGTTCTAACATCTCCTATTGCTAATTCTGTTTCTCTGGTAGAACTCCAACTGATACAGATTTTCTCCAAAAATAGAATGGGTGTTTTCATAGATGAATGAATGAATGAAAGAACAAATAAATGTGTTCATATTAACCTCTATTGATGCTTATGACTACACCTAGATATAGGGGAAAGCTGAAAGACTTAAAATTGATTTGTAGAAGGAGGGGGAAATAAGCATCACGATAAGATACTATGTATTCATTCATTCAAAAGGGCATCAGTAAAGATTGGTTTAGAATAGCTTGAGATGACTCCACCATCTTGTAGAGGAAGCTCTCAGGTTATTGAATTAGCTTCCTCATATATAAGTTCAAAATTAAAGATTTTCATAATTTCCAATTTAAGAATATGATATTATGCCCTAGAGAAAGTTAAGTACACAGTCCTGACTCTGTCATGCAGAGAAACATTTGTCATTAAATTATATAGTCTACTTTGGTCTTCCTCGGTTTGTTTTCTCCAAACTAATTATACATTTATTCATTGCCAAAAAGCTATTGTCCTCCATTTCATTTTAATTCTACCCCCACCTTTAATTTATCCAAGTCTGCAATATTAATTTACATGTCAGATTGTTTAAATGAAAACATTTTGTATGGTTACAAATCCAAATGAGAAAAAAAAATTGTGACTTTATTTTTAATTCACCAACTAGTAACTGTTGTGCCCCAGTCTCCCCTGTCCCTAGTGGAAGAAATAAATCATGATTCTCTACCTTATAAAATTCAAAACAAATCTTGATCTAAGTTGTGTTTAACATTATAATGTATATTTCAAAAATAGTACTGAAATTCCGTTTGTCAATGATTTCAGTCCTGTGGAAAGAAATTACCCAGTTTAATAAAAAAGATTTGTTTTGGCATGGTTCACTATGACTGGGTGACTTAAAGTTAGTTTTTTTCTCCAATCAGAACATAATATTTTTAATATTATATCTATGTGCTTCAGAAGTCAGTGAAATAAAAAATATATATCCGGTGTACACAGAATTTAATTCATTTCTATTTTGAACAGGTTTTGCAAAATTTAGGTCTGTAAAGTTCTAGTTCTATTTCACTGATCATTTTACATATTTTTCTACACTGAATATATTTATGTTTAAGATAAGAGAATATCTGAATAATTAACAGAATCTTCTGCACTTGACATATTTTTAGTTCTGAAGTAAAAAAAAAGATAAACAGGAAATTTGGAAGCATGTTTAGTTTTAAAAGACTCCTTGATCATAGTATTTGGAAGAAAGCTAGAAAAACACCCAATTCCACATAAACCATTGACTTAAAATTTATGTTTTGGAGCTGTCAACCATCATCACTGGTAGTTTCATTTTGGTAGTTTAAACATAATCCTAAGTGGCATTTTGTAGATTGCTTTTTATAAAGGAGTTTTTTGCTATTGTTAGGAGAGAATGTAAGCAATAGTGCTTTTCCAGAAGAAAGAGAAAACATGCTTGGGAAATGGGCAGAGTTTTCTCTGAATTGAACTAAATTGTTTCTGCATTATAGAAAACATACCCCATCCGTGGTATTTTTCCGCAAGCAGTGTTTTGAAGAACAGACAACTTTTAAAGATAAAATAAGAAAATAAGATACTTTAGGAATGTTGTGGTAGTTAGTATTCTAAGATTGTCTCCATTATTCCTGCCCATCTTGTATGTGTGTGTGTACATATCCTGTATAAGCCTCAATCTTTAAATGTAGATTGTGATTATGTTACTGTATGCACGTTTCTAAATCTCAGTAGTGTGTGTGTATGTCTGAGGTACTTGAGATTGAACTCAGGGGCACGGTACCAACTATCCCAACCTAAAACCCAAGACCTTTTTATTTTTGTTATTATTTTTGATTTACAGATCAGTTCTGTGTTGCTGAGGCTGGTCTTGAACTTGTGACAGTCTTGCTTCGGCTTCCCGATTTGCTGTACCTTAGTACTCTTGAGTGATATTATCCTGCTTGTTTTGAAGAAGTAAGCTCATTTGTCCTGAGAGTGCTTTCTGTCAAAACCTGAGGGTGGCTTGTAAGAACTAAGGGCAACAGACTAATAGAGAACCTGCAAAACCATAAAACTCCAGTCCTGCAACCATAAGGAACTAAATTCTGCCAACAATGTGAATGAGATTTGAAATCTCATGTGAATCTCATGTGAGATTGTAGCTCTGACTGGCACCTTCATTTCAACCTTGTAAGACCTTAAGCAGAGGACCCAGCCTACCAGTGTTTGACTCTGACCCATGGAAACTGTCAGATAATAACTATTTGCTGTTTGAAGCTGCTAAATTAGTGGTCACATTTTACATATTAATAGAATACTAATATAGGTAGTTGCTATAAGTTTCTTCTGTAGATTCTGGAGCTTAAATTATAAATGAGAATAATATCTATAGGCTTTATTAAAAAAAAATCATCCAACAGTTTTAGAAAACAAATTAGTTCTACTCATGAACACAGAAAATTGAACCAATTAGGGCTTATGCTTACATTTGGCCATTGTAGTTCTGAGTATTATCAACAATCACCTAATATTTACCTGTATGATTTTCATTACTTCTTCCTTCCCTCCTTCCACTCTGCTTTCCTTCCTTCCCTACCTACCCCCTTTCCTCCTCTGATGCTTATTCAAATGCTTTCTCTTTCTTCCTAAATTCTTTGTTGCAATTCTAATATGTTGAGGGATCTTGGCTGTTGTGTGATTTACATTTTAATACATTATTGACATTGAGATCCTTATCATTTTCAATCATCTGACTATCTGAACTGTGAGTTAATGGGATGTAGAGTAGGATTATTTCACGTGTATAGATCTAGGGACTAAAGATGTAGGGGAAACCAGGTTTTAATAGAAACTAGAGTCCTGATGGGATATGGAAATAAGATGAACTGAATATCAAGGCAAGTTTTAAGACAATGAGATGGAATGGAAAAATACAATAGGATAAAACAATGTGTTTGCTGTACTCTTTATTAGGGTGGAGGTGATTTTTGTCTGATTCTTTATAGTATACCCACTGCCTAGGATAGTCCCTGAAATCTATGATAATTCACAATCATGTTTGAAAATACTCCATGTTACCTTAAGGAACCTTGATTTTTATCTAATCTTTGAATTTATGATTCTATCCTTTTGAGAGGGGAGTGCACAGAATTTGTGATAGATAAATTGGTATATTTTTATTTAATATTTACCAAATCAATTTAAAATAAAGGGACATAAGATGGGTACAGTCTATGGATTTATTTGTGTATACATGTATTTAGAAAGGCTTGTCTGAGCCCATAGGATTCTAATTTATTCTACAATGAAAAAATATTGGGTATTTGTGTTAGTAAAACCTAAAAAGAACACTATATAATTCAGCCAGTGAAGAAGTTTGGAGATGTGTAGCACTGACTCTAGGACTTGACATGGAAATTGCTGTTTTCCACTAGAATACACTGAGTATACGCGAAATCTTCAGAAAGCCAACAGGAAAAAAAAAAAAAAAAAGAAAAGAAAAGATGAAGTACCTATTTGTACATAGCCCTGGCCAGGTCTTTTATGGGGAAGACCTGCAAAATCAGTTCAGCAGATTTGCAAAAGCTTCTGATGTGGAGATTATTGCCCATAAAAAATGACCAAGGAAACCCACAGAAAATCTTTGCATAAATCAACATCAGAGTAGCAGAGTCAGATGTGAAAAAAATGTGTGTCTATTTTAAATAAAACAAAATGGAAAAGTGGAACCTTGTAAATTCAGCTAGCAAAAGAAAACTCAGATTGACCCTGAGAGAGAGAGAAGAAGCAAGAACCAAGAGAGAAAAATGTATAATAAGCATAGCCAACTTGTTGGAAAAGATAAGAGGTAGATTTCCATATGAAATCTGTGTCTTCTAGACACAAAAGTAACAAGGTGCAGAAGCTGGGTTGTGAATAAATTTGAAAAAGTTTTTTCTGTTCCTTCCCTTAAGAATCAACACAAATATAAATGTTATAAAACATGATCCATCAAAATACTGCCACAATCTAAAGGATATAGGGGAGAATTTCACAAATATCATTCCTACATCTGACCTTGCTTGGGAATTGGAAGGAGTAAAAGACACTATGAGTAAGAAACGATGGGGAGAGTTCTCTGGCTTTCATTGGCCCTCCCAAGAAATCATGAAATTTGAGAAGGATGAGGATTCTGCTGGATCTCTAAATTGAAGGTCTAGTTGGATACTGGAGAATCCACACTAACACATCAAAGGACTGTATAAGAAGTGATTTCATTACCCCTTCTAAATCACTTTCTGTATGGGATTCTGATAACTCAGAAACTTAAAAATGTTCTTTTTTAGACTTCTGACTTTGCAACAGGCAGAAAGAAGAACAGCATGTTGATGATATTGATTCTAGAGATGAATTAAGAGTGATTGCAGAAGAGGAAAGCTTACAGAGAATGAAGTAGTCCTCAACAATAGACTCTGAAATTGAGCCCTTTGAAGTTTTAAGAGATTGTTTCAAGTTAGATATTCACAAACTTCGGTCTTTTACAGATTTAAGTATCCAAATGATTTGTCTTATTAATGATATTAATTGGAATCATTGAAATAAAAACTGTAAGGTCAAAAACAGTACGTAATTTTCACAAATGAAAAAAAAAATCTTTACACAAGAAAACTTCTACTAAAAATAGAGAAAAACTTGCTACTGCTTTTGATGAGCTTTCTGGTCATGGTATTAGCGTAAAATAAGAGAAAAACAATGTAGTGTCAGCCTCAGTCATGTAGTGAAGACTTTTAATCTTAAATCTCTGTTTGAGGCCATCAGCAGTGAAGATGGAAAGTCCAGAGGATATATATAGTGCCATGATGAGAAACTGTCCCCGAGTGAATCTCACTGTAGTTCACCTAGCACAGTTGGCTAGCAGTGACCTGACAGTTTCAAAAGAAAACACTGAGAGAGAAGGGTCTGGAAGCACCACTGCTTCAAATCTGACAGAATCTCTAAGAGCCACAAGGCTTTTCATGACTGCTACATCTTCAGATATTCATAACCATATATACATCCAGAGGAGATTGTAACTTCCTTTTAGAAGGAGAACACCTGTGATAAACATAAATAGAGAACAACTTAAAGCACAGATCCCAAGTTTTCAAGAGAGTAGTCAGTCTTTATGGAATCAGTGAAAAACCATTGCAAGGAGTTGCCTCTGATGATACTAATAAATATCTGAGTCTCCTGTAACAGGGGAATCCCAGTAGCATTTCCATGTAAAACAGGACCCTATGTGTAATGGATGGTTAAGCAAACTGATTTCATGCCAGGAGGGAAGAAATTGGGAAGTAGAAATCTTATTTCTAGCCTGTGCCATTAAAATGTAAAAAAAAAAATCCTAGAGTCTCAGTATAGTGACTCGCAAGATAGGCTTTGATGAAAGCAATTGTCATGGCACCCCAAAGACAAAAGCAGCTTCAGACATTCAAGCAACATCACCTCTCTTGAGAAACTACCAAAGTTCTCCTCCAGGAAAGATAGGGAAGCAAAATTCATTTTTCACTTTCTGATAGTAGCCCATTAGATGTGAATGCTAAAGGCAAGCATACTGACGCCAAGCAAAAGTGTTTGATGCCACAGAGTCCTGTCAGAAAGCAAACCAAATGGAGAAGAACCTGGTGCATGATGTGGATAGCTATCCTGAGGACAAGCCATCTTCAATTCTGACAGTGAAACAGAAACAACCGCTCAGGAACAAAGGCATCCAGAAAAGAACTACTGAAAAGAGGCCAGGGATGGCACATCTGGAAGGCATTGGATGGCAGAGATATGAGGAATCTGATACCAAAGATGACAATAACAGTTCAAAATGAAACCCCAGGTTGAGGCAGAGCTTCTGGATTTACAATCATGCTTTGGAACTCTTGGTTTTTAGAAAGTGATGGTGAAGAAAGAAGAACAGAAAGAGTTAAAAGAAAACCACTCAGGAAAAAAGAGCATGCTGTAGGAAAAAAAGAAAGTCATGAATATTGAACAAAATGGTTTGCATACCAACATAAGCATTTTTCCAAGTGAAGAAATCAGTAGACACTAATAAATTTAAGGACATCCTATGTTATGATCCAGTTAAGACACGACCATGGTACTTATGAAAGAAAAGGGAATGGCAACTAAAAGAAAGTGAAAACAAAAGAAGAAAAAGAAGAAAGAGGAAGCTGATAATTTACCTGAAGTGTCTAAAGAAATGTATTAAAACATTGCTATGAATTTGAAAGAATATACTACAAAAATATATGGGTAAGAAGGAAAAAGCACTCCATGGAATGAGGACTGTGGTTGAGAGAAACCTGCAGCTCTGATGAATGAGGCCCAGCAGCTTATTGGTTTCTTATTCTCCTCATTTGATTCTGACACTAGAGATGTAAAGAAAGAGATTCATAGAGTAGAAGCAATGAGACCTGTTCAGGTTGTTGGGCATGGTCACACTTGTGGCCAAAACAGCATTATAAAGAGCACCCCAAGCTTTATTACTTGAGAAAGAATCCACTTCAATTTTCTTTTTCTCTAAAGATGGTGAAGGACTTCACGTGGTTCTGATTTATTCTGGAGAGGAATGGGAAGTAATATTAGCAGGAATTTTTAGAAGGCAAGAACCAACAGCCTGCATATTAGATTGCCAGAAGAAACATAAAGATGCAAAAAGAAAAGCGAGACCAGAGTAATAAAAGTCAGCATTTGTTTTGATACTAAATGTGAGCAAAGCTCATCTAAGTATATTGACACAGAAAATAGTTTTAGCTGACATGAAATTTCAGAGTGAAAATATATTCAAAACATAGTTGGAATATCCTTCTAGTTGCCATCTCTCTTCTGTGGAATTCCTTTTTTCCCCCTTTGGGATAATTACTTCAAATACTTGAATTTTTAAAAATGAAAGAAAGAGGAACCTGAAAGTTATATAACTAAATCATAGACCATGTGCATAATACGTACATACTAGGCATTATTATTTTCTTTTGACACATTACAAAGTAATCTGTTACACTACCATTTTCCCTGTCAGAGTTGAGAACCAAGAGAGATGTAGATGCTGGACTCAGATAGTTTAAGATATAATACTAAATTGTTAGTAATGACTTTTAGGCAATGTGCCTCATGCATATTATTAAAAATCTACTTAACACTTGAATCTGGATTAGGCACCCCCAGACTTTTTCACTTAAACAGTAAGAAACAGCTTTCTGCATTCCCAGGTTCAGTGCAGAAATAATGCCATGTAACTGTTAGCCAGCAAGCACTAGAAGAATATAGAAGTGTCAAGCCCTGTGTGCTCATTTATATCTTCCAAGTCAGTAAAAGATATTATGACTACTAAGAAACATCCAAGAGAGGTCAAGTAGGTTACTAAATTAAAGGCCCTTTTCATGTAAACACGAGGTCCAGGAGAAAGGAATGTTACATGTGTATACAGATGATAATTTTTCAAAGATGCCCATGTCCTAATCCTTGGAGCCTATGAATGTGTTCTGTTACATGGCAAAGGGGAATTAAGGTTGCAGTTGGAATTGTTTCCTTATCAAATGACCCTGGGCTGGGAAGATATATTGGCTTGTCTGGGTGGTCTCAATGCAATCACAAGAATGTTTACAAGTAAAAGAGAGGCAGGAGTGCCAGAGTCAGAGCGAAGCCTTGTGAGATGGCCTAGATGGACCATTGCTACCCTTGAGGATGGAAGGGGCACTAACCAAAGAATGTGGGCAGCCTTTACAGTTGGAAAAAGCAAGAAAAATTACCTCTGTGGCCTTCCAAAGGAAATGCGGTGAATAGCTGCTTTGATTTTGGTTCATTGAACCCAATTCTATCCACCAGAATTGTAACATAGTAAATGGATTCTATTTTAATCTGTGAAATGGGTAGTTTGTCACAGTGGCTATGTAAAACTAATTTAGTATTCATCATAGTGCAGTGTAGTACAGAAACCACTGGTTTTTTTTTTATCAAAAAGAGTTATTATAAAATTTAGGTCATGGCAAAAAATTGTGGAAGAATGTGGAGAACATCCATGATGTCACTGGACTTAATTTTATAACTCACATAATGCCAACTCCCACCATTGCCAACAGCCCACCACCCTGTACCAAGGAAGCTGAGATTAGATGACAATTGTTACATAAAATGAAATCAATTTTTTTTACTTTGAATATTTATCTCAACATTTCCAGATCACTGTCCAGCATTAAGGCAGCACTCTAATATTTTGTGAGATTTACACACTATTTTCTAGCATTTATGTGTACATATAAAGGCATTTAGAAAATTTTTTTTTGGTTTTTATGTGCTTATTTTTACATAGGAAATAGCATATTTGAATAATCCCCTTGCCTCCCCTTTTCCCCAGGCTATGTCATTTCCATCTATACCATATTCTGTTAAGTGTCATTTACAGGCAATACTAAACTAGATAGATTATATGAAATTGAAAACAAGTTTTGTCATCAGGAATTAAAAAGATGTTAAAATTATTACATTTTTTGATCACCAATTCAGTCAGCACAATGTTATTAATACAATGGACCAAGATTATATCCTGTAGGATAATGACAAGATCAAGATTCTTTAAGCCAGATTGTTTAGAGAAGAGGTAGAATAAGAAAGGTTTACTGCTGAACTGAATGGAAACTGTATTCACTTAGTAAGGCAGAGGAATAAAAAGAACTTGCACACTGAAAACTGCTTGCCACTTTTCAGTGGAATGTAGACTAGTTGTAATAAAGAGATCACAAGAGAAACAACAGCCCCCATTGTGCTTAACCCCCTCATCAGGTTTAAAATAATTCACTCTTTCTGAGATCCATCCATCTTCTCAACACCAATCTGTCCTCTGCTACTTGAATGGAGACATGATAGAAATTATTACCTTTTCATCTGTCACAACTTCTGGTGGCACTGAGAGTTGTTTCACTAGGCATATAATATTGATATTGAATTTTCTTCTTTTGCCTAGGCCTTACAAGGAAAATTGTTCTCATTCTACAAGTGAGGAAACAGATTCAAGAATTGGTTGCCAAGTGTGTCTTTTCTAATAATATAATCAAGAATTTTAGAAAGAGTGGGTTTTTTTGTTTTGTTTTGTTTAACAAACCTGCTATAAAAACTGAACTCAAGTCAACCAAACTCTGTTTATCACCTGGTGCATATATTCTGAATTGGCAAACCTCAGTAACAGGGAGACTCCAAGTATTATTATTGTTAGCTGAGAGCAACTGTGTAGTAATCCTTGAAAGGTCAGGGTTGTTCCCTTTCCTCTGTATAAAATGAACACCCATCTTGGTAAAAGTTCACAAGTCCCTTTGGGAATCCTAAAATAGTATTTATTTCATGGCCTTCAGGCTGATATACATGGGGTTACAGGAACAGTTCACACAGGAAAGAGTACTCTAGCATTCCTATCTTCCTAAATTGTTAGATTTCTTCCATCATATAAAGACTTTCTATATTCTGTATTTAATTCAGGTAGCTGCTGAGTCCAAGTTTCATATAAGCACTCAATTCCAGTTGCTTCTAAGCTGCCTGAGTCACTTTTGTTAGCACTCTTATAATATTGACTTCTGTATACTTCTATTAGCAGCTACATACATTAATTAATCTAATCTTCTCAATGATCACATGAGGTCAATATAATTACTATCTTCATTTTCTATGTCAGCTACTTCATAGGCAATAAAATGTCAATGAGATGTGGGGATTTATGGGACATATTTTATAGTTTATCCAAATATTCCTATTCAAAGTCCAAGAGACTCTCTCAATCAGCGCTCTTTCACCTAAGGGATGTGACAAGTTCAGGAATACAGATTACTCTGTACTTCTGTAAGTCCTTGAATTGGTTTATGTGCCTGATTTTTTGTTATTTCAGTCAATGGCTACATGAGATAAAAAGGAAAATACACCTATTGGTGCAGGTACATTTGGGAATCAGAGTAGAAAAGAAATAATGTGGTACAAACAAGCATTCAAGGACCTATATACTTTCTTTCTTTATGTTATCCAGTTCGATCAGAAGCAGCCAGCTCGCCTCAGTCTCTGTGGCATTCCTGAATGCCATCATACTGTTCATTTTGCAGCAGCCACTTGAACTTATCCCACTTAGTGATAAGACACCGCCTGCTGTGAATGACCCATGTCATGAGCCTCTACAATCCATTTTTCCCTGGTAATGAGATAATTGCTTCCTTCAATCAGGTTATATAATGAGTCCAAAATAACCATCTTAAAAGGCTTTCCCTGGAACCACTTTTCAGCTTTCCATATTTTATTGATTAAAGTTTAGAGTGAGAAACAAAAACCACACTTGATATTTCAGGAAGAAAGTTACTTAATATTAATATTTTTATTTAAGATCTAGAAATTTATTTATGAGACAATATGGGCACATAAATAGGAACAGTAAGAACATTGATTTCCTGTATTTACTAATAGATCTTCCTTTGTATTATTAGCCCAACATATGAATTACAAATTCCAACAACAGACAATTGTTATATCAGAGCACAATAATGGACTGTAAGTTTCTAATTTTATGGTTGCTTGGTTTTATTTTATTTTCCTGGATATTTACTCCTTGGTGGTGGGGAGGGGTTACCTGTAGGTGAGTCATTTCTTTGTAGTCTTCCATTTGATCCTAGTGTTTAAGGAAATCAATCTGGAGTCAGACATACTTGGATGTGAACAACAGTTTTACCATATACTAGGTAGATGATGCTGGTGAAGTTATTTAACCTTTCTGATTCTCAGAAACCTCTTATAAATGGATAAAGCATTGATATCCATTTATATGATTGCTGAGAGGATTGAATGAGGCAGGTTAACACTGGATAGCAAAATAATGTTAGTAACAAAAATGAAGGGACTATTTTTATATTTTTTATATGCATATCATATATTGTTAAGTTTGTTGTTTTAAATGTACTATTCTCCAGAGAAAAGGTGGGGAGGAATCCAAAGGTGTAGGCAAGTCTGATTGGTGCTCTTGCTTCCCACATCACTACTGTCGTGAGAAGCTTGTTTTCCATATCAGAGTCCAAGAGAGGCTGCAGTCACATATGAAGAAGGCATTTGTCTCAGTGCCAGTGTGTTCATTTGAGAAGAGACTGGACTGGTATGGGATAGTTCATGAGAGAGTCTGGGTTATCAGCTGGCAGGGTTCCTAAACTTCCATTGCTCACTGAAGAGTGCAGAGGAAGCTTTGTGTTCCTGTAGAGAGCCATGTATTAACTGAGTAGACTGGCAAATAAATTTTAGCCTTGCCTAGGGTAGGAAGGTTGCAGTGTACAAAGATGTCATGACCAAAGAGATATAAGTTGGGAATTCATCATCAAGTACCGGCTTAGTGCTATCAGAGACATTAATTCAGGAACAAAAATAAATGATGAGACCTACCTGCTTAAACACACTGCTGGGGGAGACAGAATTCACACCTAAGAACATTCCCAGCATAAACATACAGAGGTAATCTTGGGGAGGCAAGTGGGCATGGAAATTAACTAAAATCCTAAGCATTCACCCCAAGTCTTATGTCAGCAAAGAGGCAATTTAAAGAAATGAAGGACATCAAAGGCAAGTTTGAAGTTTGTAACTTTTGATTTTGTTTATTAATAAGCTGTAGAGTAAGGGTTTGTGGAGACCATTAGTCAATTAGAGAAAAGAAAAGAAGCTGCATTTCTCTACTAACTACTACTAATTTGTAGTGTGCCTAAATATGTGAATCTGATATGGTTTTATAACATGAACTATTTCACTGTAAACCAAGGGACTTCGTTTATTGTCACTTATATGAGCTAAAATCATGTGCAGGAAGATAGTATTTCCACAAAAGAAGAGAGAACAAGCCCAAGAGTGAATGATATACATATATACTTACAAAAGTATATAAAATATGTCTGTTTTGAAATAAAGGTAAATATTCAACCCAGGGAATAAAACCAAGTAGAGCCAATCATGCATTTACTGTAAGAAATTGAACCATTCCCTAGAGGCATACTTTGCAGAACATTCTCTTAGGTATCCAAGTTTTCTAAAAGAAGCTAGAATTTCATTGTCTTCAATAAGTTCTTATTGTGGCCCTATACAACCTTCAACTTTATTTTATTCATGTTTGCTCTTTTTTTGAGGCCTAAAATAGGCTTTGGTTAAGCCAGCTGTTCATGAAACTGAGAGGAGGAAAAAAAAGAAAAAAGCAAGCTCAGGAAAGCACAGTGTCTGGCTTAGATTTTGCATAGTTGCTATACTAATCAATATCACAGTAATTAAAATCACCGATGATTAATGGGCTGGCATTTTTATAGGGCTTTGTTGTCTGCAAAAGCATTTCACAATCTATTTTGTCTAACTGCCCAGGAGGAGCAAGCCCCAAATCACCAAGCTACCTTTTGTCCTTAATTTCCATCCAAACTATTTTTGTCTACAGGAGTGCTGTACCTTAGGACATAATTGTGGGTTTCCCCTCTTTATATGTGAGGAAAAAGCTTTTTTCTCTCAAAAGTAAAGACTGAAGCAGGAATTTAGGGATGACCACTCATTTTGCCAAGCATTCATTGAATTCACCTTGCTTCTATGCACAGAGCCCCTGGGATATCAGGATTCTGACAGGCCAAATGTATGTTTGCTACCCTGCAGCTGTTCCTATTCACATTATTTCTTTCTGTAAGACAGAATAGTCAATGTTATTATTCTCCTCTTGTCTAATCAACCTGGGGCTGGGACTCTAAATCTTGAGTTCTAATCCTGGTACTTGATTAATGTAATCATGGAAAATTGACATTTTAACCACATACACAAAAATTAGCTCATATCTTAAGAAGGCAATTCCCTTAAGGAGGCACTAAGACAAGTCATTACTTGTAGTTACTTAAATAAGCAAAAAATGCTTAAAATAAATCTTCTTTGTATAGTAAGTTGCGTTTATGATACTTCTTTATCTTGCATGAATTTCAACATGGGATTTTGCCACTTATAGCAGATTAGGTCCAAAAATGACTGCACAAAAGCTTTTAAGAACTTTTTGAAGATTGACTCTCAACACTTCATCAGAAAACACTTCATATAGAATCTAAATTTGTAGTCCTAGATACAGTGCTTTTCATTGAGTATCAATGAATAGTCAAATTGGTCAATTTCAATTTCATTTTTGGTTTGTATATGATTTGCACATTTCCTTCCAGACTGTAAATACTTCTTCAGTCCAAATTATTTGAAGTATTCTTTAAGAAGACAAGAGAAATCTTGTGGAAATTATGTAGCCATAGGAGATTTATATATGATTCAAAATGATTTGCTACAGAGTTTTTGTAGTTTAAGTATAGTACTATGAACTGTGACCTATTTGCAAACTGAAAGAAGCTGCAAATCCTTCATTTATCTGCTTTTGCTGCATGTTAGAATCACAGTAGCTAAACATATGGTTGTTGAATTCTTGTTCCACAAAGTCATCACCAAAACTGACCCTTGAGGCCAAGTTGGTTGGGGAAATCACTGCCTTATCAATCTTGGTAGCATCTCTAAATAGCAAGGGCAAAGTCAGGGCAATTATAAAGTTTTGGAGTCTAGTATTAGGTAGATCTTTGAAGGCAGGAGATTAGGATAAGATTCATAATATAATAGTTGAGCATCATGGACACAGGAAAGTGGGATTTTTAAGTGGACAATGTAAATAGTCTTGGAAATCTAGAGAGTAAATACTACTTTGATGTTGTCTTTTGAAAAGCTGAAAAGTTTCATGTTCATTGAATGGTTTCCTGGTTATTACAACCTTTGCTTTCCTATACAAGAATTCCTTGAAATAGAGGGTGGTTCAATTATAGAGTCATATCATGTTGACTCTAAGCTATGTGGTTGAAAAGGTCAACAAAAAAATCAAATAAAAAACTATGTATGTAGTAATTGAGGAAGCAGAATAAATAATATTAACTATAAATTGCAAGAAAAAGAGCAATTTGAACTATTCATCTAACTATTCATCTATTCATGATTTCCATGTAGAAATTTTTGAAGTGCTTTTCAATCATTTATAATTTTAATACCTTCTTAATAAAGCTAGAAACACAGCATTTAGCTTTGTTGAGCTTAAATCTACATTTTGAATTTGGTTAAGTTTCAGTTCTACATATTTTAGGTATTGTTTTTGACATGACTTCTTTGCCTCTTGGCTCTGTGTCACCTATAAACTTAAAATGTGGGAAATGTGACATAGAAGGTGAAACTCAATTCAATTAATTTTTATTTTCTGGGATCCTGGACAAGACAAATAGAAATTTTTTTTTCTCAAAATAATTTTTCTCTTCACCACACCAACCTGATCTGCACAAAAGCCAAAGACATCATCTGACTACTTAATGCTATATTCCCAGCCCATGGACAGTGATCAACAAACATTTTTTTGAGTGAATAAGTTCCCTATTCTCTGCCTAAATTCCATTAAGTCTAATTCCAGAATTGGAGCCTGGAATTTTCCCACACTGACATCCTCTGTCTCTGTCTGTCTCTCTCTCTCTCTCTCTCTCTCTCTCTATATATATATATATATATATATATATTTATATATGTATATATATATGTAATATATGTACACATATATATAATATATTACTGGAGAAAACAGCAGGTAGAATGAATTTAAATGAATATAGTACAATAATTGAACAACTATGACTAGTTTGGAGGTGAGAATGGGGTCTGATGTGTGCTCTTGGGATCCCTGGAATGTTGGTTTTGAACTTTCCTTTTGTGTGTGTTGTGGACCTGCAGGATGGTAGGTGGGATCTGCTATAGTGATCTTGTCACTCTTCATGGAAATACCTTCCAAAATTGAAGGCAACTCATAAAGAGGAAGGGCCAATGATTAATATGATCTGGATACTATCCTGTTACACCTGCATGTAACCTAGGCCCAGAGGACTTTCCGGTTATATAAGCCAATACATTCACTGGAATACTTAAGTCATTTTTCATGGAATATTTATGAGGTTAAAATGAAATAATGACTAAGAGTTCCTTTAAAAGTATGTGAAACAAACAGACACAGTATTTCTTTTTTATTCCTTTTTTAATGCCTCCCATCACTGTGCTCTGAAAACACTGACATTTCTTTTCTATTAACTTAGAACTCAGAAATTATCATACACAGTCAACATAAATTTCAATTTCTATAGGGATTGAAGTCAGTAAGTACAACTGGAAATCCATTTTCCTAAATCTCTTGTTTACAAAAAGGAAACTGAATATCACAGAAAAATATGATAATAGGTATAAAAAGAGTGTAGACTGATCTAGAAATTGAAGCTATCTCCTACCTTGTTTACCAGGGCCTCTTCCATCAAATCACACCAACTCTTAGTGACTTTATGTTTAGCACTTCACATAATCTATCATCAATGATTTATTAATCATCTATCGTGATCTTTCATAGTGTCTGTCCTAGAGGATTAGTATAAACACTACCAAATCATAAATAATACTTACAAGAAAAGGATCAAATAATAACAATAATAACAAACACATTCTGATGTAAGTGTGCAGAAGCACATATATATATGTGTGTGTATATATATACACATATATATATTTTATACATATGCATATATATATATATTTTTTTTTTGGCCTATCAACTTGTATCCTTGTGAGTTCCCACATTAAAATCTCTGGCAAAAGAGAAGTGGTACAAGTGACTCTCTGGTAAAAATGACAATATAGATACCAAGTAATTCCATGTACTTATTATTCTGACCCAAGCTGGGCAAATTATTTTCTCTTTCTCTCACTAAATTGTACCCAGAAATACTGGGAGACCAGACTATTTAGTTATGAGGAACTGGTCTCTGAAGTCATGAGTTGTTGAAGTACATGTCAGATCTGGAGAGTTTGTCTTTCCTTTGATACTTAATGAAAGTTCTGGCATACTCCCTTTTCCATTAGGCTTTGCCCTAGAATCTAGTTGGGCATTCAATCAGCCTCAAGACTCTGAAATAAATTTTGGGACAAATAAAATGGACTAAGGAGTTCTTCCCCTTGTGATTGACTAAACCAAATTTTAGGGTCTATTATTTCATTGATGAGAAAATTATTCCACTTTGGCTGAGTTGAGCACTTGGAAATAAGTCTCCCTGTATACCACAAGGCACATTTGTTGGGGAGGACTCCTTCCTGTTGGAGAAGGTTTAAATTTAGAGCCAATAGCACAGATAAATTTATTGATGTTTAAAATGCTTACTGACTGGTATATAAAGGCATCAAATTTTAGATGATACTATAAATTTTGATGGTCTGAATAAATTAATTTTTATCTGGAAGATAAGCATTGTTTGTTATTCTCATTTACAGAAGGTAAAGAATTAAAATGAACTGATTAAAAATGCAATGGATAATCTTTGTATGAGATGTTGAAACTTTGTGAGGAGAGACACAGGAAGTAACTTTCACTGCTGAAAAGGTGACTTTCTAATTCATTACTTATTCTAAATCTAACTGTTAGTCAAAATTTAGCAAAATATTGCCAGTGATCCTTGAAGTTGCTTCTGATTCCAACTGATAGGAAGTAGGTTCTGGAAATTTTTATTAGAGTATTACAATTATACATGGTAGCTGGGTTTATCTCAACAAACTCATACATGGATGGAATAGAGTCCATTCCAATCTCTGTTCCCAACACTTCTTTCTTCCATTCCCCTTTTACCCCATTAATCCTCCCATTGCTCCACCATTTATCCAACCTTGATGATGGGTGTTTTCCACACATTCAAATGAGGGTGAAATTCCCTGGGGTGTATTTATACATGCACATAGCATAATTTTGTTATTAAATTAATTACACATTTCCTTTCTTTTCTATCCTTCTTCCTTCACTCTTCATCTCTTTTTAGTCCACTGATTTTCCCTTTATCTTTCTGATATCCAGTTTCACCACTTTCTTTTCCATATTTTGCTCGAGTTTCAACATATGAGAGAGAACATTTCACCCCGACCTGATTTTCTGAGTCTGGCATGTCACTTAGCATGATGTTCTTCATTTCCATCCATTTAAAGACAAACGCCATATTTTTATATGTCCTTGTGGCTGAGTACAACTCCACTGTATATGTTTACCACATATTCTTAATTCATTCATCTATTGAGAGGCATCTGGACTGGGTTCATAATTTGGCTTTTGTGAATTTTGCTACTATAAACATTGAAGTGGTATTGCTGTAGAATGCTGATTTTAGTTCTTTTGGATAAATCCCGGCGAGTGGGATAGCTGATCATATGGTTGGTCTATTCTTAATTTTTTGAGGAATCCCCATACTGCTTTCCGGAGTGGTGATACAAATTTTTAGTCCCACCAACACTATATGAATGCACTCGTTCCCCCACATTCTTGCCAGTTTTCATTATTTTTGTTATTGATCATTGCCGTTCTGACTAGAGTGAGGTAAAATTATACTGCAGTGTTATTCTAGCATTTCCCTGATTATTAGAGTTGTTGAACTTTTTTTTATATGTGCATTGACTATTTGTGTATTTAGTTCTTTTGTCCATTAATTGATTTTTGTTTGTGTGTTTGTTTGTTTGTTTTGTTTTGGTACCAGGGATTGAACCCAGGGGCACTCCACCACTGAGCTACGTCCCCAACCCTTTTTTGTCTTTTATTAGAGACAGGGTCTCACTGAGTTGCTTAGGGCCTTGCTAAGTTGCTGAGGCTGGCTTCGAACTCATGATCCTCCTGCCTCAGCCTCCCAAGTGCTGGGATTACAGGCGGGCACCACCATGCCCGGCGCGTGTGTGTGTTTTAAGTTTTTTGAGTTGTATATGTATTCTGGATACTTATCTCCTGTCAGAGGAGTAGATGACAAAGACTTTTTTTCCCATTCTGTAGGCTCTCTGTACACTCTCTTAACCATTTACTTTGCTGTGAAGAAACTTTTAATTTAATGGAAACCCAAGTATTGATTCTTGATTTTATTTCTTCAGTGTTAGGTGTCCTGTTAAGGAAGTCAGTGCCTGCACCAATACACTAGAGTGTTGACCCTATATTTTCTTCTAGAAGTTCCAATGTTTCTGGTTTAATTCCTCAGTTGTTCATCCATTTTGATTTGACATTTGTGCAGGTGAGACATAGGAATTTAGTTTCATTTTTCTGCATGTGGATATCATTTTCCCAGCACCATTTGTTGTCAAGTATCAGATAGCTACAAGTATGTGGATTTGTCTCTATTTCTTTTATTCTATTGCATTGTTTTTCTTGTGTATTTTGATGCCAAACCATGCTGGTTTTGCCATTATAGTTCTGTAGTATAATTTGAGATCAGATATTGTGATGCCTCCCATATTACTCTTCTTCCTCAGGAATGCTTTGGACATTCTGTGTCTCTTATTCTTCTAAATTAATTTTAGCACTTTTTTTCCTAGTTAGTTGAAGAAAGTTATTGATATTTTGATGGTGATTGCATTCAATGTGTATATTGCTTTTGGTAATATGATCACTTTGGCAATATTAATTCTGCCTATCCAAGAACATTGGAAGACTTTTCATTTTCTAAGGTCTTCAATTTCTTTTTACATTGACTTGTTCAGTGATCTTTCTCTTCCTTGGTTAGATTAATTACCAGTATTTTTTGAGGTTATTGTGAATAGAATGTTTTTCCTGATTTCATTTTCTGCAGTATCACTGCTAGAGTAGAGGAAAGTGATTGATTTATGTTTTCATCATGAAACAGCTTGATTCTTATTTTTCTCTTCATACATATTTAATTTTATTCTCTTGCTTGATTGTGGTGGTTGAAATTTTGAGACATATATTGAATAGAAATAGTGAGAATGGACATCCTTGTTTTAAAAGTTCCTGATTTTAGAAGAAATAATTTTAGGGTTTCTCCATTCAGTATATTGTTGGTTTGGGGTTTGTCATATATAACTTTTACAATGTTGAGCTAAGTTCCTTCTGTCTCTAGTTTCTCCAGCATTTCTAACATAAATTGGTGCTGGATTTTATTAGAGGACTTTTCTGTATCTGTTGAAGTTATATGATTCTTGTCCTTATTTCTGTTTAAGTGGAAAATTATACTGATTGTTTTGTATATGTTTAAGCAACATTTCATCCCTGAAATGAAGTCCACTTGAATATGGTATATTCTTGATTTATTTTTGAATGTGGTTGGCTAATATTTTGTTAAAGATGTTTGCATCTATATTCATCAGCTATATTGGTTTGTAATTTTCTTTCCTTTATGCCTGGTTTTAATATCAGATTTATACTGGCATCACAGAATGTATTTGGGAGCATTCCATACCTTTCAAATTCATGGAATAATTTGAGAAAGAATGAGATTAGTTCTTTAAAGATCTGGTAGAACTCAGTGAGAATTCATTTGGTCCTGGTGTATTCTTTGTTGGTAAGCTTTTAATTGCTGTTTCCATTTCATTACTTGATATTGGTCTGTTCAAGTTTTCTCTATCTTCTGGTTCAATTTGGGCAGATCATCTGTGTCTAGAAATTTGTCAGTGTCTTCTAGATTTTCCAGTTTATCTGAGTATAATTTTTCAAAATAATTTCTAATGATACTCTGAATTTCACAAGTGTCTGTGGGGAAATCTCCTTTTTCATCTGTAATTTTGTTGATTTGGTTCTTCTCTCTGTCAGTTAGCTTGGCTAAGAATTTATCTTTCCAAATGAGCAACTCTTTGTTGCATTGATCCTGTATATTTTTATTCTCAGTTTCATTGATTACAGTTCTCCTGTTAATTATTTCCTGTCTTCTTCTGTTTTTGCAATTAATTATTCCTTTTCGAAGGCCTTGTGGTGGAGCAAGAGCTTATTTATTTGGAATCTCTCTGATTTTTTAATGTAGACCCACCATCCTATAAATATTCTTCTTAGAACTGCTTTCATACTGTCCCAGAATTTTGGTATGCTGTATCACCTCTCTCTTTTGCTTCTAAGAATTTTTATTCCTTCATTACTTCTGTGTTCTATTTTTCTCATTTAAGAATAATGTTAAACTCTATGTGTTTATGTGGTTTCTATTATTTTCCTTGTGACTCTTGATTTTTAGTTTCATTACATTTTGAACTTAGGGGATGCCTAGGATTATATCACTTTTTGTATTTTCTAAGCCTTACATTGTGACCTAGAATATGGTATATTTTGGAAAAGTTTTTAGGAGCTGCTGAGAAGGTCAATTCAGCTATTTTGGAATGAAATATTCTGTAGATATCTATTAAGACTGTTTTCTTTTTTGCATTATTTAGGTAGTAAATATCTTGATTGATTTTATATTTGGATAACCTCTCCTTGATGATAGGGTATGCTGAAATCACCCAGTATTTTCATATTGGGATCTATTAGGAATTCAGGATCAAGAAGTATTTTTAACATAATTAGGCACATGGAAATTTACTGTACATAACTATGTTTATTATAGTTTATCTTCTTCTGTATTATTCCATTTACCAGTATATAGTAACATTCTTTGTCTCTTCTGATGAATTTTTGCTTGAATTCTGCTTTGTTGGGTTTGCAAATATCTACTCCTGCTTGTTTTCAGACTCCATGTGCATGGGATTATTTTTATACTTTTAACTTCAGCCTATAGATCTCTGGCAAACAGCAAATATTTGCATTTTGTTTTTTGATCCATTCTACTAATCTATGTCTTTTAATTGGGGAATTAAGATCATTTATAATCAGTGTTATTTGTAATATTTGATGTTGTTTCTTTCAATTTTGGTTTGTTGGCAACATTTAATTCTGTCTTCATTTTAATTTAATTGGTTGAATTTTCATGAATTTTGTAGCTTTGAGATTTGTTTTGGGTTCCTCTGTGTGCAGTATATCTTTGAGTATGCTTTGTAGTGCTGGCTTGTAGTGGTGCATTCTCTTAGTTTATCCTGTCATGGAAAATTTTTCTTTCTCCATCAATTTTCAAAGAGAAATTAGCCATAAATAACAATCTTGGCTGTAAAGATTTTTATTTTTAGAGTTTGGAGTTCTCATTGTGGTCAGTATCTCTCCTACCAGGCAACAGGTTGAACCATCAGGTCCGGCTATTTCTACTTTTGTGTTTTCTTTCCAATCGCCTCCTTGCCTGGTTTGGGGAAATGGAGTAAAGGTTGCATGAGTAGCAACACTATATATTAGCTATGGAATGCAGATGTTCCTGTGTGGCCATTATTGGTGTCTTCCTGATAGCTCTTGTGGGGTGCCAGTAACAGGGATTCTCTCTCTTCTTTGTTGGGAACATGTATACAGCTCCAGGGACATTTTCCTGCTTTTTAAAACGGTGATGAGGAACTTCTGGGAAGTGCATCCTTCCTCTAATCTGCCATCTTCTCTTCTCAAGTTCTGGTAACCTTAATGCCTCAGGAGGAGTCTAAAATATTAGAAGGGTGCCTTTCAAGTGAAAATTGAATGCAAACCAGTTGTGGGAAAGTTAAGAAGCAATTTACTGGTTAAAAAGTTAGATATGCAAAAAGAAGAATGAATATTATGATATTATTTGGTATAGTGCAATTCAGTGCTGACACTAGCCACTTGGACTTAGCACAGATCCCTAAGGGATCCATTCTTTACCCCCCATCACAGACACTTTTGATCAACGGGTGAAAAATTCAAAGGTTCTCACCAATAACCCCCTAAAGTTTGGCGATTCATTAAAATGACTCACAGGACTCAGTAAAACACTATACTTATGATGCTATGAGTCTTATTATAAAGGATACAGATCAGGAAAAATCAAATGTATTCACACAGGGAAGATCTGGGAACATTTGTGATGGAGAACTTCTGTCCCATTTCCCCACAAAACCATAGTGTTTCACCCTCCCAGTGTGTTCACTAACCATGAAGCACTGTGGATCTCTATGTCAGAGTTTGAATTTGTGATTTATTACTTGGTGTGTTTAAATAATTTACCATGTAATTGAACTCAACTTCCAGATCCATTCTCTCCAGATATTGGCTTGATGTCAAGTGGCTTAAAACCTCAACAACCCTCTCATCTCAGGGTTGATCTTCTTGGCATCACCAGTCCCTAGCCTAGTCATCTTACAACAGACTCAGATATGGCCCAAGAGCCAAGCCTTAAGAACAAAGATCCATATCACTGGGAGATTCCAAGAATTTAGAAATTATCTTCCAGGATCCAAGAACAAACACCAAATTCTTTTTAAACAAGAAGATTGGTAGATTTTCAAGGAATCAGAAGATTTCAAAGAAAAGTAGAGAATATTGAAACTTTGGACTTGTTTTTGACATGAGATATTCATGAGGTAAAAAACACACACAATGTTCTTCTGTTGGTTTCAAATCCTTGTGATCAGATTATTCCCCTTATTCAATATTAGGGTCATTAAAAAAAAAAGCAGGACTGGTCTGATACTCAAATGATAGAGGAAAACTGCATAAGTAGACATGCTAAGATTCAGTAAACTTGGACTATTCAATAGATCCTAAGATCACTTTTCACAGAAACAGTGTCTCTTTGGAGTCTTGGAGAAACTCAAAAGGAAAACAAAACTATTCTAGGCTGTGAAATTTAGATTTTGTGGATACTATGGGAACTTGGGCTGTTGATATCTGCAGACTAGCTCCAAAGTAAAATTATAAGATTATGTGCAAAGAAGTCAAAGCTTTCTTCTAAGGCAAGTTTTCACAGTTTTTACCTAAACTTAACTATATTGAAGCACAGTAACAGCCTACA
>JAJEJO010051330.1:221012-235242 GCA_020662805.1 Glaucomys volans
GCCAGAGACTGTGTTCCCAGAGTTTCCCGGCTGGAGCTCCCCTGACACAGCTGTAGGCCCCAGGAAGCTGGTAATGGGCCTTCTCTGCCAGTTAAGCCGCCAAAATGGTGTGGGGCAGTTCCATCTCCCCACCAGAATTCACGATCCCAGAGTTTCCCGGACGCCTCTGGATGCCCCAGGTGGCCTGAGATGCTCTGTCTCTGCCTGGGAGGCCGCCCGCTAGTGCCGGAGCCGTGGCCAGCGACTCCAAAGCGCTACTGGGGACCCGCACTCACTTGTTGGCTGGCGCAGACCCAGGTCGGTGGCTCTGAAGCAGCTGCAGGGTCTGGCGCTCCCGGATGGTAGCTGCCCACGGTGGGCCGAGCCCAGCCCGGCTGAGTTGGTTCTGGAGCGGCACCTGGGGACCCCCTATATGTGCTTTGGATATAAAATCTCGTTGAGAGTCATATTCCTGCTGTTTGAATCCCAAGCAAGTAGGAATCCACGGAGTAAGTAGGAATGCAGCCTTCCTCTAGTCCGCCATCTTGGATCCGCCTCTGTATACTTGCTTCTGTTCTTGCCAGCCTCAACTCTGCTCCCAAGGAACTCTAGTTATGGAAATTGAGCAGAATTATTGATATGCATTCCAGGAAGACAGGAAATGAAGAAGTTTAGAGTATAAGAAAAGAAGGTAATTTTTTTTAAACTAGAAATTTAACCCAGGGGTGCTTTACCACTTAGGTACATCCCCAACCTTTATTTTTTTTTAATCATTTAAATTTTTGGAATAGGGTCTCACTAAGTTGCTTAGGGACTCACTAAGTTGCTGAAACTGGCCTTGAACTTATGATCCTCCTGTCTCAGCCTTCTGATAACAGATTTGCACCACTGCACCAAACTGAAAAAGGAGGTGATTTTAATAGAGGATCTTTTTCTCTGAGTAGTAATTATTAGAGTTATTATTAACAATTACTTCTGCATAAGTTAGCTTTCTCAGACTTTTCTGCCTGCTGAGACTCCTCTGGTTCTTTATTGCTTCTTCCCTAGGAATAATAATATGCAGTAGCTAAAAGCCTTTTCAGCACATCAGGCTATAGGGCAAGTGTTAGCAGTCTGTGAAGACAGTTAGGTGTGATGGACATATTCCAATACATTTTTTCAATCCTTTGCCTAATGAGATGGCAATCTTTTTTTCCTTCTATTCCTGTAGTATTTTCTTTTACAACAAACTCAAGTGTAGAGGATATCAGAATTGTTCAATTTATATTCCTTAAGACATATTTGATTATCTGCATGCTCCAAAAGGGAAATGCCATATTATTTTTTTTTACTGTAAACCATGAAAGCTTCAATAAGCATGTTATTAAATGTAGTGTGGGTGCCCAGTACAAAAAGTACTTGTATTCTTATTATAATTCTTAAATGAAGGGTCAATCCAAATGACTATAGTCCTGAGTCCAAGAGAGGCCAGTCATTGCAACTCAGGTTACAAATACGGTATGAATTTCTTTCTCTAAATTTATTTTGATCTTTTTCTTCTCCATTAATATAACTTTGTACTTCTGACCACAACATTAGAATGCCACCATGTATTATTTGGCATTCTGCTTTAATGCTATCTGGAATTTTCACTGCTATAAATTCCATGGTTCTATTATAAATATATGTGTGAAAGTCTAAGAATTAGACCAGAAGATAGGACTTTATATTCCATCTTAGATTTACAAATTAGCGTGCAACAATTTTGGATATGTAATATTTTCACAGCTCTCATATTATTACCCTAATTCTGTATTTTTCTAGCAATCATCTTTTCACTGTGCGTGTATATACATATCAGCCATAGGCTTTCTAGAATGTCCCTGGAATTTAGCTAGAGATTGTGGAATATTTCATTATGAAACACAGTCTGTCCTCAATTCAGTTACCCAAGACTACACACCCAGGACTATGCCCTGGGGGATATTTTGAAAATTTAAGGAAGGTGGGTGGAAGTTTCTGGCAGGGAAATTTCGTCAGTCTTAATGATCAGAAGAGGGTTGATATGGGAATTAGTGTGTGAGTTAGGGGAGCTAATCATCAATGCATAGACAGAATTCCAAAATGAAGAAATTTCTAATGTTCTTTACATTTTTCAAATATCCCTCTAAATATCCTGAAGGTGAAAGTGTTGTCTATCATTATCCAATTCTAGAACCTAGTGGTTTTATTCATTTTTAACATTATTTTAATGTCAACTAAAATTTTAAACTGTAATTGTGGCCTCACATGAAGAAAGATTATCTCTCTTTAAAATTCGACTTTACCCAATATTTAGCTCTGCTTTAGAAAATCTTGTTGGGCTTGGGATATAGCTCAGTTGGTCAAGTGCTTGCCTTGCAAGCACAAGCCCCTGGGTTCAATCCCCAGCACCACAGAAAAAAAAAAAAAAAAAAAAAGAAAATCTTGTTACTGTATTGTTACTGGAAACAATTGTGCTATTTAAACCTCCATGCAACCCACTTATGTAATCCTATATCAATTACTATTACATTTATCACAATTCTATGAACATGTGAAAAAATCTGAATATTCTATTTTGTTGAAAATGATGTTGCACATGAGTATCTTTATATATTAAGTATTTTTATACGTTTCTTCCTAACCCTAAGCCTAGAATTAAATAGTATTCTTTTATTATGTAACCAATATTAGAATGAATATTAATCCATTATGTATTTTTTCATTATAAACCTTCCAGTGTATTTTAAGCTTATGGTATATCTCAATTTGACAACTAAATTTTCACTGTAAATACTTGATCTGGAACTAATTTTCTTAAATTTCACATTTTAAATAGTGATTCATATACTCAAGTTGCTCCAAATATATTTAAAATGTTTTCTTAATTAATGGAGTCAATCTTAGAATCACTCTTCTTTTTTTTTTTATTTTTTTTCAGATGGTAGTCTCACTGTTTTCCAGTAGCTAGGATTTTAAGCTTGGGTCATCACATCCATCTAAATTTTATATTAATTATAATGAAATGATATTATTCAATTTCTAATTCACCCTAGCTACATTCAAATGTACAACAGCCACAAATGTCTAGGAACTACTGTTTGGACAATGCAGATTTCGAGTCCCTTGTAAGAGAGGTTTGAAGCTAGACTGCAACTGATAAGAATATATTCTTAGAATTTCAAGTTAGTTCCTTTTTTTTCCCTTGTCCTGAATCCCTCCTTCCTTTCTCTGAATGCACTTTCTGTGCTTAAGTCTCTGCCCAGATTCTGCACTATGATCCCCAAACTGATAGTTTTAAAAATTAATCTCTTCTATTATAGTTGATGCATTGCATTTGTTTTTATTTAAGTATGTGCTTTATCTTAACATAAAATTTCAAAATTTTCTTAAAAGATAACAAAATTTTAAGGTCTGAGAGTCATTTTTCTACAAACTTAAATGTGAACTTATATGTTTTATATTTTTTATCTTGGTTTATTTTCTTATCACATGAATCATGAAATTTTCAGATGTTTGTAAAGTATGCATATTATTACTATATAAAATATAAAATTGCTAGTAATAATATTTTGTAACTGTCAGAGTCATTAAGTTCACACTGGCACTGCTGACCATCCTTTTGAACAATTGGACCAGATTAATTCAAACAGATTAATTCAAGCAATAAAAAATCAAGACTCAGCATTGCTTTAATCTCCCTCCACTAACTAGCTCTTAGAATCAAATTGTAGCAATAATTGATGTGGCATTTTATAAGCAACAGCATACAATGATTAAAAGTAGGGATAGCTTTCATTGTTGGTAATTATACTTATCACAAAAATACCTGTGAACAGATGAGAAAAAGAAAAGGGCAGATAATTTGAAGCAGTCTATGAGAAAGTAGAAATCTAGGTCAAATGTGAGAAAGTGTAATCACCTCTGACTTCTTAACCTAGAGTAGTCATAGCATTAGACAAGATTGACCTCTGACTCCTTGAATGCTTTTCATTCATAATTGTTTTCTTATAATCTCATGTATCATAAGGAAAAATGTGGTTATAGGATAGTGATTGAGAGTTTTGGAATCAGTTAATTAATTGTCTAACCCTATTTGAACCTTAGACTCTCATTAAAAGAAGATGAGGATAGCTGTCATGTGTGTGCATGCTTTTTAAATGTGACAATTTATTCAGTTACACCTCTGTGGTTATCTAGAGAATTTGCTGAGGAATAATATGGGCAAATCGAGAACTTAGACTTTCAGGAGAAAAATGTTTCTACCTACAAGGGACAGAGACTGTAATAACCTGGCAAGATTTCTGATATGTCTATAACTTTCTTGAAGTCTTAGTGAAAGAGAAACCTTAAGAAATAAAATCGGTTGATATAGCTCTTTAAAACAGCATAATGGGAAAAGAAAATATAGCAAATCACCATGATGTGCTCACTCTTTGAGTTTCTCAGGAGGGCAATAGTGCTAGGGAAAGAGAAAGTATTGCTCAGAGATGTACATGGTGAGGGAGTGCTGACATGATTGATGCTGCATTTGAATTCTGTGGTTACAGGCAGAGGAGGGCCATTTACCTGAAAGTGTTGACCTAGAAAGAGTCAATTCATGAAGGGTAGTGATCATCAGGACCCATAACTTCCTCTAATAACAAAATTGACACTTATTTGAACTAGTCTGGGATGTTCATGAAAACATAGTACCTCTAAACTCATTTAAGCATGCCTAGGAGTTAAGCCATCACAGTTTAAGAGGCTGCCTGGCCATCCTCTAAGTGTAAATTCAGGAGCAACTATTTGGTCACTGCCAGAACAGACCATGCCAGCACAGCATTTTGTAACTGATGGGGTGTTGCAAATATGGTCATGAAGTGCAGTCAGACAGGCAGGGAGGCATTCTCAATCAGCATGGTACATCTGCCACTTGGCTCTGGGAATGTATTGAGGCCATTGATGGGCATGTGGAGCTCCAGAATGTGTAGATTCTACAAATAGGAATGATTTTATGGGACAGGGCTTTTATTTACATTTTATCAAAAGTTGAATAGTAATACAGTTCAATAAAATCTAGCAGTAATCCCAGAAAGATATTTACCAACGAATACTCAGGAAACTCCTTTGGTTCTTGTTCTCATCTTTGCCTCTTCTTTTTACTCCTAAGTCATGGAATCTTATAGGAGAATTCCTCTTCTACTGCCAATATTTTCACAGCCAACTAGTATTAATGTTTGCACATTATTTTTGGGGGGTGTTAATAATGTAATGTAAGTCACAATTTTGTGATTTTGCCACATTTTTAAATTTAACTAAGAGTGTCACAACTAAATTACTAAAGAGTAAAAGTTCATATCTACTTTGTTCTATGTAAGTATTAATAATAGTAATTAGAATTTTTGAAAGCATCATGATAAATGCCCTGCCTAAATGATTTCATTTAGTCTTCAAGGTAGTTCTACAAGGGAGTGTACAGGAATGGTTAGGAACAGAGTCTATGGAGTCAGACTGTTTGGCTTCAGGTCTTGTGTTTCTTCATTTGTTTCCCCAACAGCATGGATTCTCTGTCCAACTTCTAATTACTACTCCAACATCACTCTATCAGCCTGGGCTTCTATGACTACCCTGTATAAACTAGCACCCACATGGCTCTCCTTATTTCCTTCATTTTTATCCCTAGCACTAGTTATCACTTAATATACATTGTTATCTATTGTCATTATAATTATTAGCATGTATTAATTTTAGTAATTAATGTTTTTTATTGTGATATTTTCATACCCTCATGTAACGTTCTCTGATCTTATCCACCCTCCCTGCTACTCCCTTACCTGCCCCTTCCCCTTCCCCTTCCCTGATAGACTCTCACTACTTTCATGACATCATTTTAAGTTTTTAATTTTATTACTTTTCTGGATTATGTATTATTGACTCTTCCAATAGAATAAAATTTCAATAAGGATAGGGACTTTGTTTTAATGACTTCTGGTAACTAAAATTGTTCTGGCTTATAGTAGACCAAAAAAAAAGGTGGAAAAAATTAAAAGGATAAATAAATCAATTTTCCCAAGCACTGAACAACTTACATGGAATTGTTGTCTGTTTCTTTTATGATAAATACATAAAGTGTTGTTTCAGTTGGAAATACAGGCATAGATCATTTGATAAAAATAAACACACTGATTATAAAACTTAAAAGTTATTTTCTTAATCACTTGAATCTCCTGGCATTATGAATAAATGCTATTCTGATTTTCATCTTCTGGTGGTAGAGTCCTGCTGATCTCTTTTTGTTTATAGGTATTTGAGTCAGTGTCCTATTTTTTGTTTTTATTTTTATTTTATTTTGTTTTTGTTTTTATTTTTTAGTTACAGGTAATTTTTAAATATCCATTTGCTAAATAATTAATTATTTTAATGAAAAAAGTATCTGCCCTATCTGAAAAGCATTGCCTGATTTTTCCTGTTGCTGAAGTTCCTCATCAGTATTGTTCTCTCCATTGCACTTATTGAATGATGTGTTTACTTTCTTCCTTTTTAACCACTGCAAACCATATTATACAGTTATACAAACAGTCTTTTCTTATATATTGTTTATATGGATTTCATTGTCATGTACTCTTTAATAAGCCAAAGCATTTCAGGATGTACTCAGTATCTGTAACAATAGGAGGGGAATAGGAAAGAAACGTGCAAGTTCATAATGCTTTTAAGCACGAAGAAATATGAATATATGAAACATGGGATTACATAAAGTGTCTTATGGTAGCATTTTGTACATCTGCATACTCTGACACCTGAGTATGTTGATGGAAGAAGGTGTCAGAGTATGCAGATGTACAAAATTCTGGAAGTTATGACCTTTTATTTGCACTTGGAGTTCAGATAATGAACTATATGTTAGAGGAGAGAAAGGAAATGCATAGGAAAATGATATGAGCAAGCATGTTTATGGATTGTACATAATATTTTCCAAGTATCCAGTATAATGCCTAATGCATAATAATGCTAGAAATTTTATTAATGTTATAATATCAATAAACATACTAGCTGTGCATATGATAGAATTGGAGTTCTAATTTAGATCATGAGTTCAGGCTCTGATCCAACTTAAGAAGAGCCTGTGGTTTGAAACATCACTCTCTATTACACCCTTCCTCTAACTATATGTCATTTTATTGGTGGTGCTTTTAGTAACAGTGTTAGGAACTATAGCTTCCTGCTCTAGTACCTGTTTGCAATGTACTTCTTATTTAGAGAATAGCACCTTCTATATAACTTAATTTCATATTTCATCAACAACTCAGATATATTAATTCATGTTTCAGGTAGTATTTTCACACTGGGCAAATCAGGGGTACATCTAAAAACAGATTCTATTCAGTCCTGCACAAATGTAAGGTTGGATGCTCATGAATTTAATATTTTTTCCAAGAACTTAATCACTATAAAGAAGAAAGTTGTTTCCAAGTGTGGCAGTTTTGTTGGGGCTAATCAAAGTTTCAGATCACAGATAGAATCTCGTCTATTTCTTTTGTCTTTAGTCTTTTTGGATAAATGAAACAGTAATACTGATTTCCACTGCAGGTATTCACAGGACAAAAACAACAATTCACAAAAGATCTCTTCCCAAGTGGTGTACAGTTTTCACTCATGTGCTCTGTAAGTGCTTTCTGGTTCTCTGCAGCTCTCTGGACATTGAAACCCACACTGTTTCCCAGTGAGGAATTGGGCAGTCTGTAGAGTCTGCCTCCATTTCTGAATAAGTGGCATTTTTCAATTTGAACTCCACTGATCTCTCCCTAAGACTTCTTGTTCCTTCCCCACCCCTGACAATTGGAACTTCAAAATCAAAGGAGCAATATTACTAATATAATCATTACAGCACAGTGGAGACAAGACAAAGGAAGGAACAATGGTCTTCTTTCCTGTATGATTATTTTTATGGTCTTCCAGCTATAACATAGCTATATTAGTTTGTTGGATGTATCAACATGGATCCGGTTAAAATACATTTTTTCTTATGTTATTCAGGCATATTGGTTTTCTCCTTTCTGGCTTATAAAATCTGAGTCCAACTAAAGGTGAGGATTGGGAGAGAAATTAGCAGCGGTCTGGGGAAAGTGATGGAACAATATTTTCTGCAAGCTTGGAATGGTGGGAAAAGAAGTTAAAGCAGGAAAAAAATACATTTTATTCCTATTGTCCTTCCAGGTATTGTTTACCTATTTACTTACTTAATTAATTTTTTAATCAAAAATTCTTCTTCAGTTGCTTTGAGTCAACTTTGTTTTTTCTTTTTAATCAAGGAATAAGATATATCTAGAATCTCAGTAATATCTCCTCAATATGTGTAACTGTGGTTTGAAGATGATTACAGACAGAAAATTCAATGTGCCAAAAAGAAAAAGAAGGTTAAGAAATAAAAAAAAGTTTATTTTTAATGCACTTGCTAAGATGCAACTAAAATTTAGTTCAAACAAAAATAAATTCAGAATAACCCCTACTCCTCCCCTCCAAAAAAGAAGATTCTGCAGCAATCAATCAAGATATGCAAATAAATTATGGAACTATTCCCTATAGCTTGAAATTCACTACAAATTTATATTAAAAGAGACAAGTAGAATTCTAGAGAAATATAGTATAAATCAAACATATGGTCTTGATTTACATAAAGTAGTTAGATTTCACCTGGAGTACTTTAAAATATACATATAATACCTCAAGAAAGGTGTAATTGTCTGAAAGTGTAATTCAAGGAAAACTGTCAGGGTCCTAAAGATGCCTGTGTGATCAGCAGAGAGTATTTACAATGGCCAGGGGAGGAATTTGGGCTGATACACAGGACATAGTTCAATTTTATTCATGAATTAATTTAATTGAATCTATCTACCAAAGTTTTATTTAGACATGGAAACTGGTCTCTAAAAATCTAACCCTTTTTTTAACCTTTCTTTCTTTTATTTTCTTTTTGTTAATATCAGTTATAAAAAGAGTTTGACTAGGAAGCTCCCACCAAAACTTTCTTTCAAGGACTCTACCTTTAGTTCTATCACCTTTTCAGGTGTTTTGGCTGTTTTTGGCTGTGTACAGCTCCAATAAACTTTGAGAAACATCTTATTCTCTTATATATCCTTTTGTTCTCTGCTCACTTTAATCAAACTCAAAAAAGGCATCATAAAACATAAAAAATGTTTGTGGAAGTTGTGAAACAACTCTAGTGGACAATAAAATAAGTAGAGAAAGTCTATTATAATGAATCTGGGATAGATTCAAGACAGTCTTTTGTCTTGATTTTTTGTTAATCCATTTTAACTAATGTAAATACAACAAAGTAATTTGCATATTAATTTACCTTCCTGTTCTGGGATTCTTTCTGATAACTAATTAACTCTGGCCAATACTATTTTCATGTTACAAATATTTTCAGAAATGGATAACATTGATAACATTTAATAACTTTGGAGAATATTCTGATTGCTTTCATCCTCTGACGTCATGCTTCATTTTATAGATCTTCAGCTCTCTTCAAAGATGAGATAGAGGATGAAAAGGAAGCTTTTGATTTCCGATTGGTATCAGCCATCTAAGAGTGGCAGTAACCATGTACAATCTTTCCGTATGAAGTACTCAGCCCTGTGGAGAGATGACACACTTAATCACACAGCTGCTTTCAAAAGCAAGGATCCATAAATAACAAAATTTGTTAGTCAATCAGAATGGCACCGATAAAGTTGTACTAAAACCTTAGACTGAAACTCACTTTACTGTTAATATTTGTAGATCAAATTGCAGAGTTCTTTATTTGGCCTTAACTGGATTCAAGAGTCCACTTTGAAGAAAATGAAAGAGGGCATTACTGCAGTTCTTAGGAGCATCTGTTTATTATACTCAGATCTCCTGAAGGTTGATTATACATGTATGTCAGTATTTTCTGAGAACAGACTTACCTTTTCTGGTAGGCAAAATCATGACCCTCCAGAACTACATCCTTATTCCCAGAGTCTTTTACTTTGTTAATTTATGTGACAAAGAGGAATTAAGGTTACAGATGGAATAATGATTGCTGATGAGCTGATTTTAGAATAGGAACATCATCCTGAATTATGCAGGTGGGCCCAATATAGTCAAAGTAATCCTTAAAAGTGGAAAAGAAAGCTGGAGACTCAAACATGGTAGAGTGAGAGGGATTCAACCTGGAATTCCTGAATGTGAGCCCTGAGAAAGGGGCTACGAGTCAAGAGATGCAGAGGACCTCTAGAATCCAGAAAAAGCAAGAAAATGAATTCTCCTCTAATGCTTCAAGAAAGAACTGTGGCCCTGACAATCCCTTGATTTAAAAGCCTATTGATGTCCATGTTGAGTTTCTGACCTATAGAATTGCAAGATGAAAAATTTGAACTGTTTTAAGCCACCATATTTGTGACAAATTTTGCAGCAGTGTTAGAAAACTAACACCCACCTGTACCTTTCTCTCAGAATCATCCCTTTAAACTAAATAGGTATGAGTCCATTTGCTGGTTACAGTTGTGGTTACAGTTCAGTTCCAGGGTCCTTCAAAGTTTCCATTCCTCAAAAATTAATTCAACAACAGTGTTTAATAATCATACCCAATGATGCATTTTATAAGGTTAATACTGATTTTTTTACATGTGTCAAATTCCTAAAATTCTAATTATTCTCATAATTGTTTTGTTGAGATAGGGCTTGTTTTTCCAAGTTTACTTTATGCAAGGTACTGTTCAAAGTCCTCTAATAGGTTAGCATACCTAATTGATTCAAGTTCTTCCAACATGACACTTTCCTAATTTTCTCCATTAGAATTCATTATATACTGTCCTATTATTTTGTTGGTATTTCTAATATAGTACTTTCACAGTCATCTGTACATTTTCTGAAGCAATTTACTCTTCTCAAATCTGGAAACACTGATATTTGCATTACCACTATGCAGAGAGAAAAATGAATATATTAATCAGCCAGTGATTGGTTACATTCTGTAAAGTAGTGACCCCCAAATCTTTTCAGCTGATAATGTTTATTTCTCACTCATGCTAAGTGTTCATCATGGAGACATTGATCATAGTTGTGAAAGAAGGAAGAGTGGGTACAGTCTGCCACTAGTGCCTTAAAATGACACACATCATATTTGCAAATATTTCATTGGCTAACGAAAGGACATGACCTAACCTGTGCTCAGTAGGTCAAGAAAACATGTTCTTCCCTTCAGGAGGATAGTAAATATTTAGAAATAGTCAGTGTTCCACATTGAACTAGAATTCCCTGAAAGGCTATGATGAGCATGAATGTCCTCGAGCACTTGTTAGAGGTCCAGTGTGTTTGGGTGGGCCAGTGGGAACAGGAGGGAGCAGAACATTATGATTCAAAGGAACTTGCTCTGTGGTATTGATATATTTGCATAACAGGTGTGGGATAGAGCCTGCGGATGCAACTCAAGAAAGAATGAGAGAACTTTTAGCAGTTTCTATGCATGGCATATTTTGAATGAAGGAGAGGTTGAATGAAAGAGAAATTTATGAAGTGGCCCAAGGAAATTGGTTATTAATTAAAGTGATGTCCCTTTAAAGAAACAGTCTGCAAAGAGACACATTACTTTTCAAAGCCTTTGGTTTTGGACCACTGTTCATTTGAATTTGTAATGTGCAATTGGTGAATTAAAAATGGGTTATCAGTAGTTGACTTATATGAATGTTTGGAGGCTGTTTCATTTACTTAAATTTCATAAGATTATGCATACCTGAAAAGTAAGAAAAAAGTAAAAACAGAATAAAATAGTAAAAGAAGTGCAGAATGTGAAATAAAAATGGCAAAATAAGTCATTATAGCAGTAATTATACACGAGAGGAGGAATTTTAATTAAAAAAATAGAGACTCAGGCTCCAGCGGTGAGTTTGGATGCTTCGCTGTCATTGTGCCATTCAGTGCCAGCTTCCCTGGCAGAGGGTGACCATCTGGGACTGCCTGAGTCCTCAGAGCTGAGCTCCGGTCTTCCCTGCCACTGTGCAGTGTCTCCTGAGCAGTCTGGCCTGGAGGGACTGGAGTTATTGGCTCGGGCGGTGAGTTTGGACCCATAGGCGCCATTTTGAAGATTCCCTTGAGGAGGGCGACCTTCCGGGGCTGCTTAAGTCCTCAGAGCTGAGCTCCGGTCTTTCCCGCTACTGTGCGGCGTCTCCTGGGGAGGTGTGGTCTAGAGAAGAGGGAATCACCAGCTCCAGGGGGAAGTCTGGGCCCTTTGGCATGATTTAACAGCTTCCCTGGAAGAGAGTGACCACCTGCCACCTGCTGAGCCCCCAGGGAGGAGCTCAGGCCTGCCTGGGCTCTCAAGCCCAGTGTCTCCATCCCTGAGCATAGTTTTGTGGGTCCACCCCAAATTCGTCTACTTCCCAGGTCCACACTCGGGCCTGGGGTCTAGCACCTTGCTGTATCTGATTGTCTATCAATACCAGGCTGCCTCTGCCCAGAAGCATTGCCATTCCCAACCTGGAGGTAGTGGGACAGCACCTTTCTTGGGTCACTGCTTGATCAAAACCTCTCAAACATCAGCTGAGTTACTGGAAATCTGCAGGGACAGTTTAAGTCTTTACAGGAAAATTGCAATCCCTCTGATTTGCACTACTAGAGAGGAAGATACATGAGCAACATGAGAAAACACAGGAAGAGAGTGTCCCAAAAAAACCTAGATGATATATCAAGAGAACCCAAAGACAGCATGGTAGAAGGAATGACAGAAAGGGAGTTCAGAATGTTCATAATTAAAATGATCTGAGAAGAGAATGATGTGACGAGAGAGCAGATTCAGGCTATGAATAATCAGCTAATAGAGCAATTGCAGGAAGGAAAAACTCATTTCAATAAAGAGATAGAAGTTCTGAGAAAAAAACAAACAAACAGAAATCCTTGAAGGAAACAAGGAAATGAAAGAAACAATAAACAAAGTGAAAAACTCAAAAAAAGCATAATTAACAGAATAGATCACTTGGAAGACAGAACCTCAGACAATGAAGACAAAATATTTAATCTTGAAAACAAAGTCGAACAAACAGAGAAGATGGTTAGGAATCATGAACGAAACCTCCAAGAAATATGGGACATCATGAAAAGACCGAATTTAAGAGTTATTGGGATTGAGGAAGGCACAGAGATACAAGCCAAGGGTATGAACAATCTGTTCAATGAAATAATATCAGAAAATTTCCCAAATATCATGAATGAGATGGAAAATAAATTACAAGAGGCTTACAGGACACCAAACGCACAGAATTTCAACAGATTCACACCAAGGCACATTAGAATGAAAATACTTAACACACAAAACAAAGATAGAATTTTAAAGGCTGCGAGAGAAAAGCAGCAGATTACCTACAGGGGGAAACCAATACGGATATCAGCAGATTTCTCAGCCCAGACGCTAAAAGCAAGAAGGGCCTGGATCAACATATTTCAAGCTCTGAAAGAAAACAGATGCCAACCAAGAATCTGATACCCAGCAAAACTTACCTTCAGATTTGATGACGAAATAAAATCCTTCCAAGATAAACAAAAGCTTAAAGAATTCATAAAGAGAAAGCCTGCCCTACAGAACATTCTCAACAAAATATTCGAAGAGGAAGAAACAAAAAAAAAACAATCTCAGTCAACATGGGGAGGAATTACCCTAAAGAAAGAGTCAATCAAAGGAGAAACAAAGTTAAGCTAAAAACCCCAAAAAAGCTAAAGTGGCAGGAAATACAAGTCATATCTCAATAATAACCCTGAATGTAAATGTCATAAACTCATCAATCAAAAGACATAGACTGGCAGATTGGAATAAAAAGAAAGACCCAACAATATGCTGCCTTCAAGAGACTCATCTCATAGAAAAACATGCCCACAGACTAAAGGTGAGGTTGGGAAAAAACATACCATGCACATGGACTGAGTAAAAAAGCAGGAGTTTCCATCCTCATTTCAGATAAAGCAGACCTCAAGCCAAAGTTAGTCAGAAGGGATAAAGAAGGACATTTCATACTGCTTAAAGGAAGCATAAATCAGCAAGACATAACAATCATAAATATTTATGCACCAAACAATGGTGCATCCATGTATGTCAATCAGATCCTTCTCAACTTCAGGAGGCAAATAGACCAAAACACAATAATACTGGGGGACTTTAACACTCCTCTCTCACCGTTGGACAGATTTTCCAAGCAAAAATTGAAAAAGAAACCATAGGACTCAAAGACACAATCACTAATTTGGACTTAAC
>JAJEJO010051332.1:0-49041 GCA_020662805.1 Glaucomys volans
TATATATATATATATATATATATATATATGAACTTAGACATGTCTCTGTGCCTCAGACTTCAGTTTCCTACAGGTGAAACTACTTAATTCATGTGATCTCTTAAAACTCTTTCAGTATTAAAATAGTATAATCCTACAATTCTGTAATTCAGATGACCCTATCCAAGCCTTTGTCCCTTAGTCACATTTAGGGCTCCCCCTTGTATCCTTACTGTATCATCATTATCCTCCTATTTCCTTTATAGTTTAAGAATGCTTCCTCTCTTATAACTCCCAGAAAGAAACACAAAGATTCCTAGGCCCTCCTTGAAAGGTAAGGAGCCATTCTCCCCTCTGATCACATCACTCTCAGCTGCAAAGAGCTATAAAAATGCCAGCTGTTTGAAGCATTATCCTGCTACTAATAGTTTTTTTTCCAGTTGTCTTGAGAAAGTAAATCAATCTCCAAACAAACCTCATTTAAGTTTATGATAAATGTGATTTAAGTGAGAAAATTATCACCCTCACAGACTGGAAAAGCACTCCAATCTCTCTAGGGAAGAAATGCCTTCATTAACCAGGGCCTCTCCCAGAATCTTCAAGGCCAGGCACTCACCCTAGGTTTGGGGCACAGGGAAATATGTCTGGGGGAATGTAGTGGGCACACACTTTTCCCCAGCCCTCTTGGAGACACAGATATTCAAGGATCATTGAGCTCTTAAGGGAATAATCCTAGACTGTCTCCTGCCCTCATCCTGAGTAGCCTTTCTTCCAAGGCAGACAGAAGAGATATCTCCTATTTGTAAAGGCCTTTATATATATCAGTTCACTTTTTACACTAGAATTTGCAGATCAATGAGGCTTCTTCAAGATCATCAGTTCCATCTGCTTTGTTACAGAGATAGGGAGATTGAGGCTTAGAGAAAAAATTGTCTTACCCAAGATGACATGTTGAGTCAGTAGCAAATGCAGAGTCTTCCTAGATTCTGGAAGAGCAACAAACACATTGTTTGATTTTGCAAATTATCCATATCTTATTTCTCACCTTCTATCACCCACTACTCTAGTCTAAGTCATCCTTGTTAGAGCTTTTGGTTCATGTGAGTACCAAGTATTGGATACAAGGGTAACTATTAGAAAGTGGGGCAGGATGGGATACTCCATCCAACATTCTGGTTCAAACCACTTTACAACCACAGCTGAATCTGCTTGGCACCTTGCTTCCCTGATAAGCCTGTTACCAGCCTCTGGTACCCTTTTATGACTTCTCTGAGTTCTAGAACTTTTTCCTGTATAATCAGGTGCAGATGACCCAACCTTTCCATAGCCAGAACCACTGTATGTCCTGAAATTTCTGCTTCTCTCCAAGAAAAATCTCTAACAGTATGCCCCATAGGAAAGAATGGAATAGTATGCCTCTTCTCTAGATATCCTGTGACTAAGGCTTCTTCTACTCTAACTCTGGTCTTCCCAAATACCCTCCCTCACTCTTAGCCCTCCCCGCTGGCAGTCTAGCAAATTTAGTACACATAAGTTATCATAAATGAAACAGGGAGCCTACAGGTATATTTTAGAATGCCATAAATGAAGGCTAGATAAAATTCTACAGAAGTGATATGTATGCGGAAGAACTTATAAACTCTTGTTGTTGGGAAGTCCAGGGGAGGGAGAATATGATTATTCCCAAGGCTGTGTTCTGTATTCATTCATTCATCACCCATTCACTCATTAATTCTTACATATCCAGGCCCCATACAAGATACTTGACATAAAGATATAAGGCATAGACACTTGTCCTTAAAAGTTATAGGAGCAATAGGTGTAACATCAGAATACACAGTGATCACTGTTAGATCAAGGCTACCAACATACAAACTTTTGACAAAATATCAGTGAATCCTTAATTTTACTTAAGAGATTCAAGCAATAATTCACAAAGGAAATAATTTAGGATTTTTTTGGGGAGGAAAAGTGAGAATTTGTCAACAGAAGAGATGGAAAAGGTGGTCCAAATAGAGGGACTACATTGTCAAAAGTATGCGGCTAAATTATCATAGTTAATATTTATTAAGAACTTACTATGTGCCAAATACTTTATGCAGTAACACATTGAATCTGATAACAGCCCTATCAGGGCTGTGGGGATTTAAGGGATAGGGTATGCAAAGGGTGAGCACAGGAAAAAGTTGTTTGGAGAGGTCATATTCAAATGGTCTCACATAATAAACAATGAGGAGCTATTGGAATGGGGAAGGCATTTTTATTACATATAACTCTCAGGCACATATTCAACTCTACATGTAATATTCCATTTATTTGCTTCCTTGCAAGTCAACACAGTTATCTCCCAGGTTGGCATTAGAGTACAGAAGGCTTATACATTGTCCAAAAAATGGCACAAGAGCTTCTAAGTCCCCATTTTCTCATGATCACTGCTGAAGACTTATTAAGCAATCCCAGCCAAAGGGCTATGAATGAGGTAGGCTGAAAACTGTACCTGAGAAGATCAGGCCATAGTCAATATGAATCTTTGTCCTTGCTTTAGAAAGAGCTTGTGAAATCCAGGAGAGGTGGCATTTACAATTTGGAAGAAACATGGAAATGCAGATACATAGTTTTGGGGGAGATTTTGCTAGTGAAGTGGTGGGAGCATCTAGATATGTGTCTTCTGGCCACAAAGCCCCCTTCTAGAAATTTGGCCATGCTAATAAAGTTTTGCTTTCTTGTCATTCTTTCCCCTGTTTCAATGTTAATAACATTATTTGTGAAATGTTGGCCATTTTCATCTGTGCTGCAAAGAAAACGTGTGTAGCAGACAATGCTTTCCCTTACCCTTTATTGATTCTCCCCTTTTTCCTTATAGAACTCCAATTTTGTTTGGGGAAGGAGTGTACCCAACTGGGAAAAAGAAACTGCACTTCTCAATCTCCCCTGCCTTGTGGAGAGGGGACCAGATGATCCAGTTCTGACCAATCAGACAGAAGTGAAAGTCACTGTGTAGAGATTTTAGAAAAGATTTTTAAAAGGGGTTTACTCAGTGGTCAGATAGGTTTTGCCTTTTTGTCCCCTTTATTTCTTCTTGCAATGCAGGCATGATGCCTAGGGCTGCAGGAACTCTTTGTTGATAAGATAATTACACCATTATCACAGATAGGAGTGGTAGCTCACAAAAGCACACAAAAGAATCTCTAACACTGTATTTCTTGTTTTATGATAAAAACAAACCTCTTATCGTGTTTAAACCTCTGGATTTCTTCGTTTGCTTGTTTAGATGTATTATATGTGACCAAATGTAATCCCAAATTAATATAATTAGCATATCTTCTTGGGCTGAAGTTTCTTTAAAAATTCGTGGGGCCACTGAGAAAAAGGTGTCCTGAGGGGTGCGCTGTAGGCAGCCACTCTTTCCCTCCTGCAGCCCTTTGTTCTTAAGTTCCTCTTTGTCCAAACCTGGGAATTTCCATGTGCTGATAAATCAAGAGGTCTGTTCCCTTACAAGGGGTGGCAGTGAGAACAAGAGCCTTCAATGAAAAGTGAAACCCAGGAGATAAAATATGTGCATCGGATACAAGCTGTACCTTTCCTCCTACACCACTGTCTTTTGGATCTATCTTTTCTCTGGCAAAATCTCAGATGTTCCTTGCTCTGTTATCTATTTAATATGCAAGTGTAATTGTTTAATGATGATAAGAAAGACAAAGTGATAGAATTATGCTTCTTTTATAGACTAGAGACAATGAGATGTTTAGCCTCAATTTTCCCATACAAACTAGAAATGATATTTATGTAGAACAAACACTTTCATATATTAATGATGGGTGATAAACATTCAAAGTTTATAAAAAAACATAAATAGAAAATTGTTACTCATGTTTTAATTTCAACATACTTGGTTTATATAAAGGCACTTTCAGACATTTCAGAGGAAATTTATTTGCTTATTTATAATTGTTACAGTACTTATTAAATTAGAAAATAGTGCTATGCCACATACTAAAATTAAAAAAAATGCTTATTTAAATTTAAATATTTTAAAGATTGCTGTAGAATTAGTTATTGATAGGTGTTTTATTTTATTTTTAAGCAAAAATGAAAAAATATATCTTTATTAATAGCAACTACACTTTGCTCTGGTATGTATATCTTATTCCAATTTTAAGCATTAATAGTTTTTCTGGTTTGTACTAATATCGAAGCTGAAAATATTATCTCATTCTTTAAATTATATTCATTGCAATGCATAATTAAGGACATACAGATAATGCTTGTTAGTCATTTGTAGTTTTGTTTTGTTTTTGTTTATTATAATTACTGACATATCAATTGTACAAATAAATGGGATTCACAATGATATTTCCGTACCTGCATGCAGTGATAAGTCAATGCACCCACACTAGATTTCCTTCCCCATCATACCTCCCCAGCACACTTCCCAGGTCCTAGTAATCACAATTTGACTTTTGGATCATTGTTTTTAATTTTTAATATTTTTCCACTAGTGCACATAGTGCAGCAAAAATATTGGTATGTAGGTATCTCTTTTTGTACACTGAGTTCACTTCCTTTGGATACATACCCAGGAGTATGATAGTTGGATCATATGATAGATCTACTTTTAATTTTTTGAGGAAACTCCATATCATTTTCCAAAACATGTATATTGATTTACATTCCCAGTAAGTGTATAAGAGTTCCATTTTCTTCATATTCTCTCCAATATTTGATATTTCTTGTATCTTTTATGATAGCTATTCTAACAGGAGTGGGGTGATTTGCATTTCTCTGATGGCTATGAATATTGAGCCAATATTGGCCAATAATGACCATTTATATTTATTTTTTTTTGAGAACCACATATTCAGATCATTTGCCTATTTTTAGTTGCATATTTGTTTGGCATTAGGTTTTTGAGTTTTTTATATATTCTGGATATTAGCTCTCTGTCAGGTGAATAGCTGACAGAGATTTTCTCCCATTCTATAATTCGTTTCATCACTCTTTTGATTATTTCCTTTGCTGTGCAGAAGATTTTTAGTTTGATGTTGTTCTATTTGTCGATTTTTGCTTTTGTTTCCTGCACTTTTGAGGGTCCATCCAGAAAATCATTGCCTGTGCAAACATCTTGAAGTGGTTCCTGAAAATGCAAAAGGACAGGAGGCAGACCTCAACCGATTCAGAGAAGCCTTTATTCCTTAGCAGATTTGGGTGCCATTTGGGTCTACTTTCCAGATGGGAAAATGGCCACCAGTTTCAGGAGGGGTTCTGGTGTTATAGGGTATGAGGAGGATGGAATTTTTGTGTGTATGCAGTTTTGACCATCACATACATCCATTAGAATGGGAGCCTAACTAGAATAAGACATATTCTTATTGGCTAGTTGTACAGGTTAAAACCAGACTCCAAGGGATGAGTATTCAGATCTTGCTCATTGTTATTCAGGATTAGGTTGAGAAGGGGAAGGTCAAGGTTGAGGGCTTAGTATTCCATATCCGCCCTTTTGCTTTAGGGCTTGTTGTTATTGGGAATGCACTGGGAGAGTTGTAATGCTTAGCCAATTTCCTTTCCCACTTCTTGAGTCACACCATCCCTCCATTTTCTTGGGGAGTTTTCTTATAGGAATATTATTTTCCATAACCCTTCAGTTCCCCTGTATTTTCCTTATGTAGTGTCAGAGTTTCAGGTCTTACATTAAGGTCTTCAATCAATTTTGAGTGGATTTTTGTGCAGGATGGGAGATAGGGGTCAATATTCAATCCACAAGCTTCTGCATGTGTGTATCCAATTCTCCATTCACCATTGTTAAACAGGCCATCCTTTCCCCAGTTTACTCTTTTGGCACCGTTGTTCAAAATCAGTTGGCTGTACATGTGTGTATTTATTTCTGAGTTCTCCATTCTGTTCCATTAGTCTGTGTTTGTATTTATGCCAGTATCATTCACTTCCAGTTACTATGGTTGTGTAGAATGTACGGTGATGCCTCTAGCTTCACTGGTTTTGCTCAAGAGCACTTTGGTTATCAGTCTTTTGTTTTTTCATATGAATTTTAGGATAGTTTTTTTCTAGTTATGTGAAGAACTTCATTGGATCGCACTGAATGTGTAGATTGATTTGGGCGATGTGGCCATTTTAACAGTTTTGATTCTCCAAATCCACAAACATAGGAGAATCTTCCACCTTTCAGTCACTTCTTCAATCTCTTTCTTCAGGCTTTTGTAATTTTCATTGAAGAGTTCTTACACATCTTTAGTTATGTTTATAATAGATGTGTGTGTGTGTGTGTGTGTGTATTTCTAATGGGGTTATATAGCTGATTTCTTTCTCAGTGAGTTCATTATTAGTGTATAAAAGACCTACAAAGGTTTGTATGCTGATTCTGTGTATTGCTACTTTACTGAATTAATTTATCAGTTCTACTAGTCTTTTGCTGATGTCTTTAGGGTTTTTTTTTCTATGTGTAGAACCATATCACCTGCAAACAGGGATAATTTGACTTCTTCCTGTCCTATTTTCAAGCTTCAACTTTTTTCTCTTGTCTAATTGCTCTAGCTAAAGTTCCTGGGCCTATATTGTATTGGAGTGGACACCCACGTCTTCTTCCTGATTTTTGAGGAAATGCTATCAGGTTTCCCCATTCAATATGATGTTGGTTATGGTTTTGTAATATATAGCCATTATTAAGTTGAGTTATGATCTCTCTATACCTCATTTGTTCAGAGCTGTTATCATGGAAGGTTGTAAATGTAATCAAAGGTTTTTTCTGCATCTATTTCTGTTATCATGTTATTTTTATACTTGATTCTATTTATGTGCTGCATTATGTTTATTGATTTGCATATGATTTAAACCATGCTTATATTCCTGGACTGACACCAATTTGGTCATCTTTTATTTTTTATTTTGACTTTTTATTGGTTCTTTTTAGTCTATATGACAACAGAATCCATTTTGATATATATATAAGCATGAAGTATGTCTTATTCTAGTTAGGATCCCATTCTGATGGATGTATGTGATGGTGGGATTCACTGTGTTATTTTCATATCAGTGCATGGGAATGTCATGCAAGATTAATTCAACTGTCTTTCCTTTTCCCAATCCCCCCCTTCCCTCCATTCCCCATTGTCTAATCTACTGAACTTCTATTTTCCCATCAGCTACCCTTATTATGGGTTAGCTTCCACATATCAGAGAAAACATTCAAACTTTGGCTTTTTTGGACTGGCTTATTTCACTTAGCATGATAGTCTTTAGTTTGATCCATTGGCTGCAAATTTTCATCTTTTCAACATGTTGCTAAATTTGATTGGCAAGTTTGGTTGTTGTTTTTTTTGACCATTTTTGCATGTATAATCATCAGGGATATTGGTCTATAGTTCTTATCATTGTATTGTGACCCTGCCAGGTTTTAATAGCTGACCACATAGAATGAGCTTGGAAGGGTTCATTAGTTTTAATTCTATAGGATAATTTGAAAAGCATTGGCATTTTTTTTTTCATCAATACTTGTTCAAGTTTGGTAAAATTCAGCAGTGATGTCATCTTGTCCCTGACTTTTTTTGTTTGGATACTTTTTATGACTGACCCAGTCTCATTATTTGTTATTGGTCTATTTAAGTTTTTAAATATCCTTTTTATTCAATCATTATAGGTCATATGTATCCAGAAAATAGTTCATTTCATCTAGATCTTTTAATTTATTATCATATACTTTTCAAAATAATCCCTAATGATCCTTTGGATTTTTCTAGCATCAGTTTTAATGTCTCCTTTTTCACATCTGATTGTGTTTATTTACCGGTTCTCCCCGACCCCTTTCTGTCTAGCTAAACGTTTGTCTATATGGTTTATATTTACAAAGAACCAAGTCATTGTTTCATTAGTATTTTATATTGTTCTTTTAGTCTTAGTTCATTGATTTTGCTGTAACGTTTATTATTTATTTCCTTTTACTGATTTGGGGTTTGGTTTGTTCTTGCTTTTCTAAGGCATTGATATGCATCATTAGGTAACTTATTTGAGATCTTTTTTATATATGTAGGCAATCCTTCCTGTAAAATTCCTTCTTATCACTACTTTTTCTGTATTCCATAGGTTTTGGTTTGCAGTGTTTCAATTTTTGTTCAATTCAAGGAATTTTTTAAACTGCTTCTAACTTCTTCAATGACACACTGTTCATTCAAATGTGAGGTAAAGCTGAATGAGTTTCTCTTTCATTGATCCTACTATGTTATGCCATAAGTACAATTGTTGTTGCCATTTTATAGAAATTAAAATACAGAGGTTAATGAACTTTCCCAAAATCACCCAGATAGGAAACTGAAAGTTGTAATTTTATATCTGAAGTTTTATGCCCATGTATTTAAAAGGAAAGAAAGAAAGAAAACTTCCACAGCTTTTTAAATTGTCTGTCAAAAAAGTTCAAATATTTCAAAAGATATTCTGGGACTACTATGATCTGGCCCTAAAGTATCTTCCTAAACCTAAGTCTTTTCAAACGAAACTAGTCTGTCAAGGTTGAAAATTCCGTTAGAGATTATCTAGTCTAATATCCTTCCTATATAGTTGGGGAAACTGAGACATAGAACCCATAAAGTAGGTTCATTATAGTTTCAGGTCTAGGGTTCAGGTAATTAGAATAGTTCCTTCTCTAGTATGCTGGACTGGAAAAATGTGCCTGACAAATATTTGTTAAGTGTGCAGATAGCTTAATGTTACACTTTAATGATGGCACCAAGTGGTGGTGACAATACTATGGGAATGGAGATAAATGTGAAAAGAAGGGGTATTGATCTCAGACAAGAAGCTCTTGGAAAGCAAAACAAGGTTTCTCGTGTCTTCCTATATACATATTTGTGTGTGTGTGTGTGTGTGTGTGTGTGTTCATGAGAGAGAGAGAGAGAGGAGAGAGAGAGACTGGAGATTGAACCCAGGGGCCCTCTACCACTGAACTATATCCCCAGTCCTTTTGTTTCTTTAATATTTTTCAGTTGTAGATGAACACAATACCTGTATTTTATTGATTTATTTTTTTGTGGTGCTGAGGATCAAACCCAGGGCCTCACACATGCTAAGCAAGCACTCTACCACTTAGCTACAACCCCAGCTGATCCCCAGCCCTTTTTATATTTTATTTTGAGACAGGGTCTCAGGGTCTCACTAAGTTGCTGAGGCTGACTGCTGGCCTCCAACTTGCAATACTCTTCCTGAGCCTCCTCAGTGACTGGGATTACAGGTGTACTTTGCTGCACCCATATATATATAGATACATAGGTATAGATATTCATAGATATAGATATAGATAAATGTCTTATTTTTACTTATTTGTATATGACCTGATCAATTCCATTAGGAACATAGAAAACCACTTGATGAAGAAAATATTCAATTGCTTTCCTAAAAGTTTGTTTCCTTCTCTCTCTCTCTCTCTTTCTCACTTTCATATGCACACACACTCACTTTTCCCTGCAAGAAGCAGGATACCCTACAAGAAGGCTGACACACAATAGTATAGAAGAAATAGCAGAGGAATTGGAGTCAGAATCGCATCTAGATTTGTATCTAGGCTTTGGTACTTACAACCTGTGTGACTAAGACAAATCCCTTAAACTCTTTAAGCTTCTGCTTCCTCATCTGTCCAATAGAAATAATAAAACCTACCACACAGTATTTTTGGGAAGAAATGAGATGATATTAAAAGTCAAGATTATATTGATATTTGTGTTGCAAAAATTCAACTAAAGAGACTTAAACAAGTAAGAGTTTTATTTGCATCACTACTAGAAAGCCTGGAATTAGACCACTACTAGAATGCCTGGAATTAGACCACTATTAGAGAGCCTGGAATTAGAATTTGCATCACTACTAAAAAGCCTGGGATTGGACAAATGATTCCACAAAAGTTGTAAAAGATCAGGTTCTGTGACTATTTTTTGACTCCATCATCTTTAGCATGTATATTATTTCCCTATGCTCTCAAGTTGGTATCACATTCTAGGCAAGAAAAGGAGAGAGACAAAAGGCATAGGATGAATGCCCACTGAGTCCACTCCTTTTCATCAAGGAGAAAATTCTTTCCTGGAAGTCGCATTAAGGTACTTTCACTTATATTTCATTGGCCACAATGGGTCACATGGCCTCTCCTAGTCATATGGAGTCTGAAGAGGAGAGCATTTTAAGTGGGTGCATTTTTTCTCCAAACAAAATTATGATTCTGAAAAGAAGATAGAAAGGATATAGATCAGATAACTTGCATATTTCACAATAGTGCATATAAATGTTTGTAGACAGGAGCAATTTGGTATATAAGTGATTCAATAAATGTTACTTTTTAACCTCTGAGTCAGAAAATTTCACATGGTAGATGACGTCAAAGCCCGTCTGGGAGCTAGAGGTATAGTTCAGTGGTAGAACACTTGCCTAGCATGAGTGAGGCCCTGGGTTCAATCTGCAGCATAGCACAAAAAATAAATAAATAATATAGGTATTGTGTCCATCTTCAACAAAAAATGAATAAAGAATAAATAAAAAAAAGCCAGTCTGGCTCATTAGAAACATATACAAGAGCCAGAGCCCAGGTTGAAATTCCCCACTGTGATGTCTGTCTACATGTCATTTATGAAGGAATTTGTAAAGTGCTCAAAAATTCATTAAGACAAATAATTGCATATAACAAATCCTCACATATTAGCCTTAAATCATTTCTTAACCTTTACCATTAAGCTTATTCTTTTGGGCCATGGCATTATCTTTGGTTAAAATGCCAACACAATACCTTAATATGTGCAATACAGTGGTCTCTTAAACACTTTGCACAGCAGCACAATTCAAAACGTGAGCTAATAGTGTGTCCTTAATGAATGTAATGGGGACACTTACCAGCAAGTAGAGGTAGGGATTGGGAAACTCCAAACCAAGGAGGAAGCCTGGAGTAACTCTATATAGGCCAAAGGTAGACCTAAATGTTACCAAAGGGAAGTTATGAACTACCACCAACTTTTCTATTTTGTTTTCAGTTGGGCCTGCTGAGTCCTCATGATCTTACTTTTAAACCAAATTTGGGACACAGAGACCCTAACAAGTTTGTCAGCCTCTGACATCTTTCCCAGCTCTCTAATCTGCTGACAAATCTTGGCCTCACTCTTCTTCCCATTATCATGATTAGGATTTCTTTTCAGTTGGACAAGGAAGACTAGAATTAGAAATAGGGGGTCTGTTCAGTTTCTTACTCTGACAATCACTTATTGGGTAACACCAGGAAATAGAGTTCACATTGCAAAGCTTTACTTTCCTGCCTATAACATGAGTGTACAAATCCCTTTCTAGCTCATAAGACAATCATGTGCATGAAATTAAGTAACTGAAGGAAAGTGATTTGAAAAGAGTAAAGTCTAACATGTTGTTAAAATATAATAAATAATTTTCCAGGTTTATCTCTTACATATTCAGTCATTCAAAAACACTATTGAAAGATACTGTTTGGGGCACTGTTCTAACATAGGGGATAGTATACTGTAGAAAACAAACATGGTCCCTATTTTCTTAAAACTTCAATTCTGAGCAGGGCACCATGGCTCAAGCCTGTGATCCCAGTGACTTAGGAGGCTGAGTCAGGAGGATCGCGAGTTCAGAGCCAGCCTCAGCAACTTAGTGAGGCCCTAAGCAACTCAGTGAGACCCTGTCTCTAAATAAAATACAAAATAGGGTTGGGGATGTGGCTTATTGGTTAAGCAACCACTGGGTTCAATCCTGGGTACAAAAAAACCTTCAATTCTGGTAGGTGAGCTAAAAATAAACAAGGAATTATTAATTACTAGTAAGTATATGACAATATTAATATTAAAGAAGGTATGTGATTGGGGGTGCTTGAGTGTATCAATTAGAATTTGAACAGGAAAAGAGAACTCACTCTATGGATTCCAAATGCATTAAGGGATTATACAACGTGTTGTATGAGCTGAGGAATCATAGATAATGTGTGCTACTAATAATGATTTTATCTGTGTGATTTTCAAGAGTTCATGGGGAAGCTGTTAAGTTCTCTGGAATCTTAGGGAAAATGTCTCAGTGAAGTGAGTAGTTCTTAATAGCTCTTTGGAAGGTGCCATAAATTTTACATTTGCCTACGTATCTGGTTACAACTGCTTCCACAGAATAATGCCTCCTCCTTTCAACTTTCATGAAGTGCCCCTTGTTGGCAAACTTACTTAAATCATAAAAGGGTGGATATTCTGACAAATATAGTTCTGAATTTACTACTGAGTTGACATAGACAATTCAGAATACTAGAAACTACTTTAAGCTGTGTCATAATGTGTTTCTGACAGGAACTTCAGAAATTGTTGTACACATTATGTTGCACAAAGTCACTCAAGAAACAAATGGAAGGGCTGAAATTCAACCCACACTCTGTTAGCCAAAACTCAGGCCCTAACATTGTGTTGTGTTAGGAAAAGTAGAGCCTTTTCCTAGCTAATTCTTGAAGTTGCTCTACTTTGCAGTTCATCTTGAGTGGGGAGGTGCCCTTTTTAATTTACACAAAGACACTATATGTTTTGGCAATACCCTGATCTCTTAGAAGGTGATAATCAAGACTTGAGTTGTGACCTGAGCTATGATGTGACATATCTCATCCTGTTTTACAAAAACGATCCATATATTAGTTTTTCCCTGGGTCAGTAGGCTCGCTGGCTGATTAACTTCTGTTTAACCTTGGTTCAGTTGCTAAGAGTTGTTGATTAGCTGACCAGCTGGTACACTACATTTCTGATTGGCTGGTTAAAAACTGACACAATGAATGTCAATGTGGTTGATAGGCTGACTTGCTTACTAATTGAATGATTGGTTGAATGACAACAGCTGTCTATTAAACACACATTTTGTCTATCTCCTTAGTGGTCTGGTAAGCTGAATGCTTAGTTACTGTTTTCTATATCATGGATGATTGATATACCATCTGATGGAATGATTCACTGACATACAGTCTTGGTGATTGACTTTTTGCATGACTGACCTACTGGTTGATAGTAAAATGACTGACAGACTGTCTAGCCCTTGTTCCAAAAGATGAGTCTTTAGGCCAACTGATGGGCAAGTTGACTGGTTGTGAAACTGGCTGACTGGCTAGCTATTTTCTTTTGTCTGAAAGACTTTCTGAGTGGTCATGTACAAAGACAAGAGTGAACAAAAAAGAGTGATTATATATAGAATTCAAGATTGTTATTACTGTCCCATGCAGATAAAAGAGTAGGGAATTTTGATGATAAGTAGAAGGACAGAACAAAGGGGTTAACAGTTTTCTTCAACAGCTCAAAGGGAAAATGACTTTAGGCAAAATCAACCCATTAATAATGAGGGATGAAATTAATATTAGGTCTAAATTGCTTGAGACACAATGCTCATTACTCAGCTTGATTGTTAACATGAAAAATAACAGATGACACTTGGATAACAAAGGAACAGTGAAATATGAGGAATGGCCATACATGAGTCACTAATTGAGCCAGCAGATGAGGACTGAGAGGGTACAAATCCCAGAGCCATGGATTTAAGCTCAAGCACTCAGTCATAAAGAAGCCCAGAAAGAAGTGAGATAGCTATTTTCTAGGAGAAAGAATGGGATGGATTCTTCTTTCTTTCTTTTCTAATTAACGAAAATTGTAGTCTGAACTTTTTTGAAATTTTCTTTTTCCCAGTGTCTTTTTTTTTTGGTACCAGGGATTGAACCAATCCCTGGTTCAGGGGCACTCAAACACTGAGCCACATCCTCCTCAGTCCAATTTTGTATTTTATATAGAGACAGGGTCTCACTGAGTTGCTTAGTGCCTCGTTGCTGAGGCTGGTTTTGAACTTGGGGTTCTCCTGCCTCAGCCTCCTGAGCCACTGGGATTACAGGCATGCACCACTGTACCTGGCTAATGAGTGTCTTTTGAGTTATACTGAGAAATGCCAACTGCCACATGTATCTTGATGCCTGTCCACTCATGGTTTCTTTTTTTAAAATTTTTTCAATATATATTTTATTTCTACTGATCTAACTCGAGTTTAATAACAATCCTTAAAGTTATTTTGCTAGATTGTTATTACTCTTAGTAAAATGAATCCCTAAATTGTGTTTGACATACAATAATATTCATTAATTTAAATGACATTCAAGTGTACATTAAACATATGTCTATGCACAGTTTGGAATTTTCAAACAGACTTGTACTTTTCCTTTGAAACTCAATATGTACAATTTCAGGAGACATGAGATAAAAATCATCAGTTATCAATATGAAATAAGGTATCAGTTCCAAATAAACAATAATCTTTTTTTGATTCCTTGTACAAAAATAGGGTACAGCTTTTCATTTCTCTGGTTGTACACAATGTAGTTACACCATCTATGTAATCCTACACGTAAGTAGAATAATGATGTTTGTCTCATTCCATTATCTTACCTTTGCCCAGTCCCCACCCCACCCCTCATCTCCCTTTACACATTTCATCCTTTGTCCATTCTTCCCTACCCCCTTCCCCCATATGTATCATCATCCACTTATCAGAGAAAACATTCGGACTTTGATTTTGGGGGATTGGCTTATCTCACTTAGCATGATATTCTCCAATTCCATCAATTTATCTGCAAATGCCATAATTTTATTCTTCTTGATGGCTGAGTAATATTCCATTGTGCATAGATACCACAGTTTCTTTATCCATTCATCTACTGAAGGGCATCTAGGTCGGTTCCACAATTTAACTATTGTGAATTGAGCAGCTATGAACATTGATGTGGCTGCATCACTGTACTTTGCTGATTTTAACTCCTTTGGTATAGGCCAAGGAGTGGGATAGCTGAGTCAAATGGTGGTTCCATTCCACGTTTTCTAAGAAATGCTTTCCAGAGTGGTTGCACTAATTTGCAATCTTACCAGCAATGTATGAGTATACCTTTTTCCCCACATCCTCACCAACACCTATTGTTGCTTGTATTCTTGATGATAGTCATTCTATTTGGGGTGAGATGAAATCTTAGGGTAGTTTTGATTTGCATTTCTCTTATTACTAGAGATGTTGAACATTTTTTCATATATCCGTTGATTGCTTGTAAATCTTCTGTGAAGTGTCTGCTCAGTTCCTCAGCCCATTTATTTATTTTGTTATTTGTATTCTTGGTGTAAAGATTTTTGAGTTCTTTAAAAATCCTGGAGATTAGTGATCTATCTGAGGTGCATATAGGAATGCTTTTCTCCCATTCTGTAGGCTCTCTCTTCACATTGTTGATTGTCTCCTTTGCTGAGAAACAGCTTTTTAGTTTGAATCTATCCCATTTGTTGATTCCTGCTTTTATTTCTTGTATTTTTGGAGTCTTGTTAAGGAAGTCATGGTTTCTTACAGACAGCTTTCCATACCTTCAGAACCTACCAAAGGAACATGTGACTTTACTCATATACATGGCCATAGCCACAAAACTAAGGTGCAAATTTAATGAGATGTTATCCTAGATATAGACTTCACAGTGAGCTATGACACTGTTATACAAAGATATGCCAGGGCATCTCTCTAACTCATGAGAAGCAGAATCAAGAAATAGAGTGAGAAGGAGGCAATTATTAGTAGGTCCATAATCAGATAAACAGAGACAAGGACAACCATGATGGACCTATTATAAGCCTATGCTCTGTGGAAACAGAGTAAGAAGTAGCCAAGAGGCAGAGAAGAGTCTAATAAAACTGGTCATAATTGAAAGGTGACTGGAGAAATCATGCAGAAACTGAATTCTGTTCATGGAAAACTATTACATTGAGGAGCTGAAGTCCCTGGAACTTCTTTGACCCATTTTCTGGTCCCCGTTTTAGCACTTGAATACCAGATGTTTTGCTTTTGCAGGACTTCTGGGAATAAGTATTTAAAATAAATCCTCCATATTTGAAAAAAAAACATGTGAGTTTCTTATCATCAAAAGATTTTTATCATCATGAAGTCTGTATATAGAAACTCCTAATCTTTTCCTCTTCTCCTCTAGGTTTCCTTAGAAGTTAAGCCTTCTATCAGTGTTCCCTCTTCTCCATCCCTTCTATATATCCAGGACCTTCTAAGCAAAATATCAATGTGTTCTCATATACTAAGTTGTGTAATTTTTCCCAACCCCACAGGTCTTGGATTTCTAGTAATTATTAATACTAGTACGACAGCTTCAAATTATTTTTAAAAATTTATATCCCATAAGCCTGATAAGTGAGCAAAGTAGCTGTTATCTCATCTTTGAGACGATGTAGCAGAGACCCAGGGGAATAAACAATGGATCCAAAGTCATTCACACAGCATTCAAGTTAAGACTAGAACCTTACTTTTCCCAACTTCCAGTCCTGTGTTTTCTCTGTATTCTCTCTGGTGCTTAGACAGTCACTGTTTAGGCCAGAGTTCTCAGAGAGCATATAAAAGATGATATATTGTACAATATGATGAAAATATTTAAATTTTTAAATAGATTTCTCCTTCTGGGAAGATGGAGCAGAGACAAACCTACTCCTCATGTTAAGTAAAACTAACAACCGTGGGTTATTCTCTTTTTGTTTTGTTTTTTGAAGGACTGGCAATTGCACCCAGGACCTCATGGGGGCTAGGCAATTGCTCTTTTGCTGAGATTCCATGCCAGCTCAAACCTTGAGGCTATATGTAAAATAAAAAGTAAAAATGCTGAAATGAGTTGGGCATGGCAGTGCACACCAATAATCACAGCAACTTGGGAGGCTGAGGAAGGAGAATTGCAAGTTCAGTGGCATCCTCAGCAATTTGATGAGACTGTCTGAAAATAAAAATGAAAAATAAAAAAAATAAAAAGGGATAGGGATATATATATATATATATATGTATATATATGTGTGTGTGTGTGTGTGTATACAGATACACAAAAACACACACAGAGAGAGAGAGAGAGAGAGAGAGAGAGAGAGAGAGAGAGACTTTTAGATTAAGGAAATGGTCCATATTCTCATGAGAGCTGACAAACATAAAAATTGCAGACAGGCTAGTAAACTGGAAATTAGAAATTCTGGCAAGAAGCAATGTTGCAGTACTGAGTCAGAATGCAGTCAGTGGGGCATAATTTCTCCTCAGAGGACCTTAGTTTTTTCTCTTAAGGCCTTCAACTGATTGGGTGAGGCTCACCATCAAATGGAGAGCAATCTGATCTACTCAATATCTACTGATTTAAATGCTAATCACCACATTTATAAAAATATTTTTGCAACCACATCTAGGTTGGTGTTTGACCAAACAACTATGCCTTATATTCCTAGCCAATTTGCCCCATAAAATAACCTTAAAAGTCTACTTTTTGTCAACTTGAGACCCATACATTTCTCCTTAAATTATATTCAGGCTCCAAACAATAACTGTAAGAATATATGAACCCCCAACATGGTACATCTATTTTGCAACCAAAAATGCACTAACCATTTCTTCAAAAGAAGAATCAAACCCTTGGGTGATGTTCATTCATTTTGATATCCTATAACTTAAATATATTATGATCCAAAGTCAGTACAACTTACATAATATGAAAAAGGGATAAGGGGTAAAAAAATAAGTATTTCATATATGTGTATAAACACATATGCACATATTCTACAGATATGCATGCCTACATACCTATATGCACTGCATGTTTTAATAAAATAAAGAAGAAATACCCATAATGATTACAAGCCTAACTTCTGAAACTGGTTATGTGTCCATAGCTGGTATTTATAATGATTTTCTTCCATTATCCATTCAGTATTCCCTTTGCTGTCAACAAACATCCTACTTAGTAATATGATCTAAAACAACATTCCTGAGGGTCTGGCACTTTAGAAGTCCTACCTGAATTTGGTGATTTTGGTCTCCCATTGACTTTATTCACAAAGAATTGTAATATTAAGAGATACCTCACAGGATCTCCTGCATTCCAGTCATATCTATCATCATCTCCATTGTGAAGAAGTAATTTAATTTTCCCTTGGCGATCAGAATCAAACACCCTGGCCAGTACAGTAACTCTTTTCCATGCTCATTGATTCAGAGGCACAAGGAGCCCAAAGGGGCTTGGTGGAAATCTTAATTTCCAGTCCAATTGAATCATTGCTGTGTCTTCAGGTAGAACCATTCCTTGCATTGAAACTAAGATCTTTAGACCAGTACAGTATAATAAAGTTGCAGTGGTAAATTTGCTACAGGTAATAGGGTTTGTACTATTGCATTTCTACCCCTATATCCCAGGCCCATTAATCACTGTTGTAGGAATAAAGGTAGCATATATAGGATACTGAGTTAGAAACCCCTGTGGAACCTTTCTTCATCCCTACAAAGTACTGTCATCTAACAGATGCTGGAACTAAGACTTTAAAAGGGTACTCCAATATTCCATAAACTCAATTGCTGCAGGATAGTGGGGAAAATGGTAACATTGGTAAATTCCATGAACATGGATCCATTGCCACATTTCATTTGCTCTGATGTGAATCATTTATTAGAAGCAAAAGTGTTTGTGTGGAATACTGCTATCTATAGCAGCATTTTGCTCTCCCAATCTATGTATTAAAGCCCTAATCACCAACGTGACTATATTTGGTGTAAGAAAGTAATTAAGGTTACATGTTGTTATAAAGGCGTTACATGTTGTAAGTAATTAAGGTTACATGTTGTTCAATCAGGCACTGATTGAATAGGATTAATGTCTTTATAAAACACTGAAGATTTCTCTGTCTCATTCCCCACACACACATGGAAAATCACACAGTGAGATGATGGCCACCTATTAGTACAGAGAAAAGCCCTCACGAGAAACTTACCATGACAGGCCTTAACCTGGGACTTCTAGTCCCCCAAATTATGATAAGATATGTTTTTGTTGTTTCAGAAAATCAATACATGGGCCAGATATGATGGTGCGTGATTATAATCTTAGCAACTTGGGAGGCTGAGGCAGGAGGATTGCAAGTTCTAGGTCAACCTTGGAAACCTGTCTCAAAATAAAAAGGGTTGGGGATATAATTCATGTGTAATGCTACCCTAGGTTCAATCCCCAGTACTGAAAATAAAAGGAAGGAAGGAAGAAAGGAAGGAATGAAAAAAGAAAGAAAAAAATATACACCGATACATGGTATTTTTGTTATGACATCTAGTGATGACTAATAGAAATTCAAGTTAGCGAATAAGGCACTGTACAGTAATATTAGCAGAAACATTGTATGAAGGAAAGAAATATCCATATCTAGAGTAAATCCTATTCAAGTGAGAAAAAAATACTACCACAATGAAAGAGATACAATGTAATCAACCTGCCACCAGGCTAAACACCCGGGGGAGAATAATGGGGACTCAATATGTTCTTCACTGTTGATAGATTCAGTACTCAGAAGTGGCTGCAGCCAGGTCAGTCTTGGTAAATGAAAAATCATATTGCTAAGCTTGTGTATTCCGTCTATCATGGCCACCAGGACCACTGTGTTCATGAGCCCACTGGGCAATGACAAGAGTAGCTGGAAAAAGAAACCAGTATTCATGGAATGAATCATCCAACCAATTACATACTAAAATTCTTGTCTGTGGTTACCATTTGGAAGTGTTCACATGAAACACAAATATCTTCCTGTATTTTTTTACCCATTCAGAGAGATATATCCACATTGCTCTTCTCCAGACCTCCTTGTTACCAATTTTCCCACAATGTTCCTTTAGATTTTTGATCATCTAACCAAACTGTTGGCCATATCCCTTGAGCTAGTATATAGTAACATGGCTGTCCATTTCTCTTTCCAAGAAAATGTAATGAAATGTGTATTGATAGAAATTCTGCCCAGTAAAAGGATTTCCCTTCATCATTGTCCTTCAGATATATCCCAAAAAGTGATTCTGTGCTCAAGTTGTCCACTTGCTGGTATCATCTGTCAACCAAGCCCTAGTTTTCATTTGTTTATCAGCTTATCATAGCAAAACCTTTATAAGTCTTAGGTTCAGGATGGAATAGAAATGCAATGTGGGAGGAATGGGACTTATGGACATTTGGGCCACCATGTAACTCACTTGTGCCTTCCAGTCCTGCTTGAGTTTGATCTTATTTATACCACTAGCATATGATAACACAGTGCCTCTGCACATATCCAACTTCATGGCTTGGTAGATGAGATAATTCAGTTTGTGAAGGGAAGCTCTGTTTTCATATAATTTAGTGGCCCATGGTTAAGCATGCACTCTTTATGAGGTTCGATAGCAAACCAAAAGCTGTTTCTCAAAAGGAGCATAGTCATCTTCAGACTGTGAAAGGATTTCCTACAACATTCTACTTGTATAAATCATGATTTACTTACAAGACCACCAAAGTCTCCAAACATTATCAATATATTCTACAGATACCTCTAGCACCACTGACTCTGCTAGTTTGGATATGGTCCAAGTGAATCATATGCCATAGAGCAGCTTGTATGGCAACCTACACCTATTGTCAAGTCCTCTCTTATTCTGAATCCTACTCCACTTAGCAGTTTTTGTCTATACCACCCAATGAGGGATATATTGCCTCCAAAATCCAAATAAGCCCACTAGGCATTGTGCCACATATTTTTTAAATTTTAAGAGAGGCAGCATGTAATAACTTATCCTTAGAAGGGATATGCCTCATACTACTGAATCCCTAGAAATTTTATTGAATTAGAATACCCTGTATTATTGTTGGATTTTTCACCCTTTCTCATGAATATATGAATAATCTGGTGTAGCTGATAACTCTTGCTCATTAGTTTCATTAAGCATGATGTCATCAATGACCTGGACCAGTGTGATCCAGGGAAAGGGATCAAGATTCCTGACAGCTAACTTATAACAGAGATCTGGAGAATTGTGAGATTCTTTAAGGTGGGACAATAAATGTGCACTGCTGGCTTTCATAACAAAAAGCAAATTGATTATGGTGGTCTTTACTAGCAGATGTAGGAAAAAAACATTGGCTAGGTCAATAGCTGAATATAATGTACCAGAGGGTGTATTAATTTTCTTAGGCAAAGGAACTACATCTGGTACAGCAGATGCAATTGAAGTAATCACCTTCTTAAAGCATATAATAATCCAATGTAATTCTCAAAGATTCATCCATTTGCTACACATACCAAATATGAGTTAAATATAGGCTGAGTGGGAAACCTAAGCCTCCACCTTGTGAGGCATTAAGGAAGTCCCCACCAGAGCGGTACAATGAGGTATCCTATGTCCCTACTAGAGTGGTATCAGAAACGGTTAAGTAGAATGCCAAACCTTCCATAAGAAACATGTTCTCCTGTTACAAAAGTGTTAGTGGAGACTACTCAGGAGCCTAGGCTTCCACTGCCACTTGCCAATGAAAAGGTGCTTCACTCACACTATCCCAACTGAAGTGATATCAGTGGTAGACTAGTGGTGAATTAGGACTCTCACCATCACCAAGAAATAAAGAAATTTCTCAAAGACAGTGTCAAGTGAAGTCATTCTGGGAGTCAAAATATACCTTTAAAACGCTAATGAAGGCCCACTTTCTTTCCATACAAACTGCCTAAGGAACCTGAATTTATACCTTACCTGTAAGTAATAAGGTGGCAACCTCATTTTCCCTGCCATGATGTTTTTAAAACTCAGCCGTACAATTTAAATATATCTAGAATCTCCTAACATAAATAAAAATGTAAATATTTTAATTAAAAATCACTCTTCATACCAAGAACAGGAAGGCCTCAAACAGAATAAAGTGAAAAAATCAATAGAGGGCAAGACAATTATCAGAAAAGTATTTTAAAGTACTCCTAAGTTCTTGATCCATTTTGAGTTGAGTTTTGTGCAAGCAGTCATGACATTCATTTGGAGAAATAAGAGACCCCAAATAGCTAAGACAATCCTTAGCAGGAAGAGCAAAGCAGGTGGTATCACAATACCAGACATTCAACTATACTACAGAGCAATAGTAACAAAAACGGCATGGTATTGGCACCAAAAAGACAGGTAGTCGAATGGTACAGAATAGAAGACACAGAGACAAACCCACATAAATACAGTCTTCTTATACTAGACAAAGATGCCAAAAACCTACAAAGGAGGAAAGATAGCCTCTTCAACAAATGGTGCTGGGAAAACTGGAAATTCATATGCAGCAAAATGGAAATAAACTCCTATCTCTCACCCTGCACAAAACTCCACTCAAAATGGATCAAGAACTTAGGAGTTAGAATAGAGACCCTGCACCCAATAGAAGAAAAAGTGGGTCCAAATCTTCATCATATTGGCTTAGGACCAGGTTTCCTTAACATGATTCTCAAAGCACAAGAAATAAAAGCAGTAATCAACAACTGGGATAGATTCAAACTAAAAAGCTGTTTATCAGCAAAGTAAACAATCAACAATGTGAAGAGAGAGCCTACAAGTGGGAGAAAATCTTTGCCACACACACTTCAGATAGAGCACTAATCTCCAGAATCTATAAAGAGCTCAAAAACTTTACACCAAGAATACAAATAACCCAGTCGTTATGTGCTAAGGAAATGTGCAGACACTTCACAGAAGACGATCTACAAGCAATCAACAGATTTATGAAAAAATGTTCAACATCTCTAGTAATAAGAGAAATGCAAATCAAAACTACCCTAAGATTTCATCTCACCCCAATTAGAATGTCTCTTATCAAGAATACAAGCAAATATAGGAGTTGGCAAGTATGTAGGGGAAAACATGGGGAAATACATGGCTGGTGGGGTTGCAAATTGGTGCAGCCATTCTGAAAAGCAGTGTGGAGACTCCTTAGAAAACATAGAATGGAACCACCATTTGACCTAGTTATCCCAAAGGACTTCAAATCAGCATACTACAGTGACGCAGCCATATCAATATTTATAGTAACCCAATTTACAATAGCTGGATTGTGAAACCAACCTAGACACCCTTCAACAGATGAATGGATAAAGAAACTGTGGTATATATACACAATGGAATATTATTCAGCCAAAAAGAATAATAAAATTATGGCATTTGCAGGTAAATGGATGGAGTTGGAGAATATCATGTTAAGTGAAATAAGCCAATCCCCAAAAATCAAAGGCTGAATGATTTATCTGGTATGTGGTTGATGATACATAATGGGGGCAGGGGAACATGAGGGAAGAATGGAAGAAGGATGGATTGTGTAGATGGAAATGAGGGGTGGGCAGGGGGCAGGGAAGGAAAGATAATAGAATGAGACAAACGTCATTACCTTATGTACATGTATGAATATGCAAATGGTGTGGCTCTACTTCATGTACAACCAGAGAAACGATAGTTTTACTCCATTCATGTACAATGAATCAAAAGAAAAAAGAAAATAAGAAAATAAGGAGCAAGGCCTTCAAAAGTAAAAGAAAATAAAAGATAAAAATAAAAAATGTTCAAGTAATTCACAGGAAGGAAAACAAATGAATGCAGTTAAAAAACAAAATAATAAGGAATAAAATAAGAAAGCAGACTTAGGTCCTAACATATCAATAATTATATTAACTTTAAATGTTTGAGATAGACTATTTATAAGAGAGAGAATAGATAATGTGGGTAACAACATCAGAATTGTGTACTAAGAGGCTCCAGGTCCTCGTTTCCTCAAGAAAACACCAAAATAATAACTAGGGACTACCTAATAACTTTATAGGCACTGTGGAAATCAAACATCTGTATCAATCAAACACCCAGTCAAAAAAATGCACATTCAAATGGAGGGAAATTTTCTAACATTTTACTTTGTCTTTTTCCTATCTTCTCTGTCATTTTGCAGCCACTTCCTATGTTTTTTCTCTCAGACAGACTGGAAGGAATAGAGTAGAACTTTTTGCTGTATTTTAAAAACTCTGTGCACTGCTGAGGACTAGTTTCGGTTTTGCCTGCCTTGGAGTTCTAACTGAAAAAGGTTGCATTGCTTGAATCTAAGGCTATAAAAGGCTGTGGAAGACAAAGGATTGTGATTGGAGGAGAGATAGGGAATGGTTGATCAGTGGAAACTAAATTAGTTAGACAAGGGTGAGAAGTTTGGGGCTATTATTGCACAGTATGGTGACTACAGATATCAATTATGTACTATACATTCTAATAGCCAGAAGAAAATATTTTTAAAGATTTCACCAAAGGGAATTAATTTATAAATGTTTGAGGAGACAAATATATTTAACTGGATTTAAATATTATGCAACATTAACTCGTGTTACATGGTACCCAACTGATATGTGTGATTTTTGTATTTTGTATATAATTTAAAAATAAAATTGATGATGCATAATGCGGGGTGGAAGGGAGGCCAGAATGGAGGACAGATAGACTGCATAGAGGGAAGGGAGGGGTGGGGTTGGGGGTGCGGTTGGGGTAGGGGGGCAAGAATGATAACAGAATGTGTGACAGACATCATTGCCCTGTGTACATGTATGAATGCACAGATGGTGTGACTCTACTTTGTGTTCAACCAAAAAACAACAGCTGTACTCCATTTGTGTACAATGAATCAAAATAAATTAAAAAAAAGTTATTGAGTCAAAAACACTCTCTAAAGAATCCACTTAAAGTTTTTTGAAACTAATAAATGATTTTATGAACAGAATTTTTGTGTATATTCCCTCTCATTCATATACTGAAGACCTAACTAACATTGCAGGTGTATTTGGCAAGCACCAGGGTTGCCTCATTGTTAACCAATACCAGTCTGGGAACTGGGGCCTCAGAAACCAAGCTCCATCTTGCCCCAGTCTTCAGACCCACCCCCACACCAACAATGGTTTCAGGTATCATGCCAGTTCCAATTGTTCCAGGCTCCAGACTGGTTCACACAGAACCAGCCCAGAATGGTTCAATACCACCTGATCACCAGGCCAAGACCTATGGTTATAAGTTTTGAGTCAGTGCTAGTATAAAGCCAGCCCTTATGGTCCCAAACATTAGGCTCAACTGAGCATCAGGAAAGGCACTGAAGACCCAAACTCTAATCCAGTACCAGCGGACCTAACTTCAAGGCCTGTCTCAGCATGAGGCCCTCACCTGTAGACCCCAGCTCCAGGAGGCCTCTGTAGTACCAGAATCCAGAGCAGCATCCAGAGACATACCTTCCACATTTTCCAAGCATGGTTATCCCCTGTGCTTAAAAGCTCCAGGACAGCCTCTGGGGCCCAAACTCAAGTGGACCCCAAATCCAGACCCATGCTAGTCAACTTCAGCACCAGACCTGTCCCACACATCCAGCCTTCAGGCCCACTAAGATTCTAGGATGGCCCTCATGGCCTAAGGCTTCACATCAACCCTCAAATACCTAGCCTTAATAGGCACAGTCCTAGGATTGTCCCCAGAAACTGAAGTTCGAGACCTGTTCTGGGGACCAAGGTACCGAGCTAACATGCATGGACTCAAATTCTGGACAAGTCCTTGCAGACCCAGTATCCAGTTGAGCCTGACTGTCATACTGAACCCAGACTCCAGGATGGTCATCCTGGCTCTAGGCTCCAATAGATTCATAATCCAGGCCCACTCCAGTATACCCTGACATTACATAGGCTCCTTTGTACCAAGGCCTCAAGGCTGCCCCTGTAGGCTCCAAAATAGCCACTGTATATCCAGAATACAGGCCTGCCTTTGCAGACACAGGTTCTAGACTGACCTCAGGACCAGGTTTGTCCCTGTGCAAGCAGGGGTCAGGCTGGCCCCCAATAACCCAGGATCCAGATGGACCATAGCTCCAAGATCCTTGCAATAGACCCAGGCCCCAGGCAAGACCCTACAAACCCAGGTTCTAGGTCTATTTGCATGGTGTCCTAGGCACCAGGATAGCCCAAACATAGATTTTAGCAGCAATTCTTCCTATGAATTCAGAGAGATGGTACACCTTGAAACTGTGAACTAGGTGAATGGTGAAAGGCTTTTCCTGTGAAAACACAACGTGTAAATATTTTTAAAATTGCCTATTTATTTAAATGCAATGACACCCATGCATGAACAGAAAAGTCACAAATGAATCAGGGAAACATAACATCACTAGAGAAACAACTTAAAGAATAAGTAAATGACTCAAAATAAATGGAGATTTTTCTGATAAATAAATTTATCAGATAAATAAATTTTCTGATAAATAAATTTAAAATAAGAATGGGCAAACCTAAAAAGAAAATAGATTTGTTTTTCTCAGAGGTTGGAGGCAGGAAGTGGGGTCAAGGATGGAGTAGGACTCTTAATGAGTATAGGAGGAGTTCTGGAATTTGCTATAAGTAATGGATTACAAATCTATGAATCAATTAAAAACCACTGAGTTCTAAAAACAAGTTTCCCAATAAGTTCAATAAATATAAAGTCTGCTGTCAGGCAAAGCTGCCATATGAGCAGAAAAGAGACTAAGATACCTCCTGGGGAGCTGGTGCAGGATGAGGGTCCCAGCACTTCAAAGTGAATTCAGTGAAAATCGGGAGGAGAGCCAGTTTAAAATTATCTCATGGTTTAAACTTTCTGTGTGGGAGATCATAAACCCATACAATTTTCTTTTCTATTTTTTTCCTATTGCTTTGCTCTGTGTGTGTGTGTGTGTGTGTGTGAGTGTGTGTATGACCACATGCACACACATGTGCCCAAGACCCAATCACCACCTATGCTTTACCTCTCACACTGTTGGTGGGTGCCTACATCATGAGACAATATGGGCTCATTGCTGGAACTGTGGAACAGACCTGTGGGAAGCTCTGGGGTGTGAAAAGAAGTGAAGCTGAAGGTCTGCAGGTCTGAAGATCAGAGAGAGGTGGAAGGAACTTTCTTTTTTAAAATGACTATCTGAATTCTGTGATGAGAAACAAGGCAGAGAACATGTCGCATTTGGGTAGAAAGCTGATGTCCACAGTTTCCCAACACAGTGAAGTCTGTGTGAATCTGTCTACCTCCCACATGCCCAGAGGTGTTGGGAGGATCTGCTGCCATGACCTGGACATTTCCCACACACATGCTACCAGCACACAGACTTAGGCTCTTGGAACAAGAGGTACAGCACAATCTGGATTGGTCCATATGCTCTGTGAGTGAAAGACTTAGCTGAGAGACTTCTAAGGCTCCTACTCTTGTCACAACCCCATACTTATGTGAGAAAACAGAGCTATTGATGGTGAAATTAGCTCTGCAATGGACTGACATTACTGTAGCATGCTGGCAGGAAAGTAGGGGTGCAGATCAAGCTAAAAATTCCATTAACAGGTTGGGTCTGTAAGGTTTGAACTGCAATGGAAAAAACTGAAATGTAATTGTGTCCCAAAAACCTACCCATAACTAGTATATATTAAAACTGAAGTTCTGAATAGTGGTGGACCCATCTGATCAAACAGAAAGGAGAAAAGTCAATCAAAAACAAAACAAAATAAACAACAAAACTATCTGAAATGAAAAGTACCATATATCAAACAAACCAAAAAAATCAGTTGAGGTGCTCACCAATACACTAGATCAAGCAAAAGACAAAACTTCAGGACCTGATGACAAGATGGCTGAACCTGAATGTTCACAAAGTGAAAAGAAAGAACACAAGAAACTGAACATAATATAGAAGAACTCTGGAACAACATTAAAAGACACAATTTAGATAGGTTTTGAGGAAGGACAAGAAGTATAGGTTATGACATAGAAAACCTATTTTGTAAAATAATAGGAGTAATTGTCCAAACCATCAGGAAACCTCTCTATAATAACACTGAATGAAAAGAGTATCAATTCTCCAATTAAATGACAGACTGGCAAATTGATTTAAAAAACAAGATCCAACTCTATGTGGTCTGCAAGAAACATACTTTCTGAGTAAGGACATTCATAGAAAAAGAAAAGATGGTGGTATACCATGCAAATGTAATACAAAAGATGGACATTCAGATACTTTAAAAATCTGTAAGAGGGCAGATGCATGAGACTTCCATGCCAGTGAGGCCAGCACAGCACACCTGTCTGAGACTTCCACACATGGGTGGCCAGCCCAGAGCACTGGCGTGAGATACTGGAAACCTGCAGGGTCACCATAAATCTATAGGGGGGAAACTGCGATACCTCAGATTCTCAAGGATAGAGGGGAAGATACATGAACAATATGAGAAAAAAAAGGGAAGAAAAGAGTCCCAAACAAGCCTAGATGCTATACAAAGAGAAACCAATGACATCAGGGCAGAAGAAATGTCAGAAAGGGAGTTCAGAATGAACAAAATTAAAATGATCAGAGAAGCAAATTATGAGATGAGAGAGTAAATGCAGGCAATGAATGATCACACCAAACAACAGTTAAAAATACAGATGCAGGAAAATAAGATCATGTCAATAAAGAGATAGAGATTTTGAACAAAAAAAATGAACAGAAGTCCTTGAAATGAAGGAAACAATAAACCAAATTAAAAACTCAATAGAAAACATAACCAACAGGCTAGATCACCTGGAAGACAAAACCTCATAAATTGAAGACAAAATATTTAATCTTGAAAACAAAGTTGATCAAACAGAGAAGATGGTAAGAAGTCACAAACAGAAACTACAAGAATTATGGGTATCATGAAAATACAAAATTTAAGACTTATTGGGATTGAGGAAGGCACAGAGATACAAACCAAAGGAATGAATAATCGATTCAAAGAAATAATATCAGAAAATTTCCCACATCTGAAGAATGAAATGGAAAATCAAATACAAGAGGCTTACAGGACACCAAATGTACAAAATTAAAACAGATCCACACCAAGGCACATTAAAATGAAAGTACCTAACAAATAAAATAAGGATAGAATTTTAAAGGCTCTGAGAGAAAAGCATCAGATTACCTACAGGGAGAAACCAATACGGATATCAGCAGATTTCTCCGCCCAGACACTAAAAGCAAGAAGGGCCAAGAACAATATATTTCAAGCTCTGAAAGAAAATGGATGTCAACCAAGAATCTTACACCCAGCACAACTAACCTTCAGATTTGAAGATGAAACAAAATCCTTTCATCATAAACAAAAGCTAAAAGAATTTACAAATAGAAAGCCAACACTATAGAATATTGTCAGCAAATTATTCCATGAGGAAGAAATGAAAAACAACAATGTAAGTCAGCATAGGGAGGAACTACCCTAAAGGAATAGCCAAATAAAGGAGAAACCAAGTCAAGTTAAAAACCTAAAAACAAGCCAAAATGACTGGGAATGCAAATCATATCTCAATAATAACCCTGAATGTTGATCGCCTGAACTCACCAATCAAACAACATAGACTGGCAGATTGGATTAAAAAGAAAGATCCAACAATATGCTGCCTTCAAGAGACCCACCTCATAGAAAAACCCACAGACTAGAGGTTAAAAGGTGGAAAAAAACATCCCACACACATGGACCCAGTAAAAAACAGGGGATTCCATCCTTATATCAGAAAAAGCTGACTTCAAGCCCAAATCAGTTAGAAGGTATAAAGAAAGACATACTGCTTAAGGGAAGCATAAATCAGCAAGACATAACAATCCTAAATATTTCTGCCCCAAACAATGGTGCATCCATGCACATTGAACAAATCCTTCTCAATTCCAGAAACCAAACAGACGACAACAAAATGATACTGGATGACTTTAACACATATCTCTCACCATTGGACATATCTTCCAAACAAAAACTGAACAAAGAAACCATAGAACTCGACAACACAATGACTAGTTTAGACCTAATAGATATATATAGAATATTCCATCCATCAATAATCACATACACTTTCTTCTCAGCAGCTCATGGATCCCTCTCTAAAATAGACCATATGTTATGCCACAAAACTACTCTTAACAAATACAAAAACATAGAGATACTACCTTGACCTGATCATAATGGAATGAAATTAGAAATCAATGATAATAAAGAAAACATAAACTACTCCAACACCTGCAGAATAAATAATATGCTATTGAATGATGCATGGATAACAGCAGATATCGGGGGGAAATAAAAAAATTCTTAGAGGTTAACAAGAACAAAGATACAACTTATCAAAATCTCTGGGACAGTATGAGAGCAGTGCTAAGAGGAAAATTCATTGCACCGAGCACATTCAATAAAAGAATGAAAAGTGAACAAATGAATGACCTCACATTACAGCTCAAAGCCCTAGAAAAAGAACAGATCATCACCCAAAGTAGTAGAAGACAGGAAATAATTAAAACAGAGCAGAATTCAATGAAATTAAAACAAAAGAAACAATTCAAAAATTGACAAAAAATGGTGGTTCTTTGAAAAAATAAACAAAATTAATAAACCCTTAGCTGCACTAACAAAGAGAAGGAGAGAGAAAACAAATATTACTAGAATTCATGATGAAAAAGGAACTACCACGACAGAAACTATTGAAATATAAAACATAATTAGAAGCTATTTTGGGAATCTATACTCCAACAAAATGGAGAATCTCGAAGACATCAACATGTTTCTAGAGGAATATATAGAGGCAATCCAAACTGAATCTGGAGGACATACACAATTTAAAAAAATCAATTTCAAGCAATGAAATAGATGAAGTCATCAAAAGCCTACCAACAAAGAAAAGTCCAGGACCAGATGGATTCACAGCCGAATTCTAGAAGACCTTCAAAGAGGAGCTCATTCCCATACTCCTCAAAGTATTCCATGAAATAGAAGAGGAGGGAACCCTTCCAAACTCATTCTATGAAACTAATATCACCCTGATACCAAAATCAGAGAAGGACACATCAAGGAAAGAAAATTTCAGACCAATATCCCTAATGAACATACATGCAAAAAGTCTTAACAAAATTTTAGCAAATCACATACGAAAGCATATTAAAAAGATAGTGCACCAGGATCAAGTAGGTTTCATCCCGAGGATGAAAGGGTGGTTCAACATCTGCAAATCAATAAATGTAATTCACCACATGAACAGACTTAAAGTCAAGAACCACATGATTATTTCAATAGATGCAGAGAAAGCATTTGATAAAATACAGCACCCCTTCATGCTCAAAACACTAGAAAAAATAGGGATAGTGGAGACATTCCTTAACATTGTAAAGGCTATCTATGCTAAGCCCACAGCTAACATCATTCTAAATGGAGAAAAATTGAAAGCACTCCCCCTGATAACTGGAACAAGGCAGGGATGCCCTCTTTTGCCACTATTATTCAACATTGTTCTTGAAACTCTAGCCAGAGCAATTAGACAGACCAAAGAAATTAGAGGAATATAAATAGGAAAAGAAGAACTCAAACTATCCCTATTTGCTGATGACATGATTCTCTATTTAGAAGACCCTAAGAATTCCACCAGAAAACTTATGGAACTCATAAATGAATTCAGTAAAGTAGCAGGATATAAAATTAATGCTCATAAATCTAATGCATTTTTATTTGTAAGTGATGTATCCTCTGAGAGAGAAATTAGGAAAACTACCACATTCACAATAACCTCAAATAAAATAAAATACTTGGGAATCAATCTAAAAAAAGAAGTGAAAGACCTGTACAATGAGAACTACAGAACACTAAAGAAAGAAGTTAAAGAGAATCTGAGAAGATGGAAAGATCTCCCATGTTCTTGGATAGGCAGAATTTATATTGTCAAAATGGCCATACTTCCAAAAGCACTATACAAATTCAATGCAATTCCAATTAAAATCCCAATGACGGACCTCATAGAATTAGAGCAAGCAATCATGAAATTCATTTGGAGGAATAAGAGATCCCAAATAGCTAAGGCAATCCTTAGCAGGAAGAGCGAAGCAGAGGGTATCACAATACCAGACCTTCAACTATACTACAGAGCAATAGTAACAAAAACAGCATGGTATTGGCACCAAAATAGGCAGGTAGATCAATGGTACAGAATAGAGGACATAGAGACAAACCCACATGAATACAGGTATCTCATACTTGACAAAGGCGCCAAAAACATACAAAGGAGAAAAGATAGCTTCTTCAACAAATGGTGCTGGGAAAACTTGAAATCCATATGCAGCAAAATGAAACTAAACCCTTATCTCTCACCTTGTACAAAACTCAACTCAAAATGAATCAAGGACCTAGGAATTAGACTAGTGACCCTGCACCTAATAGAAGAAAAAGTAGGTGCAATTTTTCATCATGTGGACTTAGGACCAGATTTCCTAAACATGACTCCCAAAACACAAGAAATAAAAGCAGGAATAAATAATTGGGATAGGTTCAAAGTAAAAAGCTTTTTCTCAGCAAAGGAAACAATCAGCAATGTGAAGAGAGAAGGTAAAGAGTCAGAGAAAATCTTCACCACACAAACTTCAGATAGAGCACTCATTTCCAGAATCTATAAGGAACTCAAAAAACTTTACCCCAAGAATACAAATAACCCAATCAATAAATGGGCAAGGAAATGGGCAGACACTTTTCAGAAGAAGACCTACAAGCAAACAACAGATATATGAAAAATGTTCAACATCCCTAGTAATAAGAGAAATGCAAATCAAAACTAACCTACGATATCATCTCACCCCAATTAGAATGTCTATTATCAAGAATACAAGCAACAATAGGTGTTGGTGAGGATGTGGGGAAAAAGGTACACTCATATATTGCTGGTGAGGTTGCAAATTGGTGCAGCCACTCTGGAAAGCAGTGTGGAGATTCCTTCAAAAACTTGGAATGGACCCAACATTTGACCCAGCTATTCCACTCCTTGGCCTATACCCAAAGGACTTAAAATCAGATTACTACAGTGATGCAACCACATCCATGTTCATAGCTGCTCAATTTACAATAGCTAGATTGTGGAACCAACCTAGATGCCCTTCAATAGATGAATGGATAAAGCAACTGTGGTATATATACAGAATGGAATATTACTCAGCCATAAAGAAGAATAAAATTATGACATTTGCTAGTAAATGGATGGAGTTGGGGAATATCATGCTAAATGAAATAAGCCAATCCCCAAAAACCAAAGGCCAAATGTTATCTCTGATAAGTGGATGATGATACATAATGCAGGGTGGTAGGGAGGCAAGAATGGAGGAAGGTGGGATCGTATGGGGAAAAATTCGGGGTGGGATTGGGGACAGGAGTAAGAATAATAACAGAATGAGACAAACATCATCACCCTATCTATATACATGTATGATTACACAAATGATGTGATTCTATTTTATGTCCAACCAGAGAAACAACTGCTATAATCCACTTGTGTGCAATGAATCAAAATAAAAAAGAAAACTTTAAAAAATAGAGACAATGAGCATTAAATAATGATGAAAAGATTCATGTATGAAAAAGATATAAGAATTATAATTATATACACACCCAACATCAGAATACCTAAACATATAAAGTAAAAGATTTGAAAGGAGAAGTAGACAGCAATGTAATGTTGGTATAGAACATTAAAACCCCTTTTAAACAATGGATAGTTCACCCAAATAGAAAATCAATAAAGAAACACTGGAATTATCTATACTTCAGGACAAATGGAACAGGTACACATAGACTATTTCATGAAGCAGCTTCTTCTCAAGCACACACTGAACATTCTGCAGCATAGATCAGAAGTTAGGCCACAATACAAGTCTTATCAAATTCAGTAAGTGTGAAATTATTTCAAGTATTGTCCAACCACAAAGCTATGAAACTAAAGATGAATAACAAAAAGAAATTGGAAAATTCACATATGTGGAAATTAAACAACATAATCTTGAGCGGCCAATGAGGCAAAAATTAAGCCAATAGGAATTTTAAGAAATATCTTAAAACAAACAACAATAAAAACATAGCATTCCAACATTCATGGGACTTAGCAAAAGCTGTTTTAAGAAAACATTTTATGGTTATAAATACTTAAGAAAAACAAAAGATCTTTAATAAAAACTTAATCATATACCTCAAGGAACTAGAGGAAAAATGATAAACTAAATCCAAAAGTAGAAAAAAGTTAAGAATAAAAATTAGAGCAGAAATAGAGATAAGAACATAACAATAACAACAGAACAAATAGTTGTTTTTTTAAAAGATAAATAAAAGTGGAAAAAAAACTTTAGTCAGATTATTTATATACATATGTGAATATACCATAGTGAATCTCACTATTTTGTACATCCATAAGAAACAAACTAAAAAACAACTGTGGGTAAATGGTAGAAAGAACAAAAGAGGGAAGAGAGAAGAGGGTGGGGAGAGGGAATGGGAAGGAGAAGTTTTTGGGGTTTAATTAGAAGTAGATATATTCCATGCTTTTTTAATTATGTCAAAATAGATTCTACTGTCTTGTATAAGTAAAAAGAACCAATAAAAATGAAAAGAAAGAAGGCTCAAATAAAAAAAATAAAAGGAAGATAAGGGAGATAAGTGGAGCAAGGAAGTGTAGGTTGAGAGAGAGGAAGGAGGGATGAGAAAAGAGAGAAATAGTAGAATGAAAGTGACCAAATTATGTTAGGTACATATATGCATACATCATAGTGAATGTTACCTTTCCGTATCTATAAAGCAATAACTAAAAAATCTACAAATAAATACAAGGAAGCCCAGGACAGGAGAGGAGAGAAAGGAATAGCACTAGAGCCTGAAGTAGAGCAAATTATATTCCATGAATGCCCAATTATGTAAAAATGAAACTCAATGTTATATATAACTATAATGCAGTAATAAAAACTTTAAAATAGAACATTGCAACTAATACTATAAGAAAAAATAGTAAAAAGACCATGAAAATACAAAAAATTAAAAAGTATACTTCTGAACATCCAATGAAGCAAAGAGGAAATCAAAATATATCTTGGAACAAATAATATAGCATATGAAAATTGTAGGTACAGCAAAAACAGTTCTAAGATAAAGTAATAAAGACTTAAATTAAGAAAGAGGAAAGATATCAAACCATAACACAAAATAGGAGTAGCAAATTATTAAATGAAAGGCACAAATATCCTCCACAAATTTAATAAGACATATTCTATGTATGTATGGGAACGTGATTTATGACAGAGTAGGCATTTTAGGTCATAAATAAAAGGATAGACTTTTCAATTATTGCTCCTGGTACAATTGATTATCCACATGATGAAATTATATCTCATGAAAAATAATTCTACATGAATTAAAGTCATAAATGAGAAATGTAAACCTTGACTTCTGAAGACTCTATGGTAAAATGAATTAATGACTCTGGAGTAAGGACATTCTTCTTAAGACATAGAATACATAAACACACATAGCATGACATAAAGGAATAAACTGGTAAATCAATCTAGGTTAATATTGAAAACTTTTATCAAAAGACAACATAACAATTATAAACTCATAAAAACAAAATTAAGAAAACAGTTCAATTTCCAATAGTAGCAAAAAGAATATAATATCTAGAAACAAATTTAACAAAGAAGAAGAAATACCAATATACTAAACTACAAACCATTTGTGAATGAAATTTAAAAAGATATATAAATGAAAAGAACCTTACAAATAAATGAAAAGATTTTCTATAATATATTCAGAGAATTTGTATTTTAAAATGTTTATAATATATAATATGATCTACAGATTTAATGCAATCCCACACAAAAACCCAATAGAGTTTTTGATAGAAATAGAAAAAAAGTACATACTTAAAATTTATACAGAAACACCAAACACCCTGACTAGCCAAAGAAATCTTAAAAACACAGATGGAGTCATCAAAATATATTACGAAATATATTTTTTAAAAACATCTTACAATGCTATAGTAATTTTTAAAAATATGGTAGTGGCAAGAAAATACAGGATAGACAGACCCTCCAAAATCCTATATATATTTGCCTGTCTATTAAAGTGATATTTGCAAATGGTCTCATGAAAATGGAATGAGGAAAGGACAATCTCTTCAACAAATGGTGCTGATAAACATGGAAATCCACATGTGAAAGAATTAAAGTGGACCTTGTATTACACCATACACAAAAATCAACTCAAATGAATTAAGGATTCTAAGACTTGAAACAATAAAACTACAAACGGAAAACACAAGTGAGAAAACTCATGATATTGGGCTTCACAATTTCTTGATATGACACGAAAATACAAGCAACAAAAGCAATATTAAACAAATGGAATTCCATCAAAAAAAGCTTGTGTATAACAAAAGAAACAATCACCAGAATGAACAGGCATTATAAACAGAATGGGAGTAAATATTTCCAAGACATATGTGACAAAGCCTTAATATGAAAATGCACAATTCAATAACAATTCAATAACCAACAACTCCATGCCTTAATTTTAAAATGAGCAAATGATACAAATGGATATTCTTCCAAAGAACACAAGTTAATAGTCAACAGGTATAAGAAAAGATGATCAACTTCACTATCTATCAGGTAAATACAACTCAAAACCACAATGAGATATCACTTCCTACTTGCTAGAATGGATTTTATTTTTAAAAGAGTATAATTATTGGCAAGGATGTGGAGAAACTGAAGTCCTTGTACACTATTGATGGGGATATATTGTCTGTGCACTGTGGAAACTAATATGATGCATATACAAAATAGAATTACCATATGATCCAGCACTCCCACTTCTGGATACTTATCCAAAAGAATTGAAATCAAGATCTTACAGATATGGAAACTTCCATGTTCACTGAAGCATTATTCATAACTGGTAAGAAATGAAAATACCCAAAATGTCCATCAACAAATGGGTGGGTAAAGAAAATGTGGCACATACATACAATGCAATGAATATTAGTCAGCTTTTAAAAAAGGAACTCCTGTCACATGCAACATCATGGATGAACCTAGAGGACATTATGCTAAGTGTAATACACCAGGCACATAATGACAATTACAATCTGGTTTCACTTGTATGAGACATCTAAAATAGCAAAAATTATAGGAACAGGAAGCATTATACTTGTTTCCAGGAGCTAGGATGAGGAGAAATGCAGAAATGCTGTTCAGTTACAGTTATTTAAGATAGATAAGTTTTAGAGATTTGTTTCAAAACATTTTGCTTGGAGTTAGCAATACTACATCATGCACTTAAAATTTTCCTGAGAGTAGATCTCATGTCAAGGGTATTACTGCAGTACAAATAAATAGAGTTCAGCTGATATGAAAAACTGTCCAATATAAGATATTTATATTGAACTTCGTGGAAACAAGAAATAATAAACTGATTTGGTTAAGTTGAGAAAATAAGTTACCATCATTTATTATAAAATAAAATGCTAAAAAGCCATATTAATTCAGTGATATCAAGAAACATCAATTACCTAGAAATAAGTCTTACAAAACATGTGCAATAACTTTATACAGAAAAATATAAAATATTGTTGAGGGAAATTAAAGACTTAAGCTAATAGAGACATATTTATGACTGTAAAGTCTCCATGTATAAAAAAATCAATTTTCCCCAAATTGACATATAAATTCTCCCCAAATTGATATAAATTCCACAGCAGAGTTTTTTAAGAAATTGACATTGCATTTATAAAATTTACACTCTAGCAGAAGATAAGGTGGTTAGACTTACCACACCAGATATCAATTATTATAAAATTACAGCAATACAATAATAGAGTATTGGTATAAGGCAAAACTATCAATGGAATAAAATAGTCTAGAAACAGGTTTAAGATGATGAAAACACTTGATTAATGACAAAGGAGGAACTTCAGAGCAGTGGGGGAAGGGTTTTCAACTGGTATCCATGCAGAAAAAATGCATTTGGTGCCCTATATCACACCATACAGTTCCAGTGGATTGTAGATTTAAATATGAGCAGTCAGTTATCTGTCTGTCCTATACCAATGCACAAGGAAGCAACTAATAAGAAAAGAAAAACACCTGCATTTTTTCTTTAATAGATTTTAAAATAATTTTATAGATCATACACATTTAATTTTTTATTACTCAGCCATAAAATAGAATGACTTTATGACATTTGCCAGTAGACTATCATGCTAAGTGAAATAGCCAATCCTAAAAACCCAAAGGTCAAATATTCTTTCTGATATGCAGATGTTAACAAACAATGGGGGTGGGGGATAAAAGTTCAGTGGATTAGACAAAGGGGAATCAAGAGAAGGGAGGGAGGATAGGAATAGGAAAGACAGTGGAATGAATTAGATATAACTTGCCTATGTTCATATGTTAATACAACATCAGGGATATTCCACATCATGTACAACCACAAGAATGGGATCCTAATTACAATAAGATATACTCCATGCATGTTTAATATGTCCAAATACACTCTACTTCCATGTCTATCTAAAAAGAACAAATAAAATTTGAAAACTATACATTTTCCTCTACCTATAGCTTTAGTACCAGAGACTTGAATATGAGGGAGTATTTGTGTTACTATTAAAACTAATTTATTCTTTTAGTTTTGATTTTCCATTTTGATTCAAAACTATGTCAAAGATATTGCTTAATTTCCAAATAATAACTATTATCCTTGTCATTTTAAGAAGTTGATTTCTAGATTTATTGAGTATAATCATAAAATGTAGAACATAAATCTGTACTTTTGGAAATATATTATGATTATATTTGTGGTCAAGTACATAATCACCTTATGTAAATGTTCTTATGGCCTGACAGAAAAAAATATAACAGTTACATTCTCCATAGGATACAAAGATTTTTATTTATACAAATACAGATATGCACTTAGGCTTATGACTAATTTTATTTACATCATCTATGCCCTTGTTCATTTTTTTATTCTACATAGTAAGACAAATGTTTAAAAATATTAACAATACAACATATTTTTTTCTTTTTAAAAAAATTTTAGAGACTTCATTTTGATTCATTGTACACAAGTGGGGTACAAATTTTCATTTCTATGGTTGTGCATGATGTACATTCACACCATTCATGTTAATCATACATGTACATAGGGTAATAATGTCTGTCTCATTCCACCATTTTTCATACCCCCACCCCTCCCCCTCTCATTTTCCTCTTCATAATCTAAAGTTCCTCCACTCTTCTCTCACCCCACCCTCCATTTTAAAATGCTTTTATTCTCAACTCTGACAACCACAAATTTCTATTACTACTAATTGATATTAAGTAACTATGTATTCTTACCAAAATACTCTTCTTGCCTACAACTCTGTTCACCTTAATTCCAAATTGATACCTTTGCACATTTAAAAATCCTCACTAGTGAACATTCATCTTTCTCTGCACCTTGACACAAACTCCCAATCAGTCATCATGACTACAACCAACAACAACAAAAATAACTACTACTACACAGTGTTTTGCCAAGATTTTTAAGTTGTTTTATTTCCAGATAATAATTATGTTTTGTCTATATCATGATTTTTCTGTTTCAATAATCTTTAACTTAAATATTCCTTAGGTACATAGTATCATTAGTTAATATTAATGCATATTTACACATATTACAAAATTGCTTATGACTATTTTCTTATACATTTTATCATAATCTAACATAAGAATACTGCTCTAGAGGTAGAGAAAGATAGTGGATTAGAGTGAAACAGTTTTTATCCTAGCTAGGCTTCCTAGAACCCAAACAGCAGGAATACTACATCTCCCCAAGGCTTAGAGTGAAAAATCCTGAGATTTGAGGTGTTCTATCGAAATCAGAGACTTTCCATTTCATTAAAAAGGTCTTTAAAAAAGGGTGCCCTGAGTTTATCAATTGACCCCAGGGAGCAGATCCAGGAACAATCGTGGGACTACAGTGCAGTGTAGTTACCAATGGGAACTGATAACCCGGATCTGTGAGTTTGTGGCTAGGTACACATAAACTTACCTGCTACTAGCAAAGGCTTAACTGACTATAACAAACCTATGGAAAAATCTGAAACTGAGAGCATTTTGCCCTGGGGAACACAAGTCGTAGAGGCTAGAGGGAACCCAGCTCTCCCCAACACTGTGAGTCCTATGGCTTGCAGAGGGCAACAAGAAAGCCAGCTATAGCAGGTCAGGAAGTTGGAAGGGCAGATGTGAGGGCACAAGGCTCTCAACTTACCAACCTTTCCCAGCATGTGCCTGGTCTGGCACCCACGAGGTTCCCTGGACCCATCTGGGGTGGCACTTGCTGGGTCCAAGCACCTTCACTGGTCCAGCACCCACCAGACCTACAGGTCCCTGGCACATACTAGGTATGGCACCAGTCCAGCACTGACTTGGGCCCACCCTCCAGTCCCCTGATCCAAGTCATTGCTCTGCCTACTAGGCCAGCAGCTCCACTGCTGACCCATAACCCAGCCTGCCAGGCTGCCACTTCACCACCAGGCCTGCCTGGCCCAGCCCACATCTTTTTTGCTGGCCCACAAGGCACATTGCCCAGCCCTGATCAACCTGACCCAGCACTGGTCTGGCACCTGCCCAGGCCACCCAGCCTCCAAGTCCACAATACCCTGAGCCCCCAGCCACTGACCTGTCCCCCTGCTCCACCCACTAGGCCAGCAGCACAGCCTTCCAGGCCTGACTGCCCAGCCCACACCTTCACCACCAGCCTGCAAAGCCCATTGCTTGGCCCTGATCTACCTGACCCAGGCCAGTTAGGCCTGCCAGACTTAGCCAGCTGCATGGACTCCCAGCAGCAGACCAGCCTGCCTTGCCCACAACTTCACAGCCAGGCCCACCTGACCCAGCCAGCTGCTTTGCTGCCTGGCCCACCCAGCTCATCACTTCTTGGCCTTGCTTGCATGGCCTAGGACAGCTAGACGCTCCTGACAAGTTGCTATATTGCCCAACCACAGCCCAGCTTGCTGGGGTTGCCACTTTGGCACTTCACCACCTGGACAGACTAGTCTAAGCTAGATAGGCCTACCTAACAGGCCACTACACCGCCTGGCCCAGTGAGCTGCTTCATTGCCTGGCTGCAGCCCAGCATGCCTGGCATGCCACTTCGCTCCCAGGCCCACCTGCTGCAGCCATCAGCTTCACCACTCAACCTGTAGCATAATCTGCCCACAGCAATCCAAGAAGGAAAGTTGGGAAGTTTTTTCTTTTTAGGAGTTTCATTTATTTTACTTTTTATTTATTTATTTTTAATGGTGGTAGAATGTATTTTGACATATTATACCTATATGGAGTATAACTTCTCATTCTTCTGGTTGTACATTACATATATGAAGTTGGGAAGTCTTAAACCCCAAACTTCAACTCGGTGAGTATCACAAGAAAAAGGAAGGACTCAACAGCCCACGGCCCATATTCCCACACTCAGTTCATACCTCAAGAAGAAATGAAAAGAAAATCACTTGGGCACAGACAGGGAACACATATGCTCACTGACTATTTTATCCACCATATTGGAAAGGACTCCTTAATTTCTAAATTTTTCATGAAGATTTTTCCTTTTTGTGTGGTTGTTGGGCTTTGGTTTTTGTTTTTATATTTGGTTTTTGTTTTATTTGAATGTGTACTGAATGATTCAAGGACTTCTATACATATTGTTTCTCTCTCCTCATTTCCAGCCTTTATTTTGAAGGTGTTATTTTTCCATGCTCTATACTTTCAGAGTTAGGGATTTTGATTGGTATATTATGATTTTATTTTATATAGTCTTTACCACTACTTTATCACCCTTGTCTCCCTCTGTTTTTCTTATTGCTGACAGCCAAATTCCATTCTCTCTCTCCTCCTTTATATTGTTACTTCTATTTTTTCTTCCCCTTTCTCATTAACAAATTGTAAGTCACCACTGCATCTTCCCCATTCACCCTTTGAAATTGCAAATGCTTTTCTACCCTCCTATCTTTTCTTTCTTCATATTCAACTCTATACTAATCACCTCTTAATACTAATTTTTGCATATAAAGTCTTCCCCTAGCACCAATGTCAAATCAATAATTAATATGGCAGAAGTCTTACACACCTATTGTTCGATTTATTCCAGACATAATTCATGTTTATTTATTGTTTTTAACTGATAGAAATTGATGATTCTACTACTTCTATTATTCCAATTAACACTTTAGATATCAAGATAGGACCTAAGTACATAGTCTTCTGCTATATATTGTTTTCATTGTTGCTATCATTGGACTCCCCACCAGTCTATGAGGTACTAGTAATATAAAGGGATATGATAAGCCCATAAGCTTCAGATCCATCCAGATAAATGGGTAGACACACAAACAATATGAACATGCAAGGGAAAAAATATCCCAAACAACAGAGAATACTTCAAGAACAGACTCCATTGACACAACAGTGATGGAAATGTCAGAGATGGAATTCAGAAAGTTCATCATTAAACTGACCTGTGAGGTAAGAGATGATGTAAGAAATGAAATTAGAGAGAAAATATAAGAAGTGAGAGAACACTTCAATAAGGAAATAGAGATCCTGAAGAAGAATCAGTTGGAAATCCTGAAAATGAAGGAACCAATAAAACCAAATTAACATTTCATTGGAAATCATCACCAGCAGACTAGACCACATGAAAGGCAGACTTTCATCCAACAAAAGCAAAATATATAATATTGAAATTAAAGTTAACCACAGAGAAAAGATATTAAAAGACCATGAAGAGAACTTCTGAGAAATATGGGATAACATGAAAAGACAAAGCTTAAGATTTATCAGGAAAGATGAAGGCCTGGAGATATAAACCAAAAGAAAGTACAATGGAATAATGTCTGAAAATTTGAAAAATCTTAAGAATGAAATAAAAATAAACTATAGGAGTCATACAGAACCCCAAATAAACAAAATCACAACAGACCCATGTGAAGGCACATTATCATGAAAATGCTGAATGTATAAAAAAATGATTAAATTTTCAAGGCTGACAGAAAAAACTGACAGGTCACATTTAGAGAGAAAACAATCTGTATCAAAATGGATTTCTGAACTCAGACTCTCAAAACTACAATGTCTTTGAACATATATGCCAAACTCAAAGTAAATGGATGCCAACCAAGAATAATATACCCAGGAATATTAAGCTTCAGAATTCACAATGAAATAAAAACCTTCCATGATAGAAAAAAGTTAAAATAATTCAAAACTAAAACGCCTTCACTACAAAGCACACTCAATATATCATGAAGAAGAAATGAAAAATAAAAGTGAAAATTATCAAAGGGAGGGATGACACTAGAATACTCAATCAAATAAATAATTCAAATTGAAAATCATAAATAACTCAAAATGACAGCAAATAAAAATCATATCTTAATTATTATATTGAATGCAAATGGCCTAAACTCATTAATCAAAAGACATAAACTAGCAGATTACATTCAAAAATAAGACTGAACAATATGCTGACTCCAAGAGACTCACCTCATAGGCAAAGACATGCACAGACGGAAGGTAAAAGAATGGGAAAAAAGCATATCATTCACATTGAGCTCATAAACAAGCAGGGGTCAATATACTTAAAGACAAGAATCACATTATTCTCTCAATAGATCCAGAAAAAATAATTGAAAAATTCAGCAACCATTCTTGCTCAAAACAGTAGAAAAACTAAGGATAGTAGGAACACATCTCAACATTGTAAAGCCTAAATATGCTAAACCCAAGGACAACATCATTTTAATGGAGAAAAATTGAAAACATTCCCTCTGAAAACTGGAACAAGACAGAGATGCCCTCTTCCACCACTTCTATTCAACATAGTCTTTGAAACCCTAGCTAGAGTAATTAGACAAATGAAAGACAATGAAGGGATATGAATAGAAAAATAAGAACTCACATTGTCCCTATTTGCTCATGACTTGGTTCTATATTTAGAAGATCCAAAACAATGCTACTAGTGACCCTGTGCCTACTAGATGAAAATGTAGGTACAACTCTCCATCATGTCAGCTTAGAAACCAACTTCTTCAATAAGACTCCTAAAGTGCAAGAAGTAAATTCAAGAATCAATAAATGAGATGGTATCTCTTCACAGAAAAGGAAACAATCAAGAATGTGAAGAGAGAATGGGAGAAAATCTTTGTCACCTACACCTCAGACAAAACATTAATCTCTAGAATATATAAACAACTAAAATAACACCAAAAAATCCAATCAATATGTGAGCAAAGCAACTGGACAGAAGAAGAAATATGAATGGTCAACAAATATATAAAAAGTATTCAACGTCTCTAGCAGTTAGAGAAATGAAAATTAAACCTACACTATCAACAGAACAGCAATTATCAAGAATACATTTAACACTAAATGTTGATGAGAATGTTGGGAAAAATTACACTCATATATTGCAGGTGGGACTACAAATGGGTGCAACCACTCTGAAAAGCAGTATGGAGATTCCTCAGAAAACTTTGAATGGAAACACCATTTGATACAATTGCCACACTCCTTGGCATATACCCAAGGGACATAAAATCAGCAGACTACAGTGATAGATTGTTGATTGAAGCTCAATTCACAGTAGGTAAGCTATGGAACCAACCTATGTGCCCTTCAACAGATGAATGGCTTAAGAACATGTGGTATATATACATAGTGGAATATTCCTCAGCCATAAAGAAGAATAAACTTAATGCTTTTACTGGTAATTGGGTGAAACTGGAAACTATCATACTAAGTGAAATAAGCCAATCACACAAAACCAAAGGCCAAATTTTCTCTCTGATATGTGGATGCTAACATACAACAGGGTAGAGGGAGAACACAAGTTCATTGGATTAGACAAAGGGAATTAAGGGAAGGAAGGGGAGATGGGGATGGGAAATACAGTAGAATGAATCAGACCTAATTTTCCTAAATTCTTTTATGAATGCACAACTAATGAAACTCCACATCATGTACACCATAAGAACTTGGCCATTGATAAAGGAATGTCAAATCTGGGGAATATATATGTCACCCCTGATGGAAGAAGAGATGGGAAAGAGAGTCTCAAAATAATAATATACATTCTAACAAAAAATTTAGGACAAAGGATTCAATTTGTACCAGTGTTCCTGTAACCCTTAGCTGTCATCATGAATGATGTTCTAATAGAAATAATACAATTTTTTTCAAAAAGGAATAGGTTCCTAATTAGTAGAAGATATACTCCATGTAATGTATAATTTCAAAATACACACTACTGTCTTGTATATTTAAAAAGAATAAAAAATATAAAAAAGAAAAATTGTGTAGGAATAATTTCAAATAGAAAAGTTAACCAATGAATGTTGCTTCTGATGGCCTAACACATGGTAAAATTTGCTTTAATCAAGAAAGCAAGATCCCTTCTTTTGCAAATTCATTGAAAATGTTAAATTGAATTTTTTCCTACACATAAAATTCAAATTGTTTTTTTAAAAAAGCCATTACTCTAAATTCATTTTTAGAATATTTTTCAGTTGTCAATGGACCTTTTATTTTGTTTATTTATATCTGGTGTTGAGTACTGAACCCAAGGTCTCACACATGCCAGAAGAACACTACCACTATGACACAACTGATTTTTTTTTGTTTATCAGTTAAAGAAAAGATTAGGCTTCTATAAAAAAGAGAACAAACAAAAATTGGTCTAGAAAAGATGTAGGTCTATTTTTCTCTCATATAATTCAGAGTAGGTGATCTAATATAAATCTGACTTTTCAACAATATAAGAACCCATATGTCATATATGTTATGCTCTGCCATTCTCAAAACATGGCTTACATCACATGGTACAAGTTGTGATGACCAGATTCCTCTATATACTTTAAAGTCCAAGCAGCATACAAGTAGGAAAAAAGTAGAAAGTTTGCATCCTCAACTATTTTGTGTTGCTATAATAGGTGACCTCAAGACTAAGTATATGGACTACATTTTGATTGTCACAGTCATGGAAAATGGGAAGTGTAAGATCAAGGCACTGGTATCTGGGGTCTGGTGGAAGCCTTTTTGCTGAATCCTCACATGGGAGAAGGCAGAAGAGCAAAGAGAGTCAATTCCCTCTACAAAGTCCCTTCATAAAGGAACCTAATCCCATTCATGAGAGAGGAGCTCAAATAGCTTAATATTATCTTAAATTTCCCATCCCTTAATAATATCAGATTAGGAACACCTAAAATTTGAAAGTTACACATTCAAACCACAGCATTTTCCCACTGGTCACCCAAAATTCATGTCCTTCTTATATACATAATGCATTTATTCCATCACAATAGCCCCAAATGACTGAACTCTTCCAGAATCAATTCAAAATTCCCAAATGCAGAGTGTCATCAAGGCATGATTCATCCTAAGATTATGGAATTAATTCCACAATTAATTGTGGAATTAAGCTGTATACTTCCAAAATACCTTTGGTGGGATAGGCATAGGATACACATTTCCATTCCAAAAAGGAGCAATTGAAAGGAAGAAAGGGATAACGGATCCCAATTAGTTCCAAACAGGGCAAATGACATTAAATCTTAAAGCCTGAAAATAATTTTATGGCTCCATGTCCTGTCTTTTGGAAACACTATGGTATAAGTTGGGCCCTCAAGGCTTTAGGCAGCTCTTCCCCCATGGTTTGCTGGGTGCAGCCCACACTTCAGTTCTCATACAGAGTTCCTGCAGCTCTTATTGGATGGCACTGCACACTGGTGACTCTATAGTTTAGGGGTCTTGGGAGTGGTCTCACTCCATGGCTTTTGTAGGCACTGCTCTGGTCAGGATTCTCTGCATGATCCCTAGTCCCATAGTTCCACCTGGCCTTCTCTGTGGCTGCTGTGTCCTTGTAACAAGTCTTTTACAACGCTGTCTGAGGCATCCTTTAAAATTTAGGTGGAGGCAGCCATTTCCTCCATAGCTTGTATACTCTGCATACCTGTAGAATTAATACCACATGAACGCTGCCAATGCTCATCACTTGTTCACTTGCATACTTGCATCCTTTACATCAGTTGGCCTGAGATTCACCTGCATAACTGTGGTAGCCAAGGAAGAATTGATGCACCAGATGGTGGGGGAATGTGGGCAAACAGAAACACAAAGCTGCTCTGGACAGCAAACCCCAAGATCCTAAGGGTACTCCAACCTGTCTCATTATTCTGCCTTCAAGACTTGACACTCTTGGCTAGTGGGTATGGAAAACCCTGAAGATCTCTGAAATGTCTTTAGGGTCATTCTCCCATTGTCTTCATGAATACACTCTAGAATCCTTCTGTTCATAATAATTTATTTCTCAAATGGTCTGTGGGCCACATCCAAGTTTTTTTTCTTCTGCTCATGCTTTTATAATTCTCTATATTGCCAGGCTGGGAATTTTCAACATTTTTATATTATTCTTCACATTAAGTTATAAATTCCATCTTTAAGTCATTTCTCTCTTCTTACATTTTACTATAAGTCAATAAGAAAACTCACACTGCATCCTGAATGCTTAGGTCCTTAGAGATTTCTTCTGCCAAATATCCTAGTTCATTTGCTCTGAAGTTCTACCTTACCTAAAGCCTTAGGACATAGATGCAATTTGGCCAAGTTCATTGCCACTTTGTAACAAGGATGGTCTTTCCTCCAATTTCCAATATGATATCCTTTTTAAAATTTTTTCTATTTTTACAGACTGCATTTTGATTCATTGTACATAAATGGGGTACATCTTTTCATTTCTATGGTTGTGCATGATGTAGATTCATACCATTCATGTGATCATACATGTACATAGGGGTAATGATGTCTGTCTCATTCCACCATTTTTCATTCCCCTCCGCTCCCTCTCTTTTCCCTCTATGTAATCTAAAGTTCCTCCATTCTTCTCTTACCACTCAACCCCCCCACCCCCATTATATATCATCAACCACTTATCAGGGAAAACATACAGCCTTTGGTTTTTGGGACTTGGCTTATTTCACTTAGCATGATAGTCTCCAATTCCATCCATTTATCTGCAAATGCCATAATATTATTCTTCTTTATGGCTGAATAATATTCCATTGTGTATATAATACTGCAGTTTCTTTATCCATTCATCTGTTGAAGGGCATCTAGGTTGGTTCCACAATCTAGCTGTTGTGAATTGAGCTGCTATAAACATTGATGTGGCTGTGTCACTGTAGTATGCTAATTTTAAGTCCTTCAGGTATAAACCGAGGCATAGAATTAATGGGTCAAAAGGTGGGTCTGCTCCAAGTTTTCTGAGGATTCTTCACACTGCTTTCCAGAGTGGCTGTACCAATTTGCAACAACAGCAATGTACAAATATGCCTTTCCCCCACATCCATGCTATTATCTACATCTATTATTGTTTGTGTTCTTGATAATAGCCATTCGAATTGGAGTAAGATGAAATCTTAGAGTTGTTTTTTATTTGCATTTCTTTAATTACTAGAGATGTTGAACACCTTTTCCTATATTTATTAATCGCCTGTATATCTTATTCTGTAAACTGTCCAGTTCCTTGGCCCATTTATTGATTGGGTTCTTTGAATATTTGGTCTAAAGTTTTGTAAGAACTCAAGCTGTTACTATTTGCCAATGACATGATACTATATTTAGAGGATCCAAAAAACTCCACTAGAAAACTTCTAGAAGTAATGAAGGAATTCAGCAAAGTAGCAGGATATAAAATCAATATGCATAAATCTAATGCATTTCTATACAAATGTCATGAATCCTATGAAAAAGAAATTAGGAAAACCAGTACATTCACAATAGCCTCAAAAAAATAAAATACCTGGGAATCAATCTAACAAAAGAGGTGAAAGACCTCTACAATGAAAACTACAGAACACTAAAGAAAGAAGTTAAAGAGAATCTGAGAAGATGGAAAGATCTCCCATGTTCTTGGATAGGCAGAATTTATATTGTCAAAATGGCCATACTACCAAAGGCGCTATACAGGTTCAGTGCAATTCCAATTAAAATTCCAATGATATTCCTCATAGAAATAGAGAAGGCAATCATGAACTTCATCTGGAAGAATAAGAGACCTTGACTAGCCAGAAAAATCCTGAGCAAAAAGAGCGAAGCAGGGGGTATCACAATACCAGACCTTCAACTATACTACAGAGCAATAGTAACAAAAACGGCATGGTATTGGCACCAAAATAGGGAGACCAATGGTACAGAATAGAGGACACAGAGACAAACCCACACAAATACAGTTACCTCATACTAGACAAAGGTGCCAAAAACATTCAATAGAGAAAAGATAGCCTCTTCAACAA
>JAJEJO010051332.1:49051-250476 GCA_020662805.1 Glaucomys volans
ATATGCAGCAAAATGAAACTAAACCCATGTCTCTCACCCTGCACCAAACTCAACTCAAAATGGATCAAGGACCTAGGAATTAGACCAGAGATCCTGCACCTAATAGAAGAAAAAGTAGGTCCAATTCTTCATATCAGCCTAGGTCCAGACTTCCTCAACATGACCCCCAAAGCACAAGAAATTAAAGCAAGAATCAATAAATGGGATGGATTCAAACTAAAAAGTTTTTTCTCAACAACTGATACTATCAGTAATGTGACAATAGAGCCTACAGAGTGGGAGAAAATCTTTTCCACACACACTTCAGATAAGGCACTAATCTCCAAAATTTATAAAGACCTTACAAAAACAATATGATATTCTTCATTTCCATCCAAGACCTCATCAGAATGGCCTTTACTGTCAAAATTTTGTTCATAACCAATTAATTAATCTCTAACAGGATTCAGACATTCTCTTTCCTCTTCTTGTGAGTCCTCACCAGTATTTCCCGTAATACTCCATTCAGGGCAACCTGACTTTTGTCCAGCATTCACTTCATTAACCAGTCCCAAAGCTGTTTCCACATCTGTAAATATTTGTTAGAGAGTGAACTCTCTCTTCTTGGTACCAATTTCCATCTTAGTCCATTTTGTGCTGCTACAATAGAATATAGAGAGTGCTGAATATATGGTGGTTGACTCACAATTTTTGACTTTATATTGTGAAAGAGTGATACACATCCAGTAGAAACTTTGTCTTGAATTGTTATCTTTCCCCAAGTTAGTGGTAGGTAGTATGCTATCACTCACTGCCCTAGTTCTCATTCATGTGATTACAAGGGTAAGCAACTGATGCTCCATTGTGTACTGTGCTATTGGCATTTGATAAGATGGGTGTATTAAATGCATTTTTGACTTATGATATTTTCAACCTAAAATGGTTTCATTGGATTGTAATCCCATGGTAAGTAGAGGAGCATCTGTAACTGATACTGGGTAATTTATCAGGAACAGAAATTTATTTCTCATAGTGCAGGAGGCTATGACGGTATTAGATCTTCATCCTGCTTATGAGTGTTTTTGAGGTACTTGAGAATAGAGTTGGTAATATGGAGTACTTAGACAAGAGATCACCATTTGTTTCATGGAGTCCTTACTTCCTAATTCCAGGACTAAGGCCAAATATTTTGTGATAAGGCAGTAAAAACAGGCTCAGCAACTCTTGACAGGCTACAACTCAGGACAACCTACTCAGACCAAGGGAAAGCACATGGTTGGGGCCTTACACTTCTCAGTAAGAAATAAGTGACAAAAGGGGAAGGAAAATAACCCTGAATTATCTGAGACATGACAGGGAAAAAATCTAATTTTATTTTATTTTAATCTAGACATTAAATTCAGATATAGGAAATAAAGTTGTTTATTCTTCACAACCAGAGTTCATGGTATGAAAGTTCATCTCCTGTATACATCTATGTTGTTTGATTTATTAAAATGCAGACTTATTTATAATTCAAAGTATTTTGATTCTAAAATAATTATAAACAACAGGAACATAAATTATAACAAACCTTGTACTAAAACAAAACAATAAATACTTTATTAAAAGTAATATGGTCCAATAATGTAGCATTTAACAATGTAAATATTTTAATAAATCATCATTTATACCATTTAGAAAAAAGTAATAGCCATTTAGAAAAAGGAAAACCATATATTCATAATATCAAAGAACAATAGAAGGTAAAGGAAGGTAAACCTAAATACACATGTAAAGGAGCTATGTGAAAATGCTACAAAATTTCATGAAAGGCATACATTTTTTCAAATAAATAAAGATTCACATCATGTTTCTGGAAAAAAGACAAATGACATATGGTGTTTTCTGTTATATAAATATATTACATTCTGACAGTATTAAGATGGTGGGGTACTAATGCTATCTTAAAAAGAAAAAAAGAAATAGTTAAAGGAAAGTTCAAAACTGCCTTGCAATTTTTGTGTGGAATTAAAGAGGCTTTTCAAATCAATGAAATAAGAACAGATTAGTGAAAAATGGTACTGAGACAAGATATAAATAATCTGCTTACATATATAATAATTAATTTATTTAGCATCTACTATGGTTTAGGAATTTTATGTATACAGCATCTCTCATATTTATAATAATTAATCATGCACAGTCGGTACCATCATCATTTTACAGGTAATGAAAGTGGGGTTTATAGAGTCATGTAATTCACCTAAATGAAAAATGCAGATATCCTGTTCACAATTTTATCTTCAGCACATAAGCTCCTCCAAAATATATTTAAATGATTGACTCCTGTGATTATTGTGGAAAGGACAATTCATTAGTTCATTAGTTCCTTCTTCCCTAGTAAGAGAAGTCTGCTATTTTTTTTAGTATTGGGGATTGCACCCTGGGGTGCTTCACCACAGGGCTACATCCACAATCCTTTTTTTTTTCTTCTGGACCGCCATTTATTTGTTTTTAATGCTGAAAATCTATTGTATACATGCATCATGATTTACTCGAACAATTCACTTGATGTCCAACACTTTTTATTATTTAATTTTTTTTTTTTTGGTACCAGGGATTGAACTCAGGGGCACTCCACCATTGAGCCACATCCCCAGCCCTATTTTGTATTTTATTTAGAGACAGAGTCTCACTGAGTTGCATAGGGCCTCACGAAGTTGCTGAGGCTGACTTTGAATTCACAATCCTCCTGTCTCAGCCTCCTGAGTACCTGGGATTACAGGCCTGCACTACAGCATCCAGTGAGAAGTCTGACTTTTGTTTGACAATTTTCTCTCTATATATATGTCCATATGTGTATGTGTGTGTGTGGATACACTCATCTACCTGTCTTCTCTGCAAAGAGTGGAAATGTGACAGTTTGACTCAATGAGGTCTAAATGGACATCTCCAGATGCAACTTCAAGAAAAGGTATTAAAGTTAGAGTGACTCATCATGTGTATGTGTTCTGTTCTGTTTCCTTTCTTTTTTCTTTTTTAAAAATACGATTTATTGGTGCATTATAATTGCATATAGTACTGCAATTCATTTTTCCATATTCACACATGCATGTAACAATTTGATCAATCTCATGCCTAAGTAACTTCTCTTTCCTTCCCTTTCTTCTTTCCCTAATACATTTGTTCAACTCTACTGATATCCTTTGTATCATTATTATTATTGTTATTATTACTTTAGTTGGTGCATATACATTATATGTGTGTGTGTGTGACTAGTAATATTTTCTTTTGTAGACATAGCATAATTTGTTAAATTTTTTATGCTGGTACTTTCCCATGTACTCCCCTCCTCCCTCCTTCTCAATCCCCTTCCTCTATTGTTCTTTCTTCTATTTCTGTGAGATCACTTCTTTATTCCCTCTCTCTCTCTAGCTTTCACATATGATAGAAAACATTTGACCTTTGACTTTCTGAGTCTGATGTCTTTACCATGATGACCTTTCTTCTTATGTAGTAAATGAACATGATGCCTGCAGTAAAGTAGCCATCTTATTGAGAAGATTTAGTTAGCTACAGTTAAACCAGATAGAACATTTGTTAGAAAAACATGTTATCTCCAAGCACAAGATAAATTTCAGCTTTCACTTACCCCAAACTGGGCACTCCTAGACAATGAAAACTGGCACAATCATTTGTGGCAATCAGTACTGAGAGGAAGAATGGATCTAGCTTAGATCTCTCAATGAATCAAGGCACCAACTTTCTCTGGACTTCTTATGTGAGAAAAATTAAATTCCTAACAAAAACTACAATTTTTGGTTTTCTGTTATTCACAGTTATATGTAAAGCTCAAGTGATACAATTATGGTCAGGGTTCTTTGGGGTGGGATGTCATTGCCAAAGCAAGAAGTCCATATCTTTTTCTTCTGACTTGGCAAGAATGGATTGTTGTGAGGAATGTGAAGTGTCTGGTTAAAAACTGAAGGAAAGATTTGTCAGGCTTAGTTGAAGAAAAAGCAAAATAAATCTTTATTACTTTGGGGTTCATATCCCTCTAGGATGCCTAACAAGAAAACAGTATTGCTTGAGTAATGAACTATGATAATGGCCCAACAGATATTTGAGCCTAGGCATGTAGACTGTGAGTTTGCATAAGGCAGAAACTTTATGTACCCTTTATACTATAAGTCATATTCTGGCACTGGGCTGGGTATACTACACAAACCAGAGAAAACACACTGGTTGTAGCTTGCCTATCCTCTGAACCCTGAAAAGTCCCCCTACTCTCCCAACATCTGCCTCCTAGAAAGAAGCACAAGGTCCTGGTATTTATTGGGTCATGGATTCCTGAGAGCTTATTCAGTATTCAGGAATGATTTCCTGCAGGCTGTCCCAAAGGGAGGGGGACACATCAAATTGAAGGTGATGATTGGGTTTTATCCAAAAGCAAATATTTCATATAATCCAAAAGCAAAGTCAAGAATACTCCCAAGCCATTTATTCAAAGGGGTTGGTCCAAGTCAACAAATATACAAACCATATACTGTCACTCATAATCGTCCCAACCCACATTCCAAATATCATGTATAATGGTATCAATCCATCATGATGTTCTCTTCTAATAAACCCAGATAGAGTCACATGGTCCAACATGGTGAATTAGACAGTCACAGGCAATTAATTCATCATTATATGAAATGTTATCCATGTGTCACTTTGAGACTTGGCAGAAAGGGAGAATTTGCACATGGAGAATGAGGTGGAAAGAGGGGATCAAGACAAAAGGAAAAGGAGGCAGAAATGCTGGTAACTGTGAATGGGGATGTAGACTTTGCTTGAGCTACCTGGGGAAGAAACTAGGGAAGATATAATAACTGATCAGATACTACAGAAAAGGATGGTAAGGGGAGAGGAATAAGCCAGAAATGCTGCCTAGTTTTCCGGTTAAAATAAATGACTACAAATGTCTAACACAAAATCAACGACCATTTATTGAAAATCATCTCCCTGTATATAACTGATTTAATTAGCTAAACATGTAATAATTTGAAATAAAGAGATGCCACCTGCTGGAGTCAACAAGGTGGGGTGAAGAGATCCAGAAGTCAGATTTATGGAACCAGATTTCCTCCCAGTTTTGCCATGGACTGTCTGGTTTCCCTTCGGACAGATTCTTTTCCCCAACAGTCTCCTTTCCATTCTTTGAAAAATGGACACTGGGAGATAAGGGCAAAAGTGAAAAAATAAAAATGAAGTATGAAGGAAAGCCTGCAAATATTAACTGAAATAGAGAGAACAGATCAAGAAGCTGTATGGAAGGTAATGGGCTTAGGCAGGGCAAGGCTGAGGGTTTTAGAGTTGCTGGCTCAGCCTAGATAGGAGTACCTCCACAGTGTTATTTCACAGGAATGTTCTGAACATAGGGTCCCTAGGTAATGCAGGTCTAAGGATCAAGTCAGGGAGAGGCAACATTGGGACTATGAGAAAGAGAAAGGAAGCAAGAGGACAGAACTTTTGTCCAGTCTCAGAATTTAAGCATCCTATCCTTATTTCTAGCCTGCCTTCCCTGGATTCTGGCTTATGCCACTATTTTATTTTATTTTCTCAAACCTCTAAGAATTGAGTTCTGCACTCTTGGGTCCTTACTATAAATGTGTTCTATGTTTTGTCTTTTCCATTTTCTTGGGGTGTTTGTTTCCCATTCTGCTTGCAAGAATGAGGTTGACTCTACAAAGCAAGGTCCGTTCAAGTGCTCCTTAATCTGGAGAAAGACACCTTCTCAAAGTGACCTCAGTTATTAAGGCTAACCTTGCAATAGCCCCTCTGTAGGATATCACAGATATTTGGAGTACCCCCAAAGCATCCAAATTTATTCAACATCAAAGAAGTTCCTTAGAAACAGCACTCTCCTTTGTCAAGCCCCAAAATCTCTTTCACAGATGAGTAACCCATAGTTCCAAGATTAGGTATGTTTTTTTTTTTACTACTTCCTTAGGATGATCACCCTACCCTTCTTGAGAAGTTGTTAATCTCTTGCCTAAATTGACTCATTTGTTGTCTTCCTTTTTGTTTCAGAATCTGAAGTTTATCATTACTTACAAAGTTGCCTTCACTGTTTCCCAGGAGAACCTTGGACCCTGGTTTAACAAATTGTCCTGGCCTTAGGCTCTACTAGCTTGAAATTTTAGAGGTGGATATGTAGATTAATCCCTCTGCAATAATAATAACATGTGTGTAAACAGAGCAGTAAAGCTTACAAGGCACACATGCTTATGATTTATTTTAATTCTGCCCTGTGAAATAGGTGGATCAGAGGTTATTATCCCCATTTTCAAAAGGGGAAAAAAATGTGTTCCAGAGAGCTGTTGTGACTTGTGTAAGGTCCCATTACTCAACTCTGCAATTCTTGGTCTAATACTCTTTTGGTTCTCCCATGGGCCTTTTCATCAGTGGAGCTCTCACATCCACAGTGAGACCAGCCTTCTCCTGGCAAGCTCCTTTTTCCAGGGCCAAGGATCTGGCAGTCTTAGAGAGCCCATCTGGTCTCCAGTAGATGAAGCTTTCAGTGACTGGCAGCAAGCCCCACCCTCCAGTTCACTCCATTAAGAGTGTTCTGTCTGAACTGCTAGAGGCACGCAAAGCTCTAGGATATGTAAGTATGCAGCGGAAATCTGCTTTGCATTTGCAGTTTGTAGACTGCAAACCACAAAGCACTGGTTTGGGGCTCAAAAGGCCTGAGAATGCTTGAGTGATCCTACAATCCAAGAAAATGGCAGCATTTCCAGTGCAAGATTCTTGGAAGAAGACAGAGAAGATGTAGTTAAAACAGAAATTAAAGAGATAAAAGCAAGTGGGAAAGCAGATCATAGAAACCCACCTTCTACCATTTTCCAGATGAAAGAAGACTGTCAGGAAGATGAGAGGGCATAGTCGAGGTTCTATTGTCATTACTTGACAGTGGAGGGATACAAATTCAGTCTGTGTGCTTCCAAAGCTGGTGTACTTTTAACTCTATCATGCTTTAATGCTAGGTGCCCTCAAATGAAACTTTCCTATTATGGTTAACTAACATTTTTCCCTTCACTTGAAGTCTATGGTTCTCAGCATTCACTTCCCCAAAAGAGACCTGGTGAGAGGGAAGCAGGGAGCTGTGGTAAAATGAATCTGGTTTGCCTGCATGTATGCTGAGAGAAAACGAGGGCTCTTCCCAGCCCACTCTGAAAGGAAGCAGTTTCTGCTGGCCTTAATCCTGGATTTTTATATCACTTTAAAATCATTTAATAACTCATGACAGGTGATTGATAATGTGACTGACTCAGATACCCAGAGGAGGAGATTTCCAATAACTTGGCTTTGTAAATGAAATAAAGAACAACCTAGTCTTGGCAAGTTCATTACCTGAGGCATAAGCTGGAGATCCTCATTACAGTTTGCAGCTAAATTTCTGGAGGAGGGTGTTCTGGCTGGGTTCAGACCTGAATTAGCCTCCCACTTGGTTTATGAACTTTGGGTAGTCATGAAGTCTCTTGCCCCTGAGGAGGAGGAGGAGATGCTGCCCATTCTTCCAGTGTAGAGCCATGGCAAAGATCAAGAGTAGTTCACATTGTATTTTGCAATGTAGCATAAATCTCTAGTCTGCTCCTTGGAATTAGTGAGTACAGACATACCAGGTGGCTGCTGTCCTTTTCTGACTAGGTTTATATTTAATTGTTTGATTAAATGTGGTAATAAGAAAGATTAGTGGGCTAGAAGTCAAAACATCAAAATCCTAATCTTAGCCAAGTCTCTTCTTTCTTGGCTTGGTTTTCACATTATAACATGAATAATTGAGTTAACTAGTATTTATGGGATTTTCTATTTCTTTGTTTCCTTTTTGTTTGGTACTGGAGATTGAACCCAGGGGTGCTCTACCAGTCAGCTACATCTTCGGCACTTTTTATTTTATATTTGCAGACAGGGTCTCAATAAGTTGCTAGGCCCTAGTCCTCACTAAATTGCTACATATAGACTTGAACTTGCAATCCTCCTGCCTCAGCCTCCAAGTTTCTGGGGTAACAGTTGTAACCCAGGTGCTGGGTGCACCACACCCAGCATTGGAGCATTTATTTATCCAGACTCCTTTGGGCCCCCATTGTATCCTTATACAGATGTAAGTAATTTTGAAGTAATTTCAGTAATTTAAGTAATTTTGAAAAATTTTATTACAATTAAAAATCAAGAAATTATTACAAGTTAACAATTACTAGTTAATTGTACACTTATGTTGTTTCCATAAGATAATGGAAATAACAAAAGAAAAATCAGACAAAATTTTTACCTTCCAAAAATAACTACTGTTAAAATTGTACCATCTACCACTCTGAATGTTTTCTTTGCATATTTATTTATGATGATATATATTACATTTGTATTTTTATTTTTTTTAAAAAATCATAATAATAAAGATTAGCTTGTAATCTACTTTTTTCATTTTGCAATGCATCATAAATATTGTGCAGAGGTGAAAAATTCATGCCACTATTTTCATGTTCTTGGTTTGACACACAAAGAGATCACTTTCTTCAAAATCTCACTAACTTCATGTTTGCTTCTTCCCATTACAGAATTTATTGATTCAGAGAAATACACAAACATATACACACACACGCGCACACACACACACACACATTTGTGTGTATTGTATGTGTTTTACCTTACTTCCTGTGCCTAGGCAATTCTGTCTTTCCTTTTAATCTAAAAATACAATGTTCTACTTTTACATGTACATTCTTTAAATTTAATTTTTTTTTTGCAGTGCTGGGGATTGAACCCAGGGCCTTCTTCTTGCAAGGCAAGCACTCTGCCAACTGAACTATATCCCCAGCCCCACATTTTAATTTTTTTTAAAACACAACAACAAAAGACTAACTTCTGGCATGACAATGTGAGGAGATTCACTGGCATACTCCCCACTGAACCTTATGATTTTTTTTTAAATTAAGGACTCTGGAAATGGTTCCAAGGACAAACAACAAATGAAGAAAACATCCATTCCAGAAAAGATCCATGAAAATTTCATAAGGAAGGCAAGAGTCTGCAGTATTTTAACTAATATTAGTTTCTCCCATCCTGCTTCTGGTTTAAAAGATGAAGACTCAACCCCAAACTGCAACAGCTCAGCACCCAGGACTTCTTCATCTCCTACCTTCAGTAGTAGGGCTTTTTCCCCAAGAGGGGCAGGATTTCTGCATTTCTTATCCTGCCCCATGGGTACTTGTTGCTGAGGCTAACTCTGGGGCAGATCAATCTATAGGTGGGGTCTCAAATCTTCTGCCAAATCTTCATTTGTGAATTGAAGATTCTACCTTGCACATGATATGCTGAGAATATGGCAGTGCTAATAACTCTCCCACAGACTTATGAGGTGGTGGCTCTATATCAAGAGCAGCAAGCCAATAACTCAGGCATCTACCCTGATCTTTGAGCATGTAGCTCCCAGAATAGTGGTATCACTCAAAAAGATGTTTGCCACTGTCCTCATCTCCAGAGCCCTAGATCTTACCCACAGATAGACAGGCAATTTTGACTATGTGGAGAAAAGGTCACAAAACAGAGACCTCTTAGTCTCTTCCCAAAGGAATTGAATTCATTTGCAAGAGTAAGGAAAAGTTTAAGTTTGTGAGTATTCTCAAAACTCAAACTCTGGTGAAGAGAGGAAAGGCAATTTGTAGATCTAATGAAGCCTGGCTAGTATGGAAGAGAAATTTAGGGAATAAGACAATTGAGAAGAATTCTGTTGAGATCAGAACAAATATCAAACACTGACTACAGAAATTAATTTATAGAAGGAATCACAATTGATCAGATTCATTTGTAGACGAATTTTCTGTCCAGGCACTGTTTTAAACAATAAAGCAAGCCGGGCGCGATGGCGCACACCTGTAATCCCAGCACTTGGGAGGCTGAGGCAGGAGGATCACGAGTTCAAAGTCAGCTTCAGCAACTTAGCAAGGCCTTAAGCAACTCAGTGAAACTCTATCTCTAAATAAAATACAAAATAGGGCTGGGGATGTGGCTCAGTGGTGGAGTTCCCCTGGGTTCAATTCCCAGTACCAAAATAAAATAAAATAAAACCAAAAAAACAATAAAGCAATAGGGCAGCAATTAGTGGACCTTAATGTTTGGGCATGGTCAGAGAAGAGTGGAAGAGAGTCCTGTAAATACCACTGTCCTCCCCAAAGTGACAATGGTAAACCCAAAATTGTGCCTCCCTAAAGAGCAATACCAGGCACTTAAATCCCTTCAGAGGATTGAAAGGAAGTAGACCTCACTAAAATGATTCAGCTAGTTAAAAAACAAATAAACAAGTAAATAACAACAAGAAGACCTAGGGATGAGGGAAAGACTACCATAATTGATAAATATATTATCTAAAATGTCTATTCCCCCCCCCACAAAAATGCAAAGAAACAAGAAAGAATGACCCATACATGGAAAGAAATCATGCCATGGGACCTGCTTTCAAGAATAATCACATGTCAGATTTAAGAGGAAAATATTTTGAAGACGTCATAATTATGTTCACAGAACTAAAGCAAATTTTGATTTAAAAAGTAAATGAAGGTGTGTTTACAATGCTGGCCAACAAAGTAATATCAATAAATAGAAATCCTTTAAATAACCAAATAGATATTCTGGTATGGAAAAGTACAATAGCTGAAGAAAATACATACAAGAGGGGATTAATAGTAGTTTGAATTGCCAAAAAAAAAATAGAATGATCAATTGTGAAGATAAATTCCTGGAGATTATACTAGTTGAAGAACAGAGAGAAAAAAAGAATCAAGAAAAGTAAACCACTCCTTATAGATATATGGGACACTATTGAGCATAGCACCATACATGTAATGAGAATTTCAGAAGGAAAGGAAAGAGAAAAAAATATATTGAAGAAATAATAGCTGAAAAATTCCAAATTTATAGAAAAAGTTCAATAACCTACAAATAGAATAAAATCTTACCCACTGATAGACATGTCATGGTGTAAATGCTATAAATGAAAAAGCAGAATAAAGTCATGAAAATGGCAAAAGAATAATGACATCACCTGCAGGACAGCAATGATAAGATTAACAGAAGATGTCTCAACAGAAACAATGAAAATCAGAAGACAGTGGGATAACACATTCAAAATGCTGAAGGGAAAACACTACCAATAATCAAACATCCAACAAAGTTATCAGTTATTAATTAGGGCAAAAGAAAAATTACCCAGAAAAAAACTGAGAGAACTTCTTCCTAGTAGACATGGTGCCATAGTGTGAATGTTTGAGTACCCCCAAAATTAGTATGATGAAATTCAAACCCCATGATGGTTGCATGAAGAGGTGGGAATCTTTGGGAATGCACTGAATGGTGAAAAACTATGCTTTTCCCCAAGATTGGGAATAATACAGGAAAGCCCACTGTAACCAATGAACCAATGTTGCAGGATGCAAGATTATTATAAAAAAATCAATTATTTTTTATACATTCACAGTGCACAATTTGAAAAAAGTTAAGAAACAATAAATTTATGGTAGTATCAAAAAGAATGAAGCATAGGAATAAATTAAGCAAAAGTTTAAAAACTTTTCCCTTGAACTATGTTTTCCGTTTTTTTGTTGACAATTCACATTTCTTCTACTGAGAAGAGTCTATTTGGTTCCTTTGCCCATTTATAAATTGGGTTATTTGCTAATAGGTGCTAAATATTTTGTGTTTACATATACTTGAAATTAATACTCTATCTGAGATGCAGGTGGCAAAGGTGTTCTCCCATTCTGAAGGTTTTATCTTCATGTTCTTGATTGTTTCCTATTCTGTGAAGAAGCTTTTCAGTTTGATGCCATCCAGTATATTGAATGGATAATGAAAATATGGTATATATACACAATGGAATATTATTCAGCCATAAAGAAGAATGATGTTATGGCATTTGTAAATAAGTAGGTGGATTTGCAGACTAGCAAGTCAAGTGAAATAAGCCTGTCCCAAAAAGTAAAAGATTGAATATTTTCTCTGATCTGTAGAAACTAATTCACAGTAAGGCAGGTAGAGGGGAAGAATTGATATTCAGTATATTAGACAAAGGGAAATGAAGGGAAGGTTGGGGATAGGAAAAGAAAAGACAGTGGAATGAATCTGGAAAAATAATTCCTATACACTCATATTAACACCACAATGAATCCCACCATCTAGTACATCCACAAGAATTGGATCTTAGAATGCATGAGACTTCCATGCCAGACAGGCCAGCACAGCCCAGATGAGTGAGACTTCCCCACCTGGGAGGCCATGCTAGGGCTCCTGCATAAGTCCTCTGCACGTGTGGGAGGCAAGCCCAGAATTGTGCCGTGAGACTTCCAGGACAAGGTGGGCCTGAGACACACATGATGCTCAGCCTAGCACGGACACGTAAGACTTCCATGTCTGGGAGGCCAGCCCAGAGCACCTGCCTGAGGTACTGGAAACCTGCAGGGTCACCATAAATCTATAGGGGGAAAACTGCAATACCTCAGATTCTCACTACTAGAGGGGAAGATACCTGAACAACATGAGAAAACACGGGAAGAAAGTGTCCCAAACAAACTTAGATGCTATATCAAAAGAACCCAATGACAACAAGGTAGAAGAAATATCAGAAAGGTAGTTCAGAATGCACAAAATTAAAATGATTAGAGAAGCAAACAATAAGACGAGAGAGCAAATGCAGACAATGAATGATCACACAAATCAACAGTTAAAAGAACAGATGCAGGAAGCTAAAGATCATTTCAATAAAGAGATAGAGATTCTGAAAAAAAAAACAGAAATCCTCAAAATGAAGGATACAACAAACCAAATAAAAACTAAATGGAAAGCATAACCAACAGGCTAGATCACCTGGAAGACAGAACCTCAGAAATTGAAGACAAAATATTTAATCTTGAAAACAAAATTGACCAAACAGAGAAGATAGTAAGAAGTCATGAACTAAGCCTACAAGAATTATGAAAAGACCAAATTTAAGAATTACTGGGATTGAGGAAGGCACAGAGATACAAACCAAAGGAATGAATAATCTATTCAAAGAAATAATATCAGAAAATTTCACACATCTGAAGGATGAAATGGAAAATCAAATACAAGAGGCTTACAGGATACCAAATGTACAAAATTAAAACAGATCCACACCAAGGCACATTATAATGAAAGTACCTAACATACAAAATAAAGATAGAATTTTAAAGGATGTGAGATAAATAAAATCAGATTATATTCAGGGGGAAACCAACATGGTTATCAGCAGATTTCTCATCCCAGACCTTAAAAGCAAGAAGGGCCAAGAATAATATATTTCAAGCTCTGAAAGAAAATGGATGCCAACCAAGAATCTTACACCCAGCAAAACTAACCTTCAGAAGTGAAAATGAAATAAAATCCTTCCATGACAAACAAAAGCTAAAAGAATTTACAAATAGAAAGCCAGCACTACAGAACATTCTCAGCAAAATATTCCATGAGGAAGAAATGAAAAACAGCAATGTAAGTCAACATAGGAGGAACGACCCTAAAGGAATAGCCAAATAAAGGAGAAGCCAAGTCAAGTTAAAAAACAAAAATTAGCCATATTGATTGGGAATACAAATCATATGTCAATAATAACCCTGAATGTTAATGGCCTGAACTCATCAAACAAACAACATAGACTGGCAGATTGAATTAAAAGAAAGTCCCAACAATAAGAGCCTCGAAGAGACTCATCTCATAGAAAAACATGCCCACAGACTAAAGATGAAAGGTTTGGAAAAAACACACCATGCACATGGACTTAGTAAAAAAGCAGGGGTTGCCATCCTCATTTCAGGTAAAGCCGACTTCAAGCCAAAGTTAGATGAAAGGGATAAAGAAGGACATTTCATTCTCCTTAAGAGAAGCATAAATCAACAAGACATAACAATCATAAATATTTATGTACCAAACAATGGCACATCCATGTATGTCAATCAGATCCTTCTCAATTCCAGGAACCAAATAGACCACAACAAAATAATACTGGATGACTTTAACACACCTCTCTCACCATTGGACAGATCTTCCAAACAAAAACTGAACAAAGAAACCATAGAACTCCATAACACAATCAATAATTTAGACTTAACAGACATATATAGAATAGTCCATTCATCAATAAGTGCATATATTTTCTTCTCAGGAGCTCATGGATCCTTCTCTAAAATAGATAATATGTTATTCCACAAAGCTACTCTTAGCAAATACAAAAAGATAGAGATGCTACCTTGTATTCTATCAGATCATAATGAAATGAAATTAGAAATCAATGATAAAATAAAAAACAGAGACTACTCCAACACCTGGAGACTAAATAATACACTATTGAATGATGCATGGATAACAGAAGATATCAGGGGGGAAATAAAAAAATTTTAGTCGTAATGGAGAACACCAATAAAACATATAAAAATCTCTGGTACAATATGAAAGCAGTATTAAGAGGAAAATTCATTTCAAAGAGCACATTCAAGAAAAGAATAAAAAGTCAATAACTAAAGTGAACTAACCTTGCATTTCAAAGCCCTAGAAAAGGAAGAACAGTAAAAACCAAAGTAGCATAAGACAGGAAATAATTAAAATCAGAGATGAAATCAATGAAATTGAAACAAAAGAAACAATTCAAAAAATTGACAAAACAAAAAGTTGGTTCTTTGAAAAAATAAACAAAATTGATAAACCCTTAGCCACACTTACAAAGAGAAGGAGAGAGAAAACTCAATTCCTAGAATTCATGATGAAAAAAGGAACTATCACGACAGACACTATTGAAATACAAAACATAATTAGAAGCTATTTTGAAAACCTATACTCCAACAAAATAGAAAATCTCAAAGACATTGACAGGTTTCTAGAGAAATATGAGCCACCCAAACTGAATCTGGAGGACATACACAATTTAAATAGATCAATTTCAAGCAATGAAATAGAAAAAGTCATGAAAAGCCTACCAACAAAGAAAAGTCCAGGACCAGATGGATTCACAGCCAAGTTCTACAAGACCTTCAAAGAAGAGCTCATTTCAATACTCCTCAAAGTTCTTCATGGAATAGAGGAGGAGGGAACCCTTCCAAACTCATTCCACAAAGCTAATATCACCCTGACACCAAAACCAGACAAAGACACATTGAAGAAAGAAAATTTCAGACCAATGTACCTAATGAACATAGATGCAAAAATTCATAACAAAATTTTATCAAACCACATACAAAAACATACTAAAAAGATAGTACACCATGATCAAGTGGGTTTCATCCCAGGCAAACAAGGTTGGTTCAACATCTGGAAATCTAAAAATGTAATTCACCACATCAACAGACTTAAAGATAAGAATCACATGATTATTTCAATAGATGCAGAAAAAGCATTTGATAAAATACAGCAGCCCTTCATGCTCAAAACACTAAAAAAAATAGCGATAGTAGGAACATTCCTTAACATTGTAGAGGCTATCAGCTAAGCCCACAGCCAACATCATCCTAAATGGAGAAAACCTGAAACCAGTCCCCCCAAAAACTGGAACAAGATGGATGCCCTCTTTTACCACTTCTATTGAACATCATCCTTGAAATTCTAGCCAAAGCATTTAGACAGACTAAAGAAATTACATGGATATGAATAGGGAAAGAAGAACTCAAACTATCCCTATTTGCTGATGACAGGACTCCATATTTAGAGGAGCTGAAAAATTCCACCAGAAAACTTCCAGAACTCATAAGTGAATTCAGTAAAGTAGCAGGATATAAAATCAATACTCATAAATCTAATGCATTTTTATTCATAAGTGATGAATCCTCTGTAAGAGAAATTAGGAAAATTACCCCATTCACAATAGCCTCAAAAAAAAAATACTTGGAATCAATCTAACAAAAGAGATGAAAGACCTCTACAATGGGAACTACAGAACACCAGAGAAAGAAGTTAAAGAAAACCTTAGAAGATGGAAAGATCTTCCATGTTCTTGGATAGGCAGAGTTAATATTGTCAAGATGGCCATACTACCAAAAGCACTATACAAATTCAGTGCAATTCCAATTAAAATCCCAATGATGTACCTCATAGAAATAGAGCAAGCAGTCATGAAATTCATTTGGAGGAATAAGAGACCACAAATAGGTAAGGCAATCCTTAGCAGGAAGAGCAAAGCAGGGGGTATCACAATACCAGACCTTCAACTATACTGTAGAGCAATAGTAACAGAAACAGCATGATACTGGCACCAAAATAGACAGGTAGATCAATGATACAGAATAGAGGACACAGAGACAAACCCACATAAATACAGTTACCTCATACTAGACAAAGGTGCCAAAAACATACAATGGAGAAAAGATAGCCTCTTCAACAAATGGTGCTGGGAAAACTGGAAATACATATGCAGCAAAATGAAACTAAACCCCTATCTCTCACCCTGCACAAAACTCACCTCGAAATGGATCAAGAACTTAGGAGTTAGAATAGAGACCCTGCACCTAATAGAAGAAAAAGTGGCTCCAAATCTTCATCATATCGGCTTAGGACCAGATTTCCTTAACATGACTCCCAAAGCACAAGAAATAAAAGCAGGAATCAATAATTGGGATACATTCAAACCAAATATCTGTTTCTCAGGAAAAGAAACGATCAACAATGTGAAGAGAGAGCCTACAAGTGGGAGAAAATCTTAGCCACACACACTTCAGATAGAGCACTAATCTCCAAGATCTATAAAGAGATCAAAAACTTTACACCAAGAATACAAATCTTTACACTAAGAACACTAATAACCCAATCAATAAATGGGCTAAGGAAATGAGCAAATACTTCACAGAAGAGGATCTACAAGTAATCAACAGATATATGAAAAAATGTTCAACATCTCTAGTAATAAGAGAAATGCAAATCAAAACTACCCTAAGATTTCATCTCACCCCAATTAGAATGTCTATTATCAAGAATACAAGCAACTGTAGGAGTTGGCAAAGATGTGGGGAAAAGGGTACACTCATACATGGCTGGTGGGTTTGCAAATTGGTGCAGCCATTTTGGAAAGCTGTATGGAGATTCCTTAGAAAACATAGAATGGAACCACCATTTGACTCAGCTATCCCACTCCTTGGACTATACCTAAAGGACGTAAAATAAGCATACTACAGTGACACAGCCATATCAGTATTTATAGCAACCAAATTCACAACAGATAGATTGTGGAACCAATCTAGATGCCCTCTAATAGATGAACGGATAAAGAAACTGTGGTATATATACACAATGGAATATTATTCAGCCATAAAGAAGAATAAAATTATGGCATTTGCAGTCAAATGGATGGAGTTGGAGAATATCATGTTAAGTGAAATAAGCCAATCCCAAAAAACCAAAGGCCAAATGATTTATCTGGTATGTGGTTGATGATGCATAATGGGGGCAGGGGGACATAAGGGTGAGTGGAAGAAGGATGGATTGAGACAAACATTGTTACCCTATGTATATGTATGATTATGCAAATGGTGTGACTCTACTTCATGTACAACCAGAGACACAATTGTACTCCACTTGTGTATGATGAATCAAAATAAATTAAATTTAAAAAATAAGGAAAACATTTTTAAAAAAGAATGGGATCTTAATTAGAATAGACATTTCATACTTTATAATTGTATCAAAATGAATTCTACTGACATGTATAACTAAAAAGGGCCAATAAAATTTTAAAAAGCCTTTACTTTGAAAACTTCTAAATGTTGTTTAATAGATTAAAGAATATGAAAATAAATGTTAAAATATCCTTTGTTCTCTGATTGGAATGCTGAAAATTGTCATGCTGGCAATATTCCCCAAATTCATCTATAGATTCAATGTATTCCCTACCAGAATCTCAGCTAAGTTTTCTGTAGAATTTGTGAAGGTAGTTCTAAACTCTAATTGAATTTGTAAGAATTAAGCATATCTATAAAATTCCCGAAAAGTAACAATAAAGTAGGAAACTCATATTTATCTATATAATATCCCACTACAAAGCAAGTATATAGTGTATATATACGTAATGGAATATTGTTCACCCATAAAGAATAATAAAATTATGACATTTGCAGGTAAATGGATGGAGTTGGAAAATATCATGTTAAGTGAAACAATCCAATTTCAAAAACCAAAGACCATATGATTTCTCTGATAAGTGGTTGATGACACATAACAGGAGGTGGGGGGAGGTAAGGGAAGAATGGAAAAAGGATGGATTGTGTAGATGGAAATGAGGGGTGGGGAGGAGGCAGGGAAGGAAAGATAGTAGAATGAGGCAAACATCTTTACCCTATGTATTTGTATGAATATGCAAATTGTATGATTCTACTGTGTTCACAACCAGAAAAATGATAGTTGTACTCCATTTGTGTACAATGAACCAAAATAATAATAATAATAATAATAATGATAAAAACCTATAATAAGCAATAATAATCAAGACAGTATGCTTCTGGCACAAGGACAAACACATAGACTAGGGGAATACAATTGACAGTCCAAAAATATAGTCAAACATCTCAAGTCAACTAATTTTCAAAAAGGCTGCCAAATTAACTCAAAAGGGATCAAAGACCTAAATTAAAGAACTAAAACTATGAAATTCTTAGATGAAAATAAAGGAATAAGTCTTCTTAACTTTGCATTTAGCAAAAGAGTAATAAAATTAACACAAAAAATGAACAAAGAAGAAAAATAATCAGACTTGCCTTTATTAAAATAAAAAATGTGTCCTTAAAAATGCTACAAAGTAAAAGAAATAACCCATAGTATAAAAACAAATATTTGCAAATTATATATTCAATGGACTTGTACTTAGGGACTTAAGTACAAGGGACTTGGACTGAGAATATAAAAAGAATATTTACAACTCAGCAATAAAGACAAAAAACTAAATAAATAATTAGGCAAAACATCAGATTAGATGTTTCTCAAAAGAAGATATACAAATGGCTAATAAGCATAGAAAGTATGCTAAAGTTTTTATCATAGAAATTGATAACCACAATGAGATACTACTTTGTACTTACGAGGATAGTTAGAACTAAAAAGTTAGGTAACAACAATTGTTGGTAAGGATGTTGAGAAATCGGAGTGCTCATACCAATGGCATGGATGTAAAAACAGTCTAGCTGCTTTGGAAAATGATCTCAAGTTCCTGAATTTATTTTACTTTTAAAATATTTTTAGATGTTGATGAACCTTTATTTTATCCATTTATTTATATGTGGTGCTAAGAATTGAACCCAGTGCCTCACACATGCTAGGCAAGCACTCTACCACTGAGTCACAACCCCAACACACCTGAATTTATTAAACTTATTATTACTATGTGATCCTATGTGGCACATTCAAGGATTTCTTTTTCCAGCACTAACCTCTGGTAACCACTAATCTCTTCTCCATTGCTGAAATGTTGTCATTTCAAAATTGTCATATAAATCGAATCTTGCAATATGTACCCTTCTGTGATTGGCTTTTTACACTAAGCATAATCCCTTGGAGATTTATCCAAGTTGTTCCATGCACCAATCATTTGTTCTACTTTATTTCTGAATAGGACTGCATAGTCTATATTTATATAATATATAAATATTTATATATTTATATATTATATAAATACTCACCAGTTGAAGTATATCTGGGTTGGTCAAGGAAAAGACAGAACCATAAGAGGGCAGTATCATTCAGTAAGCTTTATTGAGTGGAACGTGGACAGATTGTATGAGAGGGGAAGTCCCTCATAGTACTCTCAGAGATAATGACTCAGAAAGGGACTATGTGTCTAGGCAAAGTCACTCAGCATTAAGGTAAGGCATTTCTAGGTCTAAAGAGCAGCAGAACTTTGGCTAATTTTATGTTGGTAGGGTTTACCTCACTTTGGGTAACAGATATTGGGTGTATGTTGGTGGGACATACAAAGCACACAACCTGTAAATGACTAAGAGTTTGCTGATTTGGGTTTTACTTAAGGCAATCAAATGTGTAATAAAGATAGAAAGCAGATTGGTAGAGGCTTAAGGCTGGAGATGGGAGAAGATGAGTAGAGAGATGTATATGAAATAGATACGTGCTCTTCTTAAACTGATGATATTCTGCTTGAACACATCTAAAAGACATACAAAAAGTGAATTATAGACTTTGCCAGGGTGAATTATATGGTATGTGAATTATTTTAATAAAGCAATAAAAAAATGAATGGTAAAAAATATTCAATTAGAAAATAGGAAAACATAGAGCAGACATTTCACCAAAGAAGATACACATATGGCAAATAAACACATGAAAAATAGTTAAATATCATTTGCTGTCAGGCAATGCAAACTAAAATCACAACAAGATATTACTATACACCGATCAGAATGGCTAAGATTTTAAAACATCAGATACTGGCAAAGTTGTGTCAATTATTTGTACATTGTTGATGAAAATATAAAATGGTACAGCTCCTATGAAAAATGGTTTGGAAACTAAACATGCAACTTACCACTTGACCCAGCAATTAGACAAAAACCCACAACTTTATATTCCAATAAAAGTCTGTACACTAAAAGTCAAAGCAGATTTATCTGTAATAACCCAAACCTGGAATCAGCCCAGATGTGCTTCAACTGGTGAACAGTAAGCAATCCATGCTAACTATGTGCTATACAATAAAACTTGGCAGTAAAATGAAGCGAATAATTGATGTATGCAACAACATGGGATGAATCTCCAAGTAATTAGGCTGAGTGAAAAAAAAAAACAGTAGCAAAATCATACTGATACATTTACAAAACATTTTTGAAATTTCAAAATTTAGAAATGGAGGACAGATTAATGGCTGCCAGGAGTTAGAGATGGAGGAGCAAGGCAGGGTGCTGATAGGTATGGTTATAAAAAGTCATCTTGAATCCTTGGGACTGGATCAGTACATTGAAGGTAGTGTAGATACGTGAATTTAAAGAGGTGATAAAAGTATACAGGATTTAAGATGCACACTCACAAATATATATAGATGCGTCAAAATCTGGGGAAATCTGAATAAGATCAGTGGGTTGCATCAGTGCCAGTATCTTTGTTGTAATATTATGCTATGATTTTACAAAATGTTACAATTGGGAGAAATCAGGCAAAATGTACAAGAACTATCTCTATATTCTTTCTTTTTTTTTGTTAAGAATACTTAACATGATATCTACACTCATAACAACAAATTTTATAACAATATAATATTGTTAACTGTAAACACATTGTTTTATAAATTTCTACAAATTTCCATCTTGTATGAATGAAACACTATAACCTTTTGACAGTAATCCCCATTTCACGTTCCCCTCAGTGCATTTGACTATTTTAGATACCTCAAGTAAGTGGAATCATATAGTAATTTTGTCCTTCTGTATTTGGCTTATTTGACTTGGCATAACACCCTCAAGTTTTCTCCATGTTGTTGCAAACAGCTGGATTTCCTCTTAAAGACTGAGTAATATTTCATTGTATGTGTGTACATTTATCATTTATTCATCCTTGGACATTTAGATAGGTTCCATATCTTGGCTATTGTAATAATGTTGAAATGAATCATGGCAGTACATATATCTCATTGAAAATTCAACTTCAATATTTTTGAATAGATATACAGAAGTGGGACTTCTGGATCATGTGGTGATCCCAACTTTAAATATTTGAGGAAACTCCATATTTTTTTATAGTAGCTGTGTTATTTTACATTTTCATGAACAATGTAGAAGGGGTTCAATTTCTCCATATCTTAACAACAATTATTATCTTTTGCTGTTTTGGTAACAGGCACTCTAAGAGCTGTGAGTTGATATTTCACTGTGATTTTGATTTGTGTTTTCCTGATAATTAGCAATCTTGAGTATCTTTTCATATACCTGTTGGCCACATTTATATTTTCTTTGGAGAAATGTCTCTTTGATGTTTATTTCTCACAATAACATGTGAACCTGTGATTGTCTCAAAATTTCAATTAAAAATAATAATCCTAGGAAAATATCTGGGATTTGCCATGGTGAATTAAACCTATCACAGCAGGGAAGAACAGTGAAAATTCTGAGAGCAACCCCAACTTGGTGGCAAGAATAATAGTGGAGAGGATAATTCTTAGTCAGAGAGTGTAGAGGTAATCTTTATTTTTATCCATTTACTTTCTCAATTTCTCTCTGCCTCAAATGTGACCTCAGTCATATTGTTATACAATAGCAATAGTAATGCAGTTACCCAAATACTCAAGAGAAAACCTAGCTTTCTGGAGAAACAGAAAATAGAATAGTGTGGTTTAAAAATCTTCCATATAATACTCCATAAATTTTTACTTATTTACTCTCACCACATTACTCTAAGGATGGCTTCATTTGTGCATGACTGCACGGTATCACATGATTAAAACTGTTGATAGAAACTCCTTCTGCCTAAGTAGAGGACAGAGAAAAAGGGCCCCTGAGATCAAGACAGTGTGAAAAAAATCCCCATATAGTAAAATTTAGTAAGGTGATCCCCTAATTCTGTGCATGAACCAAAAAATTCCTATGTACATATATGCTGAGCAAGTTAGGGGGAAACCCAAAGCAATACAGTAAAGGCGTTTGCTACTGAACTCTGAAATAAACCACCACTCCAGCCCCAGATTATCTTCTGAGTGGCACATGGATGAGACAGAGTATATGCACCAAAAAAAAAGGCTTTAAAAACTTAACTGACATTAGAATTATCGACAACAAAAGGCAAGACAGAATGTGTGGTCAGATGGAACTCTTGCTAAAACAAAGAAACAAAACAAAAATCAATATTAATCAGAGTATTTTAACAAGACTCAGCACCTCATGTCTAATTAATATTAAAAATATCCAGAATAAAATCCAATGTTGTTCAACAAAGAATTAGGAAAATGTGACTAGTTCTCAATGAAAAGACAACAAATGTCAACTACAAGTGACTGTGATTTAGGAATGGTCAAACACGGATAATAAAGCAACTATTATAGCCACTTTGAAATTGATAGAAAGATATTCACAAAAGAAAAAAGAAAACCATAAAAATGAAGCGAACTAAAAATTTTAATGCAAAAACAATATTCAATTTTAAAAAAGTGTTTTTGGTTGGGATCAAGAATAGAAAAGAGATGACAGTTCAAAGGGTGAATAGAAGTTATCCAATCTGCAGAACAAAGAGAAAGTTATTGAAAAATACACTTACTTTTTAGAAACATATAGAATAATTCTAAAGGGAACAATATTTATTTCATTGGAGTCCAGATAGGGGAGAGAAAAGCCATTGTATGGAAAGGGCCCTTGCAGAAATTATTTCTGAAATTTTCCCATATTAGGTGAAAAATAAAAATTTACAAATTCACAAGCATGCATGTCTTTATATACCTAATTTTTCAGTTTTATTAAGTATTTTTCACAAATAAAAATTGTCCATATTAAAAGTGTACAAAGTGCGGTTTTAGATACGCATTGTGAAATGATTACCACTATCAAGTTAGTTAAAATATCCATCATTTCACATAACAACCCTTTATTTGTGGTATGGTGGTAGTATTTAAAGTAGACTCTTAGGAAATTTCAAGTATACAACATATTATTAATAACTGTCACCTCCATGCTTTCCATTAGATCACCAGAATTGTGTGATTCCATTTGTAAAAACGTTCTAGAAAAGGCAAAACTGCAAGAATGGTTTTTACATGTTAGAGGTGAGTGGAAGGAATGACTAGAAAGCTGTAACACAAAATGATTTTTTCAATTATAAAATGTCTATAGCTTGATTGTGCTGGTGATTACAAGACCCATAGAACTATATTCCAAAAGGGTGAATTTTAACATATCAAATTTTTGAAAATAATAATTGAACAACAATTCTTAGAGGAGCCACCACAGCCAAGTCACTGGGCCATCCTCAACATCTACTTAAAATATACCTAGAAAGAGACGTATTGAACAAACATTATGCACATTTTAGGAACTTACAAGTGATGGTGTATTTTTTCAGAGGATGAACCCAATAGGAGCTTCTTCAATCTAGCCAACAGCTCTGGGAAAAATAATTGGAGTATTTCATCTTAGTCATGTGGACATGCCTTTTTTCAATCTAGTGAACTATTATTAGTTGATAGTCCTGTTTTTAATGTGGCTTTTATGCATATAAATTATTTGTAGCAAAAGGTTGTAGATATTATTTATGATTTTGGAATTAAGAGGCATAGCTATAAAGTCAGAAAATATACATATTCTAATCTTAGTTCTACCAATTTCTCGCTTCATAACCCTGGCTTGATTAACCTCTCTGAGCCTGTTTCCTTATATGTATAATGACAATTATAATACTGCCTGTCTCAGAGGATGTCAGTATATCTGATTTATAGTAAGAGAGATGATGATGAGACTGACATTGTTTCAGATTTTTAGAATTTTAAAATTAGACAGGACCTTTCTAAAGGGCGTATAGTACATGAAGTTCTATGTGCTCACTTCTTGCATTGACCTCTTCTGAGCAAGCAGCTGCGTTTACTTATATATGTCTGTCATGCCATGATATATGGGATTCTGATAGCCTCATCCCTGGGTATATGTGACTGAATCATGGATCGATGCCAAAACAATTTTTTTTAAACAGAGTTTATTTTCCTTCTCTTCTGAGAGAATTGCACATTGGTTTTATGTTGGGAAACATTTCTGGGAATCCATAGGCATTGTGAAGATATCCAAAGTTTTCAAAATCCCTTTGCTCCAAAGAGAATATAGGAAGGAGTCAGAAGCTTATATGACAAGTCTACATGGAACTCAGTGATAAATCAAACCAATAAGATTCCTTTCACTTTGAAAATCTAATAATATCATGTGGATAGAGAAGACAATGCTTTATGGAGATCAAGCAGATACCTGGGTCACTTGGAAAAGTGATTATAACTTGAATAATTCTAAGTTACTATTCTCATTCTTCCTGAGACCACACATTTCTGCCTTATTACCACATTCCCCATATATCCCAAGGCATCTCTATATAAGAATGTCTAATGTAAGATAATTCAGGCACTCATGTTCCTTAAAACTTAAAACTACCTAAAAGTATTATCTGAGAGCAAGTACCATAAAAGGTATGAAATTACTTTCCTAATCTCATTATGTGATCAATTGTTGTGATGGACCTCATCCCCACCCTAAGTGAGTGAAATGATTTGAATGTGACCCCTCTAAAATGTAGGTGCTACCAATGTGATGGTAATTAGAGTTGGGGCCTTTAGCAGGTGATTGGTTCATGAGGGTTCCTTTCTTCTGAATTAGATTAAGTCCCTTAAAAAAGAGGCTTCACATAGCGTTTTCCTCTCTTGCCCTTTAACCTGCCACCATGGCATTCATTCTCTTCAGAAGCAACAGCACAAAGGTACCATCTTGGAAGCAGAGGGCAGCCCTCACTAAATAACTGAACTATCAGAAGATAAGTGTATTTTCTTTATAAATTACCCAGTCTTGGGTATTTTGTTATAGGAGCACAAACAGATTTGACTGTTCTCTGTTCTTTCTTATATTGAATTCAAATATTTTTAAATTAGTTCCAAGCCACAGTTCCTGTCCCTGTTCAAATTAAATGATGCTGTTAAAGTGATATATTAGATTTCCATTTCCTTTTTGGTTGTCCAGAAAAAATTAATGAAATTTTCAAAATTATTCTTTCTATGTATCCTTCTAATGAGGATATTAGCCATCAGTTAAGTAAGTGAAATATTTAGAGTAGCCTGAAAAATGAGTTAGTAGTCATCAGGAAAGGTACTATAGTCAGAAGCAAAACTCAGGTTTGGGATATAATCCGAGAAAATGTTAAAGTTTCCCACATCTGTGTTTACTTTCACCCTATTCTCAAAGTCTGTTTATTCTGTTACCTAGTTTCCTTCTCTGCCCCTCAGGCAGGCCATTACATTCTCTGCTTCCATCTTTCCTTCCAGGCAGCCCTTTTTTGTGCATGGCTCACTTAGCTTTCTGTATTCTGGACTCCTTCCTAGGCATTTCTCCTCTCCATATAGGGTCAGGTGCCCAAGAGAAAAGGAATGGTGATTTAACCTGGCATAGGACAAGCCTATAGCCAAATATCCCTCAAAATAATAGGGAATCTGGAACTGAGGAGACCATAGAGGCAGCCAAGTCTGGGATTGAGAGCCACATCTTTTGACACAACTCTGAAGTTATACAAATGTCAGAGAATTGTAGAAGCCTCTAAAGGCCTCATCCAAAGGTCATCATCAACTTACCACCTGCTTCAGGAAAAGTATCCCCCTCCTCCATAAAAGGCTATACCTTCCCAGTTGAAGGACTCACTATACTCAGAGTTAGCCTTCATGAGACAACTAATTTTCTCAGGGAGAGTAGAAAGAGTGGAAATTAAATTATGTGGAATGGGGAGGAAACCTCAGACATTGTCTCCCAAGGTTCCCTTCAATGAAGCAATTAGTGTCCTGGGAATGGGAGTGCTTGGCTTTGCTTTGTTTGTGATATTACTAAACAATAAGGAAGCATAGTTCTAGAGCATCTTCTATGTTCTAGGTCTTGTGCTAGGCATTTATTTTCACTGGGAATGATACCATTGATGGAACTACCCCATTGCTAGGCAAAAAGAGAAATGTTAATCTTCCTGACTCCCTCCGTCCCCATCACCCTGCATAGATAACCATTAGTAAGTCCTATTATTCCATCTCTAAAATAAATAGTTCCATCTTCCTCCTTCCATATATTCAGGTATGAATCTAGGTCAATCCACTATCACCTTTAGTCTGGTCTAATGAAATAGGAAACCTACCACCTTATATATGTTCTTAGGCCCCTATAATCCTCCTCCACATGATAGTCAAATTTATCATTTTTATTTTTTTATTTTTTTAAGTTTTATTTGGGTTTTTTTGGTTTTTTAATTTACTTATTGATTCATTGAACACAAATGGAGTACAGTTATTGTTTCACTGGTTGTACACAAAATAGAGTCACACCATCTGTGTGTTCATGCATGTACACAGGGCAATGGTATCTGTCACATTCTGTTATTATTTTTACCCCCCACCCCGCCCCCACCCCTCCCTTCCCTCTATGCTATCTATCTTTCCTCCATTCTTGCCACCTTTCCCCCCGCATAATGCATCATCATTCATTTATCAGAGAGACCATTCCGCCTTTGGATTTTTGGGATTGGCTGATCTCACTTAGCATAACAGTCTCCAACATCATCCATTTACCTACAAATGCCATAATATTATTCTTCTTTATGGCTGAGTAATATTCCATTGTGTACATATACCACAGTTTCTTTATCCATTCATCTACTGAAGGGCATTTAGGTTGATTCCATAATCTAGCTATTGTGAATTGAGCAGCTATGAACATTGATGTGGCTGCATCACTGTAGCAATCTGATTTTAAGTCCTTTGGGTATAGGCCAAGGAGTGGGATAGCAGGGTCAAATGGTGGATCCATTCCAAGTTTTCTAAGGAATCTCCACACTGCTTTCCAGAGTGGCTGCACCAACTTGCACTCCCACCAGCAATGTATGAGTGTACCATTTTCCCCACATCCTCGCCAACACCTGCTGTTGCCTGTGTTCTTAATAAAAGACGTTCTAATTGGGGTAAGATAAAATCTTAAGGTGGTTTTGATTTGCATTTCTCTTATAACGAGGGATGTTCAACATTTTTTCATAAATCTGTTGATTGCTTGTAGATCTTCCTCTGTAAAGTGTCTGTTCATTTCCTTGGCCCATTTATTGATTGGGTTATTGGTGTTCTTGGTGTAAAGATTTTTGAGTACTTGGTAGATTCTGGAGATTAGTGCTCTGTCTGAAGTGTGTGTGGCAAAGATTTTCTCCCACTCTGAAGGCTCTCTCTTCACATTGCTGATTGTATTCTTTGCTGAGAAAAAGCTTTTTAGTATGACTCTATCCCAATCATTGATTCGTGCTTTTATTTCTTGCACTTTGGGAGTCATGTTAAGGAAATCTGGTCCTAGGCCAACATAATGAAGATTTGGACCAATTTTCTCTTCTATTCGGTGCAGAGTCTCTGGTCTGATTTCTAGGTCCTTGATCCACTTTGAGTTGAGTTTTGTACAGGGTGAGAGATATGGGTTTAGTTTCATTTTGCTGCATATGGATTTCCAGTTTTCCCAGCACCATTTGTTGAAGAGGCTGTCTTTTCTCCATTGCATGTTTTTGCCTCCTTTGACAAGTATGAGAAACCTGTATTTATGTGGGTTTGTCTCTGTGTCCTCTATTCTGTACCATTGATGTACCTGTTTATTTTGGTACCGATATCATGCTGTTTTTATTACTATTGCTTTGTAGTATAGTTGAAGGTCTGGTATTGTGAAACCCCCTGCTTCGCTCTTCTTGCTGAGGATTGCTTTAGCAATTCTGGGTCTCTTATTCCTCCAAATGAATTTCATGATTGCTTGCTCTATTTCTATGAGGTCCATCATTGGGATTTTAATTGGAATTGCATTGAATTTGTATAGAATTTTTGGAAGTATGGCCATTTTGACAATATTAATTCTGCCTATCCAAGAACATGGGAGATCTTTCCATCTTCTCAGATGCTCTTTAACTTCTTTCCTTAGTGTTCTGTAGTTCTCATTGTAGAGGTCTTTCACATCTTTTGTTAGATTGATTCCCAAGAATTTTATTTCTTTTTTTGAGGTTAATGTGAATGGGGTAGTTTTTCTAATTTCTCTCTCAGAGGATGATTCACTTACGAATAAAAATGCATTAGATTTATAAGCATTAATTTTATATCCTGCTACTTTACTGAATTCATTAATGAGTTCCAGAAGTTTTCTGGTGGAATTCTTAGGATCTTCTAAATAGAGAATCATGTCATCAGCAAATAGGGATAGTTTGATCTCTTCTTTTCCTATTCGTATTCCTCTAATTTCTTTGGTCTGTCTAATTGCTCTGGCTAGAGTTTCAAGAACAATGTTGAATAGTAGTGGTGAAAGAGGGCATCCCTGCCTTGTTCCAGTTCTCAGGGGGAATGCTTTCAATTTTTCTCCATTTAGAATGATGTTAGCTGTGGGCTTAGCATAGATAGCCTTTAAAAGGGTAAGGAATGTCCCCACTATTCTTAATTTTTCTAGTGTTTTGAGCATGAAGGGGTGCTGTATTTTATCAAATGCTTTCTCTGCATCTATTGAAATAATCATGTGGTTCTTGACTTTAAGTCTGTTGATGTGGTGAATTACATTTATTGATTTCTGGATGTTGAACCAACCTTGCATCCCCGGGATAAAACCCACTTGATCATGGTGCACTATCTTTTTAATATGCTTTTGTATGCGATTCGCTAAAATTTTGTTAAGAATTTTTGCATCTATGTTCATTAGAGATATGGGTCTGAAATTTTCTTTCCTTGATGTGTCCTTCTCTGGTTTTGGTATCAGGATGATATTAGCTTCATAGAATGAGTTTGGAAGGGTTCCCTCCTCCTCTATTTCATGAAATACTTTGAGGAGTATTGGAATGAGCTCTTCTTTGAAGGTCTGGTAGAACTCTGCTGTGAATCCATCTGGTCCTGGACTTTTCTTTGTTGGTAGGCTATTGATGACTTCCTCTATTTCATTGCTTGAAATTGATCTATTTAAGTTGTGTATGTCCTCCAGATTCAGTTTGGGTGGCTCATATGCCTCTAGGAACCTGTTGATGTCTTCCAGGTTTTCTATTTTGTAGTAGTATTAATTTTCAAAGTAGCTTCTTATTATGTTTTGTATTTCAATTGTGTCTGTTGTAATATTTGCATTTCCATCACGAATTTTAGTAATTTGGAGTTTCTCTCTCCTTCTCTTCGTTAGCGTGGCTAAGGGTTTATCAATTTTGTTTATTCTTTCAAAGAACCAACTTTTTGTTTCATCAATTTTTTGAATTGTTTCTTTTGTTTCAATTTCGTTGATTCTTCAGCTCTGATTTTGATTATTTCCTGTCTTCTACTACTTTTGGTGATGATCTGTTTCTCTTTTTCCAGGGCTTTGAGGTTTAATGTGAGGTCTTTGATTTGTTGACTTTTCATTCTTTTATTAAATGCACTCCATGCAATGAATTTTCCCCTTAGCACTGCTTTCATAGTATCCCAGAGATTTTGATATGTTGTATCTTTGTTCTCTTTGATCTCTAAGAATCTTTTATTTCCCCCCCTAATGTCTTCTGTTATCCATGTATCATTCAATTGCATATTATTTAATCTCCAGGTCTTCGAGTAGTTTCTGTTTCTAATTTTATCATTGATATCTAATTTCATTCCATTATGATCTGATAGAATACAAGGTACTATCTCTATGTTTCTGTATTTGTTAAGAGTAGCTTTGTGGCATAGCATATGGTCTATTTTAGAGAAGGAACCATGAGCTGCTGAGAAGAAAGTGTATTCACTTTTTGATGAATGGAATATACTGTATATGTCCCTTAAGTCCAAATTAGCGATTGTGTCATTGAGTCCTATAGTTTCTTTGTTCAATTTTTGTTTGGAAGATCTGTCCTATGGTGAGTGAGGAGTGTTAAAGTCTCCCAGTATTATTGTGTTTTGGTCTATTTGATTCCTGAAATTGAGAAGGACCTGATTGACATACATGGATGCACAATTGTTTGGTGCATAAATATTTATGATTGTTATGTCTTGCTGATTTATGCTTCCTTTAAGCAATATGAAATGTCCTTCTTTATCCCTTCTGACTAACTTTGGTTTGAAGTCTGCTTTATCTGAAATGAGAATGGAAACCCCAGCTTTTTTACTCAGTCCATGTGCATGGTATGCTTTTTCCCAACCTTTCACCTTTAGTCTGTGGGCATATTTTTCTATGAGATGAGTCTCTTGAAGGCAGCATATTGTTGGGTCTTTCTTTTTAATCCAGTCTGCCACTCTATGTCTTTTGATTGATGAGTTTAGGCCATTTACATTCAGGGTTATTATTGAGATATGACTTGTATTTCCTGTCATTTTAGCTTTTTTAGGGTTTTTAGCTTAACTTTGTTTCTCCTTTGATGGACTCTTTTTTTAGGGTAGTTCCTCCCCATGATGACTGAGATTGTTATTTTTCATTTCTTCCTCTTCGCATATTTTGTTGAGAATGTTCTGTAGGGCAGGCTTTCTCTTTGTGAATTCTTTAAGCTTTTGTTTATAATGGAAGGATTTTATTTCGTCATCAAATCTGAAGGTAAGTTTTGCTGGGTATAAGATTCTTGGTTGGCATCTGTTTTCTTTCAGAGCTTGAAATATGTTGTTCCAGGCCCTTCTTCCTTTTAGGGTCTGGGCTGAGAAATCTGCTGATATCCGTATCAGTTTCCCCCTGTAGGTAATCTGATGCTTTTCTCTCATAGCCTTTAAAATTCTATCTTTGTTTTGTATGTTAGGTATTTTTATTATAATGTGCCTTGGTGTGGATTTGTTGTAATTCTGTGCATTTGGTGTCCTGTAAGCTTCTTGTAATAGATTTTCCATCTCATTCATCATATTAGAGAAATTTTCTGAAAATGTTTCCTTGAATAGATTATTCATACCCTTGGTTTGTATCTCTACGCCTTCCTCAATCCCAATTACTCTTAAATTTGGTCTTTTCCTGATGTCCCGTATTTCTTGGAGGGTTCGTTCATGATTTGTAACCATCTTCTCTGTTTGTTCGACTTTGTTTTCAAGATTAAATATTTTGTCTTCATTGTCTGAGGTTCTGTCTTCCAAGTGATCTATTCTGTTAATTATGCTTTCTATTGAGTTTTTAACTTGGTTGATTGTTTCCTTCATTTCCTTGTTTCCTTCAAGAATTTCTGTTTGTTTTTTTCTCAAAATTTCTATCTCTTTATTGAAGTGATTTTTTGCTTCCTGCAATTGCTCTATTAGCTGATTATTCATAGCCTGAATCTGCTCTCTCGTCACATCATTCTCTTCTTGGATCATTTTAATTATGAACATTCTGAATTCCCTTTCTGACATTACTTCTACCATGCTTTCTTTGGGTTCTCTTGAAGACTTAAAGTGTCCCTGCAGATTTCCAGTAACTCACCTGTTGTTTGAGAGGTGCTTGATCAAGCGGTGACCCAAGAAAGGTGCTGTCCCACTACCTCCAGGTTGGGAATGATCAATGCTTCTGGACAGAGGCAGCTTAGTGTTTATAGACAATTAGATACAGCAAGGTGTTAGACTCCAGGCCTGGGTGTGGACCTGGGCACTAGACCAAGTTGGGGTGGTGTCACAGAACTGTGCTCAGTGATGGAGACACTGGACTTGAGAGCCCAGGCTGGCCTGAACTCCTCACTGGGGGCTCAGGCGGTGGCAGGTGGGTGCTCTCTCCTGGGGGCACTGTAAGCTGGCACCAAAGGCCCTAAGCTCCCCGCCAGAGTCAGCGACCCCAGCGGCTCCCGGCCAGGCCTCTCCAGAAGCCGCGGGGGGCCCCAGGCAGCCGGAGATGATCGGTCTCTGCCTGGGAGGTTGCTGGCTGGTGCCGGAGCCTGGCCAGTGACTCTAAAGCCGCTGCTGTGTACCCGCACTCACTTGCTGGCTGGCGCAGACCCAGGTTGGTGATTCCGAAGCAGCTGCAGGGTCCGGCACTCCCGGGTGGTAGCTGCCCGCGGCCGGTCTGAGCCCAGCCCGGCAGAGTTGGTTCCAGAGCAGTGACTGGGGACCCCTTATATGTGATTTGAATATAAAATCTCAATGAGAGCCATATTCCTGCTGTTTGAATCCCGAGCAAGTAGGAATCCATGGAGCAAGTAGGAATGCAGCCTTCCTCTAGCCTGCCATCTTGAATCTCAAATTTATCATTTTTAAACAAGCATTTGATTGAACCTCTTTCCTGATTCAATAGCTTCAAAATGCCTAATAGATAAATAACAAATCAATAACTTGACACACAGGGACAAGTTTAACTTCCCAGCTTTATCTACATTCATTTGCATTCTCCCCTTTTCCACTCCAGGTGTAATAGAACATGCTCAGTTCCTTGAACATGAATTTCCTCTACTATCTCAGAGTTATGAACATAATAGTCCCTCTCATCTGAATACTCTCCCCTTGTTCTTTACCTGACCATCTCCTACTTCTCTTTAAGACATTACTCAAACACTATTCCTTAGGAACATCTTCCATGTACTTTCCCTTTATCCCCAGGTGCTTTGTCCTTACCCCCCAATGATTTGAGCCCTCTATAAAATTGAAAAATGAGCAAAAGGACAAAGTATTAAGGGAGAATACAAATAATTCTAATACCCATTATATTCATAATTCTTTCCTTATGATTTATTTCCTCTGTTCTACTATGAACACTAAGAGGGCAACAGTAATGCCTTCCATATTCCTTCTAGAACTGGTGCAAATTCTTCTTAAATTATTTGTTCTACTGAGACATTTTGAACTTAGATATTTCTTGCTTCATATTCTTATTTTTCTTGAAGTATTCAGGTTATATTTTTCATATTATATGAATTTGGGAATTTCATGGTTTACAAGAAACTGGTCAACTTATTTATTTATTTTGATTTAATATTTTCAGATATATATGGCAGTAGAGTGTATTTTGATGTTTCATACATACATTGAGTATAACTTATTCTGATTAAGATCCCATTCTTGTAGTTGTACATGATATGGAGTTTCACTGGTGGTGTATTCATATATGAACATATGAAAGTTATGTCCTATTAATTCTACTGTCTTTCCTATTCCAATCCCCTCCCTTCCCTTCATTCCCCTTTTCTAAACCAATGAATTTCTATTCTTCCCTCCTCACCCCTTATTGTGTGTTAGCATCCACATGTCAGAGAGAAACTGGTCCACTTTTAGCTGTTGAATTTATATGCATAGCCTTATTTGTCCTATTCCCTCATTACCCTGTAAGGGCTGAAGCATCTGTTATTACATCTCTGTTTTGTTCCTGGTATTAGTGGTTTGTATTTGTTCACATTTTTCTTTCTTAGTTTTGCATTATGTTTTTCATTTTAGTGATCCATTCAAAGAAGTAACTTTGTTTTCCTGAATTTATCTTTTTCCCATTTTTCTTTAAATCCATTCTCACCTTTGTTATTCCATTTCTTCTTCTTACCTTGGGTTTATTTTAAATTTCATTTTCAATATCCTTGAAGAAGAATGCAACATATCTATGTGCCATGGAAAGAACAGATACTTTACAGAAGAAGATCTACAAGCAATCAACAGATTTAGGAAAAGATGTTCAACATCCCTAGTTATAAGAGAAATGCAAATCAAAACCACCTTAAGATTTCATCTTACCTCAATTAGAATGCCTTTTATTAAGAATACAGGCAACAACAGGTGTTGGCGAGGATGTGGGGAAAAGGGTACACTCATACATTGTCGGTGGGAGTGCAAGTTTTTGCAGCCACTCTGGAAAGCAGTGTGGAGATTCCTTAGAAAACTGGAATGGATCCACCATTTGACCCAGCTATCCCACTCCTTGGCCTATACCCAAAGGACTTAAAATCAGATTACTACAGTGATGTAGCCACATCAATGTTCATAGCTGCTCAATTCACAATAGCTAGATTGTGGAACCAACCTAGATGTCCTTCAATAGATGAATGGATAAAGAAATTGTGGTATATATATACACAATGGAATATTACTCAGCCATAAAGAAGAATAAAATTATGACATTTGTAGGTAAATGGATGATGTTGGACACTGTCATGCTAAGTGAGATTAGCCAATCCCAAAAATCCAAAGGTCGAATGATCTCTCTGATAAGTGAATGATGATGCATAATGTGGGGTGGAAGGGAGGCAAGAATGGAGGAAGGATAGATAGTATAGAGGGAAAGGAGGGGTGGAGTCAGGGTAGGGGGTAAGAATAATAACAGAATGTGACAGACATCATTGCCCTGTATACATGTATGAATGTACAGATGGTGTGACTCTACTTTGTGTACAACCAGAGAAACAATAGCTATACTACATTTGTATACAATGAATCAAAATTAAATAAATTTTTTAAAAAAGATATCAATTTGACACTTCACCCTTTTTCAATATAAGCATTTGGTGTTATAAATATTCTGTCTCAGCATTGCTTTAGCTGCATCTCACAAATTGTACCATACAGAATTTTCTTTTTTCACTAAGTTCTAAGTAGTTTTAAATTTTACTTTTGACATCAACATTGTTAATTTCCAATGGCTTGGCAACTTCTCTGTTGTCTTTCTGTTATTGCTTTCTAGTTTAATTTAATTATGATCAGAGAACTCTTTGTGCTTTTAATGTGCATTTCACCTATGACTAAAGAAGCCGAACACTTTTCATGTCAATTGGCCACTTGGATATATACTTTTATAAAGTTTTAAAATGTTGCTTATTTTTCTATTGAATTGTGTTATGTTTTTCTTACCATCTGTAGATATTTTTACGTATTCTGCATATATCATCAATTGTGTTCATGCAAATAAATTCTCCCACCCTCTATCTTACATTTTCACCCCTTGTTTGGTGTCTTAATTGCAATGTATTCCCATTTATCAATTTCTTTGTCTCATTTTTATGTTTTATAAAAATAACCTGATGATTCTTCTACATTTTCTTCCAAAAATGTAATAATTTACCTGTAGTATTTGAATGTACAGCATACTTACAATTTATTTTTGTGTATGGGAAGTAGTATAAGAAAATTCATCTTCTCCATTTGCATACCTGATTGACTTAGTACCAGTAATTGAAAAGTCTTTCCCAATTATTCCACAATATTACCGTTTCATAAATCAAGGGTCTATATATATGCAGATTCACTTGTAGACTTATACACCATTCGTATATTTTCTGTCCATATACAAAACCTACACTGTCTTGACTTCCATATTGAACAAGATGAAAAAAAAATGTCCTCTGTTTCTATTCCTTGTGTAAACATAACTTGGTTGAAACAAATAAAATAAAGAGAGGAGAATGGATCATGGAAAAAAGAAGACAGAGAGATGTGGGATCTCGAGAACCTATGACCAATATAACAATGAATTTCTTAGTTTTCATTTCTATTTCATTAACCCAAGAATGATTTTGGAGGAACTAGCAAATCACAAATGCCAATGGAAGAATATTTTTAAAAAGCTAAAAATGAGGGATCAGATCTCCAGTGCCACTGGCCCAGGCCCAGCCCCACACAGACTCAGCACCATGACCCCCAGCTACTCATCTACCAACACATTGTGATACCTCTGTCATCATCTTCGATTATTCACGATCCAGAGGCTACCATCTTTAGCTGGAGCAGCTTCATCCTGGGACAACAGCCAACAGCCGGAGACTAGAAGCCCATTAGCAAGTACCTTTCAGGCATAAGGGTACTGAAGACTGAGAGGTTAGACTAGTATAGTACACTTTTGTTGTACGTTTTCTTTTTTTTTTCTTTACTTTTTAATTTTAATTTTTAATTTTTTCTCTCTCCATTCTCCTCTTATTTATCTGTTTCCTTGGAGTCTCTTTCTCCCTTTTCTCATGCTAACAATCAAATTGTTTTGATGCCACTTTCACCCTTTCTATGATCTACTCCCTCAATACACTCACTTCTAATCTCATTAACATTACATCCTACACCACTCCTCCATCCTCTATATTGACCATTAGAAAGTATAGAGCTTATTGCAAACCTATTGTTCATGCTATACATAATAATCAAATTCATCTCTGTTTATTACAACAGTATGGTTAACATCTTAATAAGGGCTATTTGGTATAAGGCTTATTATACAAAAAAAAGGTATATTTTTTTGTATTGTGTGCTGCTAATATTGATCTCCCCCTTAAAGGTGAGGTATTGAAACCTGTAGGGACACTATAAAACCAAAGGGGGTAACTGTAATACCTCAGATCTGCAATGCTAGAGGAAAAGATACAGGAACAACATGAAAAAACAAGGAAAGAAAGTGCCCTAAACAAAACAAGATGCTATATTAATAGAGTACATTGACAGCACAGTAGAAGAAATGTCAGAAAAGGAGTTCAGAATGTATATAATTAAAACGGTCTGTGACATAAAGGATGATATAAGAGAGCAAATGCAGGCAATGAATGATAACTTCAATAAACAGTTAAAAAAGCATATGCAGGAAGCAAAAGATCATTTTGAAAGAGATAGAGATTCTGAAAAAAAAACAAACACAAATCCTTGAAATGAAGGAAACAATAAACCAAATTAAAAACTCAATAGAAAGCAACAGACTGGATCACTTGGAAAACAGAACCTCAGGCTATGATGACAAAATATTTAATCTTGAAAATAAAGTTGACCACACAGGGGAGGATGGTAAGAAATCATGATCAGAAACAAGGATTATGGGATAATATGAAAAGACCAAATTTAAGAATTATTGGGATTGAGGAAGGCACAGAGATACAAACCAAAGGATTAACAAACTATTCAATGAATAATATTGGAAAATTTCCCACTGAAGAGGAAATAGAAAATCAAACATGAGAGACTTACAGGACACCAAATGTACAAAATTACAGCTGATCCACACCAATGCACATTGCAATGAAAATGCCAGGCATACAAAATAAAGATAGAATCTTAAAGGTTGTGAGAGGAAAGCATCAGATTACATATAGGGGGAAAACAATACAGATATCAGCATATTTCTCAGTCCAGACCCTAAAAGCTAGAAGGGTCTGGAACAACATATTTCAAGCTCTGAAAGAACATGGTTGTCAACCAAGAAACTTATACCCAGCAAAACTAACCTTCAGATTTGAAGACAAAATAAAGATACTTCCACAATAAAAAAAGGTAAAAGAATTTACAAATAGAAAGCCTATACTATAGAATATTCTGAGCAAAATATTCCATGAGGAGGAAATGAAAAACAACAATGTAAGTCAGGGCAAAGGGAGGAACTACCCTAAAGGAAAAGCCAATCAAAGGAGAAATAAGTTAAAAACCAAAACTAAGCTACAATGACTGGAGATACAAATCATATCTCAATAATAACCCTGAAAGTTAATGGCATAAACTCATTAATCAAAAGACATGGACTGGCAGATTGGAATAAAAAGGAAGACCCAACAATATGCTGCCTTTAAGAGAGTCATCTCATAGAAAAATATACTCACAGATTAAAGGTGAAAGTTGGAAAAAACATACCATGCACATGGACTCAGTAAAAAAAAAGTGGGGGTTTCCATCCTTGTATCAGATAAAGTGAACTTCAAGCCAAAGTTAGTCAAAAGGGTTAAAGAACGACATTTCACACTGCTTAAGGGAACCATAAATCAGCAAGACATAGCAATCATAAATATTTATGCCACAAATAATGGTGCATCCATGTATGTCAAACAAATCCTTCTCAATTCCAGGAACCAAATAGAACACAACAAATTAATTCTGGGTGACTTTAGTACACAGCTCTCACCACTGGATAGATCTTCCAAACAAAAACTAAACAAAGAAACCATAGTACTCAATAACACAATCAATAACTTAGACTTAATGGACATATATAGAATATTCCATCCATCAATGAGTGAATACAGTTTCTTCTCAACAGCACATGGATCCTTCTCTAAAGTAGACAATAAGTTATACCATAAAGCAGCCCTTAGTAATACAAGAAATAGATACTACTTTGTATTCTATCAGATCATAACAGAATGAAATTAGAAATCAATGATAAAATAAAAAACAGAAACTACTCCAACACCTGGAAACTAAATAATACACTATTGAATGAAGCATGGATAACAGAAGATATCAGGGAGAAGATAAAAAAAAATAGAGGTAAAGGAGAACACCAATACAACATATAAAAATCTCTGGGACACTATGAAAACAGTATTAAGAGGAAAATTAATTTCAAAGAGCACATTCCAGAAAAGAATAAAAAGTCAACAACTAAAGTGACCTAACATTGCATCTCAAAGCCCTAGAAAAAGAACAGTCAAAACCAAAATAGTAGAAGACAGGAAATAATTAAAATCATAGGTGCAATCAATGAAATGGAAACAAAAGAAAGGATTGAAAAAATGACAAAATGGAAAGTTGGTTCTTTGAAAAAATAAACAAAATTGATAAACCCTTAGCCACACTAATGCAGAGAAGGAGAGAGAAAACTCAAAGAACTAAAATTTTATGATAAAAAAGGAAAAATCATGAGAGACACTACTGAAATATAAAACATAATTAGAAGCTATTTTGAAAACATATTCTCCAACAAAATAGAAAATCATGAAAGCATCAACAAAGTTCTAGAGACATATGATACTCCCTAACTGAATCAGGAGAACATACACAAAACAGATCACTCTCAAGCAATGAAATAGAAGAATCCATCAAAAGCCTACCAGCCAAGAAAATCCCAGGGCCAGACAGATTATCAGCAAGTTCTACAAGACCTTCAAAGAAGAATTAATAGCAAAACTTCTCAAACTATTCCATGAAATGAAAAAAGGAGGGAATCCTTCCAAACTCATACTATGAAGCTAGTATCACCCTGATACCAAAAGAAGACAAAAACACATCAAGAAAAGAAAATTTAGACCAATATCTCTGATGAATACAGATGCAAAAATCCTTAACAAAATTCTGGCAAATCACATATAAAACATATTGAAAAGATAGTGCACCATGATCAAATGGGGTTTATCCCAGGAATGCAAGATTGTTTCAACATCTGGAAATCAATAAATGTAATTCATCACATCAAAATACTTAAAGATAAGAATCATATGATTTCAGTAGATAGGAAAAAAGCATTTGACAAAATACAGCACCCTTTCATGCTCAAAACACTAGAAAAAATAGGGGTAGTAGGAACATACCTCAACATCCTATAGGCTATGTATGCTAAGCCCACAGCCAACATCATTCTAAATGGAGAAATATTGAAAGCATTCCAAGAACTGGAACAAGACAAACATGCCCTCTTTGTCCACTTATATTGAACATAGTCTTTGAAACTCTAGCCAGAGCAAAGAAATTAAAGGGATACAAATAGGAAAAGAAGTACTCAAACTATCACTCTTTGCTGATGACATGATTTAATGTTTGGAGGATCCAAAAAATTCTATGAGAAAACTTCTAGAACTAGCAAATGAATTCAGCAAAGTAGCAGGATACAAAATCAACACACATAAATCTAATGCATATCTATTCATAAGTGATGAAGCCTCTGAAAGAGATATTAGGAAACTACCCCATTCACGATAGCCTCAAAAAATAAAATACTTGGGAATCAATCTAACAAAAGAGGTGAAAGATCTCTACAATGAGAATTACAGAACACTAAAGAAAGAAATTAAAGAAAACCTTAAAACATGGACAAATCTCCCATGTTCATGGATAGGCAGAATTAATATTGTCAAAATGGCCATACTACCAAAAAAACTATACAGATTCAATGCAATTTTGATTAAAATTCCAATGACACACCTCAGAGAAATAGAGAAATTAATTAGAAAAAATAAGAGACTCAGAATAGCTAAACCAATCCTTAGCAGGAAGAGTGAAGCAGGAGGCATAATAACACCAGACCTTCAACTATACTACAGAGCAATAATAACAAAAATGGCATGGTATTGGCACCAAAATACACAGGTAGAACAATGGTACAGAATAGAAGACTCAGAGACAAACGTGCATAAATACAGTTATCTCATACTAGACAAAGGCACCAAAAACATAAATTAGAGGAAAGATAGCCTCTTCAAAAATGGTGCAGGGAGAACTGGAAATTCATATGTAGCAAAATGGAATTACACCCCTATCTCTCACCCTGCACAAAAGTCAACTCAAAATGGATCAATGGCCTAGAATTAGACAAGAGACTCTGCCCCAAGTAGAAGAACAAGCAGCCCCAAATCTTTGTCAAGTTGGCTTAGGACCAGACTTCCTTAACAAAACTACCATAGCACAAGAAATAAAAGTAAGAAAGAATAAATGGGATGGATTCAAACTAAAAATGTTTTCTTCAGCTATGGAAATGATCAATAATTGAAGAGAGAGCCTACAGAGTGGGAGAAAATCTCTACCACACATACTTCAGATAGAGCACTAATCTCCAGAATCTATAAAGAACTCAAAAATCTTAACACCAGAAATACAAATAACCCAATCAATAAATGGGCACAGGAAATGAACAGACACTTTATAGAAGAAGATATAGAAACAATCCACAAATATATGAAAATAAATGTTCAACATCTCTAGTAATTAGATAAATGCACATCAAAACTACCCTAAAATTTCTGTTCACTCCAATTAGAATGGCTATTATCAAGAATACAATCAACAACAGGTGTTAGCGAGGATGTGGGGAAAAATGTACACTCATACATTGTTGGTTGGATTGCAAGTTGGTGCAGCCACTCTGGAAAGCAGTTATGGAGATTCCTCAGAAAACTTGGAATGGATCTACCAGCTATCCCACTATTCCACTCCTCAGGTTATTCCAAAGAACTTAAAATCACCATACTCTAGATGATGCAGCCAATCGATGTTTATAGCAGCTCTATTTACAATAGTAAGATTGTGGAACCAAACTAGATGCCTTGCAACAAATGAATAAAGAAATTGTGGTATATATACACAATGGAATATTATTTGGCCATAAAGAAGAATAAAATTATGGCATTTGCAGGTAAATGGATTGAGCTTGAGAATATCATGCTAAGTGAAATAAGCCAATTCAAAAAATCTGAAGGCTGAATGAGACAAACATCATTACTCTATATTTGTGTACAATTACGCTAATGGTGTGACTCTACATTGTGTATAGCCAGATAAATGAAAAGTTGTACTCTGTTTAAAATGAATCAAAATGCATTTTGCTGTCATGTATAACTACATAGAACAAACAATAAAAAATAAAATTTAAAAAAAATGAAGCCAGTTATATCTAATGGTCCAGGAAAACAGGCATCCATTCAAGACATAAAACTTTTATAATAGCCCCCACTCCAGCCAAACAACATGGGAAAATATGTAGCCCCATCCCATATCACAATAAAAAGCTAAGAGGGGAACTTACCTTTCCCTCACCTAGCTGTAAAATGGCATTCTTACTCACCCCACATGAGTGATGTCAGAAAAGACTAAATGAAAATGATGAACTTTGATTCATAACAGGTGGTAACCATATGCAACTTTTAATCCAACCACATCAGTAGTGAACACCTGGAGGAATATGGATTTCTATCTCCTTTTAGCAATAATAATGCACCTCTTCTCTTCCCCACTGGGGTGATGCCTATCAGATAGTCAAATTTGACCACTTCCTTGATGGTAACTTTCAATCTAATTTCATTATAAATATATTCTGCAACAGAACAGTCTCAGTGGAGGCTCTGGAGAGAGCAATTATGAAACATCCCTCTCCTTCCCACACAGAGTGATGTTACTAGAGGGCTAGTGAGAAATCTAAATTACCTGCCCACCAAAAAGTAGAATGGAGCTTTCTCACCAAATCTGAGTATCAGTGCAGGCTGAATGATGATCCTGGACTTCCCTGTCCACTTGACAGTAATGAGGGGCACTCACTTTTCCCAGTTGATTAGTATCAGATCAGGTATGTTAAAAGAGAAGGTTCAAATACAAAAAGAGATTCAAAACATAATGCTCAAAGTTCAAATGATGTAACTGAAAATCACTTAATATAACAAGAACCATGAAAACTCTACTTTTATATAAAAAGATAATCAACAGACATCAGTATGAAAAAGGCACAGATGTTTGAATTTACTAACAAGAATTTTATAATTTTTTTCAACAAGGGATTACAAATATGATTGAAATAAATAGAAAAATAGAGGACCTATCAGAAAGGATGTAGAAGATGCAAAGAGAAAAAAAGGTAAAAGTTAGGACTGGAAAATGCAACAAATGAAAGAATTAACTTCATTGTCAAAGACTAACATTTGAATGGAAAAGATAGAGGAAAGTGTGTATGAACTTGAAGATAAAACAACAGAATTTATTCAATTTGAAAAACAGAGGGCAAATTAACAGAACATATTGACACATGGAATATATGAAACATGTGGAACTAAGAAAGGAAAATGAAAAAACAATTTTTTTAATGAGAGACTCAGAAGAAGTAGTGAAGAAACATAAGGATGAAAGCTACTCAAATAAATGCTTATGAAATTTTCAAAAGGCTGGCAGAAGGGATTGGGTTTTGACTCAGTAGTACAGCACTTGCCTAGCATGTGTGAGGCACTGGTTTCAATTCTCATTACTGCATATAAATAAATAGAATAAAGGTCCATTAACAACTAAAAATATTTTTTAAAAAGCTGGCAGAAAATAAACCTACCAATTAAAAGTGAGGATAAATAGCATATCCACAAATGAATTCATGGCAATACACACTGTAAGCATTTTTGGGGAGATGCTAAAAGCAGAAGAAACTATCTTAAAACTAGATAGAAATTACACCTATCTGTTTGAGAAAATCGGTATAAATGGCAGCAGTTTCTAATCAGAAACCACGGATGGCAGCAAGAAGTGGGACCAGAGTTTTCAAGTGCTAAAATAAAATTATCAATGAAGAATGATATATCCCATGAAAATACACTTCTGGAATACAGAAGGGAAGGAACTATTCTCAGAGAATTCTCCTTCTTTATTTCTGTCGTAAGATAAGTGTTAAAGGAAATTCTTTAAACAGAAAATAAATAAAAAAGAAAAGGCAGAAACTTGGAACATCAGAAAGGGAGATAGAACAACAGAAAGAAGAAACACATATGTAAATGCAATGGACTTCTCTTCTCTTGAGATTACCAAATTATGTTTGATGATTAAAGAAAATATTGTAGTAATTATCTGATGAGATACTCAATATGGATAGAGGAAACAATGGGGACAATTTTACTATAAAAGATGTGGGTAAGTTTGGAATGCTTCATTTAAACAGGAAAAATGTTAACACCAGTAACTTGTGATAAGTTATATTTGTATAATAAAATTCATTAAGCAATCACTAAAAATTCATACAAAGATAGTCACTCAAAAACAATGTAGATAAATCAAAGTAAAATCTAACAAATATTCAAATAACACAGAAATAGGCAAAACAGGGAAAAAATTGAGGAAAACAAAAAAATATTGAAATCTTAAACCCTATCAATAATTGTATTATGTATAAATGGTCTAAATATTCTATTTAAAAGATAGAGATTGACTTCACATCATGTACAACTACAAGAACAGGATCCTAATTAAAATAAGTTATACTCCATGTATGTATAATATGTCAAAATACACTCTACTGTCATGTATATCTAAAAAGAACACATAGAAAAAGAAAAAAGATAGTGATTGAAAGAAATTATTTTCTTAAATGATACAACTCTATGCTATTGAATGTATATAACTGAAAAGCAAATAGAGGGAGAAGTATATACTATTCATACATTAATTAAAATAAAGCAGTAATAACCATATTGGTATGAGACTTAAGAAAATATGGAATTATCTGTGACAAAGTGAGAACTTAGACAACCAAAAAATGGCCAGTCCATCAAGAAGACCAAGCAATCATGCGTATATGCACCAAGCAATATACTAGCAAGATATGTGAAAAAAATGAATGCAACTGGAAAGAGAAATGGTTAAATCCACAATCATAATTGAAGACTTTTGCCATCCTTCTCTCAAAATTAGGAAGAACAACTAGGAAGAAAATCTGTAAGGCTAGAGAAAATCTCAACACTACTATCAACAAATAGGATGTCACCAACATGTATAGAACACTCCATAAAACAAAGGCAGAATAAACATCCTTCCAAGTGTTTATGGAACACTTACCAAAATAGAACATAAACTGGGCCATAAAACAAACCTCAATATTTCAAAGAATTATAAAATCACATACATTGTGTTCTCTGTCCAAAATGGAAACAACCTAGAAATTAAAAACAGAATGATAATGGGACATCTCCAACATATAAAAACTAAATAACTCACTCAAATAATTAATGGATCAAAAGGGAAATCTCAAGTGAAATTTTAAAAGTACAATGAAATAAAATAAAATAAAAATGCAACATATAAAAATCAACTGGACAAAACTAAAGTAAGGCTGAGAAGGGAATTTATATAACTAAATGTTTATGAGAGTTTAGAAGAAAGTAAAAGTCTCAAATCAATAATCTGAGCAAGCCCCTTAAGAAACTAGAAAAACAAGAGTTAAACATACCCCAAAGCAAGTAGAAGAAAAGAGAAAGAACAGAAATCAATAATACTGAAAATAGAAAAAATATAATCAACAAATGAAAAAGAACAAAATTGGTTCTTGAAAAGATCAATATAATTTATGGACATCTAGCAATACTGGCAAAGAAGAGAGAGACAGAGAGAGGAAAAAAGAGAAGACACAGATTACCAGTATCAGTAATGAGCAGACATCAAAACCATAACAGTAACACACAATGGTACGCATATAAATTTAAGATAAATTAGATGAAAAGGACTAATTCCTTACAACCACAAACTACCGCAACTCCTCAATCAATACGAAATAATTTAATAGCTCTGTAACTATGAAAGAAATTGAATTCATAATTTAAAAATTCCTGTAAAAGAATCTTCAGACTTTGTCTAGTATGAGAAAATTGTATTTATGTGGGTTTCTCTCTGTGTCCTCTATTCTGTACCATTGGTCTACCTGCCTATTTTGGTGCCAATACCATGTTGTTTTTGTTACTATTGCTCTGTAATATAGTTGAAGGTCTGGTATTGTGATACCTCCTGCTTCACTCTTCTTGCTAAGTATTACTTTAGCTATTCTGAGTCTCTTATTCCTCCAAATGAATTTCATGATTGCTTGATCTATTTCTATGAGGTACATCATTGGGATTTTAATTGGAATTGCATTGAATTTGTATAGCACTTTTGGTACTATGGCCATTTTGACAATATTAATTCTGCCTATCCAAAACATGGGAGATCTTTCCATCTCAGATTTTCTGTAATTTCCTTCTTTAGTGTTTTGTAGTTCTCATTGTAGAGGTCTTTCATCTCTTTTCTTAGAATAATTCCCAAGTATTTTATTTTTTTTAGAGGCTATTGTGAAAGGGGTAGTTTTCCTAATTTCTCTTTCAGAGGATTCGTTACTTATGAATAAAAATGAATTAGATTTATGAGGATTAATTTTATATCCTACTATTTTACTGAATCCATTTATGAGTTCCAGAAGTTTTCTGCTGGAATTTTTCAGCTCCTCTAAAAATAGAATCATGTCATCAGCAAAAAGGTATAGTTTGAGCTCTTCTTTTCCTATTTGTATCCCTTTAATTTCTTTGGTCTGTCTAATTGCTCTGGCTAGAGTTTCAAGGACAATGTTGAATAGAAGTGGAGAAAGAGGGCATCCCTGCCAAGTTCCAGTTTTCAGGGGGAATGCTTTCAATTTTTGTCCATTTAGAATGATGTTAGCTGTAGGCTTAGCATAGATAGCCTTTACAATGTTAAGGAACATTCCTTCTATCCCTATTTTTTCTAGTGTTTTGAGCATGAAAGTGTGCTGTCTTTTATCAAATGCTTTTTCTGCATCTATTGAAATAATCCTGTGGTTCTTAACTTGAGGTCTATTGATGTGGTGAATTACATTTATTGATTTCTGGATGTTGAACCAACTTTGCATTCCTGGGATAAAATCCACTTGGTCATGATGCACTATCTTTTTCATATACTTTTGAGACAAACCCACATGAATACAGTTTTCTCATACTTGACAAAGGCACCAAAAACATACAATGGAGAAAAGATAGCCTCTTCAACAAATGGTGGTGGGATAACTGGGAATCCATATGCAGCAAAATGAAACTAAACCCCTATCTCTCACCCTCCACAAAACTCAATTCAAAACGGATGAAGGACCTAGGTATTAGACCAGAGACCCTGAACCTAATAGAAGAAAAGTAGGTCCAAATCTTCATCATGTGGGCTTATGACCAGATTTCCTAAACATGACTCCCAAAGCACAAGAAATTAAAGCAGGAATAAATAATTGGGATAGGTTCAAATTAAAAAGCTTTTTCTCAGCAAAGGAAACAATCAACAATGTGAAGGGAGAACGTACAGAGTGGGAGAAAATCTTTGCCACACAAACTTCAGATAGAGCACTCATTTCCAAAATCTATAAAGAACTCAAAAAAGTTTACCCCAAGAATACAAATAACCCAATCAATAAATGGGCTAAGGGAATGGGCAGACACTCTACAGAAGACCTACAAGCAATCAACACATGTATGAAAAAATTCTCAACATCCCTAGTAATAAGAGAAATGCAAATCAAAACTACCCTAAGATATCATCTCACCCCAATTAGAATGTCTATTATCAAGAATAAAAGCAACAGGTTTGGGGATATAGCTCAATTGGTAGAGTGCTTGCCTTGCAAGCACAAGGCCCTGGGTTCAATTCCAAGCACCGCAGGGGAAAAAAAATACAAGCAACAATAGGTGTTGGCAAGGATATGGGGAAAGAGGCATACTCATACATTGCTGGTGGGGTTGCAAATTAGTGCAACCACTCTGGAAAGCAGTATGGAGATTCCTTAGTAAACTTGGAATTGATCCACCATTTGACCCAGCTTTCCCACTCCTTGGCCTATGCCCAAAGGACTTAAAATCAGATTACTACAGTGATGCAGCCACATCAATGTTCATAGCTGCTCAATTCACAATAGCTAAACTGTGTAACCAACCTAGATGCCCTTCAATAGATGAAAGCATAAAGACACTGTGGTATATATACACAATGGAATATTACTCAGCCATAAAGAAGAATAGAATTATGGCATCTGCAGGTAAATAGATGCAGTTGGAGATGGTCATGCTGAGATTAGCCAATCCCATAAAACCAAAGGTCAAATGATTTCTCTGATAAGAGGATGATGATACATAATGCGGGATGGAAGGGAGGCAAGAATTGAGGAAGGATGGATTACATAGGGAAAAAAGGAGGGTGGGAATGGGGAGGGGGGTAAGAATAATAACAGAATGAGACAAACATCATTACCCTGTATAGATGTATGATTACACAAATGGTGTGACTCCATTTTATGTACAATCAGAGAAACAACAGCTGTAATCCACTTGTATACAATTAATCAAAATTAGAAGGAAAACCTTAAAAAAAAAGAATCTTCAGTTCCAAATGGTTTCACCTGGTTATTCTAACCAAGTTTTAAACAATAAACATCAATTTTACATACTCTCTTCCAGAAAAAAGAAGATGGGGGCAAACTTACCATCTTGTTTTACAAAGTCATTTCCAAATCCCATGGTAATAACTACTCTGATTTCCATTTCTAGAATTTTGCTCTTTCAATAATATTGTATAAATGAAACCATACACTGTGTGACCATTTGGAATTGGTTATTTTACTCCATATACTTCCCTGAAGATTCATCTCATCATTATGTGTGCCAATAGTTCATTCTTTTTCATTGCTGAGTATTATCTGATGGTATGGCTCTACCATTACTTATTTCACTTATAAAATAAAAGTTTTATTCTCAGTTATTTGCTATTATAAAAAAAGATGCCAAAACATTTATGTGCAGGTTTTTTTATGGACATATCCTTTTTTATTTCTCTGGAATAAAAGACCAGGAATGCTGTTGCTGAGTTTTATAAGTATATGTTAATTTCATAAACAAATTTACCAATTGCTTTCCATGGTCACACCACTTTACATTTCCAACCAACAATGCAGGAAAGTATTTCTATAAATTGTCACCAACAAATTATATGTCACTATTTTTAATTTTAACTCCTCTGTCAGATGTGTAGCAGTATCTTATTGTGATTTGAATTTCCGTCTTTCTGATGACTATTGCATATACAATTTATATGCTTATTTAATACCTGTATATCCACCTGTATATACTCTTCAGTGATATGCCTCTTCGTGCCTTTTCTTAATTGCATTATTTGTGTATTACTGTTCAGTATTGAGAGTTCTTTTTATATCATACATATGTGTACTTTGTCCAAAATGTGGTTTACTAATATTTCTGCCAAGGTCTGCAGGATTTCTTTTCATCATCTTAGCAGACTTTGGGGCACATTAAAATTTCTTAACATTAACTCAGTCTGATTTATCAAATTTTTCTATTATGGGTCATGTTTTTGGTGCCCATGCCTAAGAATTTGTTTTTTCCTTTGCCTATGATTATCTAATTCCTCCAACATATATTTGAAGACTATTGACTGACTTCCTTTTAGTTCTTTGTCTATTAAGTTTCTTGAGTGATGATAAATGGCATGATAGGATAATGTTTTTAATTTCAGTTTCTATGATTTTGTTGCTGGCATAGAAATATAATTGACTTTTTTTGTTGATTTTGTATACCAAAACTTGCTGAATGCTATTTTATTTACAGAGTTTTGTTTGTTTTAGATTCTTAGGATTTTTCTGTGAAGTCCATGATATCATGTGCAAATAGGGTGAGTTTTATTTCTTCCTTTATGAGGTGTATGCTTTTTTTTCCTTGTTTATAGAGCTGGACAGAATTCAGTGTTATGATGAGCAAGAGTAGTATGAGCAAATATATTTGCTCTGTTCTTTACCATTGAGTATGATGTTAGCTATAGGTTTTGCATTGACATTCTTTATTAAATTGAGGAAGTTCTAGTTTTTCAAAGTTTCAGAGAGTTTTTTCACAAGTGAATATTGAATGTTAAGTGCTTTTTCTGCCTAAGTTGTAACCATGTGTTTTTTCCCTTTTGCCTATTAATATGGTGAATTATGTTGGCTATTTCTTACCAGAGCCCTATCAATTTTTGCTAGACTTTTAAAAACAGAAACTTTTGGTGTTGATGAATTTTCCCATTCTAAGTTTGTTTTCAATTGAAATAATTTCTCCTCTCATCTTTAATTATTCCATTCATCTTTATTTCTTTGGGGTTTGTTTGTTTAATTTCAAACTTCCTGAGATGGATAAATATATCACTGATTTTCAGTCTTCCTTCTCATATAAAAATCTAATACTGTGTTTTCTTACATTTAATATAAGCAATGGTATACTTTCTGATATATTTAATGTCCTTCAGGTATGGCTTGAGGTGCATTATACAAATTTAGGTGTGGGATATTTTATTTCTCAATTCAAAATTTTTTTCTAAATATTACAGTGATTTCTTCTTTGAGCTATAGATTACTTAGAAGTATGTTTCGTAATTTCAGAAAGTTTAGGATTTTCCCATTATACTTCTGCTGTTGATTGTAAGCTAACTTCCATTAGGTTCAGAAAATATATTCTTTTTCAACTTTTTGAATTTGTTAAGACTTACTTTGTAAGTGCTAATTTTGGTAACTATTTTATATACGATTACAAATAATGTTTATTCTTTAGTTTTAAGGTGTTATATCTATTCATGTTTGCTAATCTTATGTTCAAATCTTCAATATACTTACTGGAATTTTTTAGCTTTTTCTATACTTTATTAGAAGAGGTTACATTTCCTAGCATGATTTTAGATATCCTTTATGTATCAATATAAATTTTAGTTTTCAATACTTCCTTTTTTTATATTTAAGATATGACTCTTATAGGAAGTATTTATTTAACTGATTTAGTGCAGTATAAAAGTTTTTGTCTTTTAAATTTAATGTTTATTATGTTTATTTCATTTACATTTAATTCAATTTCTGATTTACTTGTGCTTAAGTATACCATATTATTATTTGTTTTCTATTTGGACAACTTATTGGTCTCTTTTTCTTTCCTTTCTTTACTTATTTTGAATGAATTGAGTAATATTAATTATTCCATTTTCCCTTATCTTACCTCATTAGCTATATATATTTTTTTACTCTTCTTCATCATTACCTCAGGCTAATACAACATGGTGTCTCCACTTTTAGAGTTTAATATAAACTAGCCTTTTAAAAATTTTCTGGACAATATATGGAACAGAATACTTAAAATATATTTAAGTTTTCCTCCCTTTTTTACTTTGTTTCCAGGCATTTTAATTGCATATGTATGGTGAAATTTGAAAGATGCTATTCTAATTTCATACATAAAATATTAATCTTTATTATTATCAATATTTAACCTTCATGTTGCTTTTTTTTTTTTCGTACTGGGGATTGAACCCAGGGGCACTCCACCACTGAGCCAAATCCCCAGCCCTATTTTGTATTTTATTTAGAGACAGAATCTCACTGAGCTTTTTAGTGCCTCACTTTTTCTGAGGCTGGCTTTGAACTTGCAATCCTCCTGACTCAGCCTCCTGAGCCCCTGGGATTGTAAGCATGTGCCATCGGGCCTGACCTTCATGTTGCTCTTGTTACAGTATTGTGTTTTCCTCTGGAATGATTTTCCTACTGTGTGAAGGATCCATGACAGTAGTTTTATGAAGAGTACCAATTGATAAATTTTCTGGGATGTTTTTATAACTAACAGTGTATTTACTCATCTTTCACAGATGAAAAATTATTCTGCTGGAAATGGAATTCTAAGTTGCCAGTTGTTTTCTTTCCACATTTTAAAGGTACCATTCCATTATCTTCTTCTTGTCATTATTATTAAGCAATCAACTAGTATTCTTTCTGCTACTTTTTTAAAAATTGCATATCTTATTATTTTCTAGCTGTGTTTTAGACTTTGTTTTTCTTTGATTTTAGCAATTTTCCTTTGTTGTGCTGGGTATGTTTAACATAAGCAGCACTTCTTCAAATTATGACATTCATCTACTGTATTCAGTCTTAGTCATTACATTTTCACATATGATTTGAGTCCTTTAACATATTCTCTCCTTTGGAAATTTATTTATACCTATGTTAGAACTTTTCATTGTTTCTCATGCATCTCTTTTATTGTTGTTCTCTTTAGTTATACATGAGAATAGACTCTATTTTGATGTATTTATAAATGCAAGGAATATATCTTAACCTAATTAGGACCCCGTTCTTGTGGATGTATACAATGGTGGGATTCACTGTGGTGTATTCATACACCTCTTATGTTCTTTATTGACATTTTCCTTCACCGTGCTTCTGTTTGAATATTTTCTACGATGTGTTTTCCAGTTCACTAATCCTCTAATTATCCATGCCTGATCTGCTGCTTAAACTATCATAGAGTTCTTCATTTTAATGATTACATTTTCAGTTCTAGAATGAATTCCCATTTTCATTCATGCTTTTATAGATTTATCCATTGAAATCAATTTGTTGGTATAAATACCAACTCTAATAATTGCAAAATATGGATCACCTGTGAGCCCTTTTTTTGTATAGCCTTTTCCCCCTTAAACTTACCTTATGGTATGTTAGTAAATTTTATTGACTGCAGGATATTGAAATATTAATGAGGCCCTAGATGATATAACTTTTATATCTGGTAGGTAGATAGACTAGAGGCAGATTACCTTAATCTAGTCTGTAATTGTACTTCTATGAAGGTATATTTCAGAATTTCCAGTTCACTTTTATTCCTTTGGGCCAAACTTTCAAGTGTCCCAATTGAAAGACCAAGGTGTTCATCAAGACCACTAAAATTTATTTTGATGCAAAACTGTCTCTTTTGTTCTGTGAAATATTCAAAGCTCTGTTTATCTTAATTGTGTTTTCAAATGAGCTTCTCAATCTTTAAGTTTTGTGCCAGTTACAAATTAGTAAAAACCTTCAGAGAAAAAAGGAATATAAATGTCTGACTTATTTCTCTGTGCTTGTGTTTCTCTAGGATCTTGTCTGCTCAAATGCTGGAAGCCTTGGCAGCTCTCCAAGTCATTTTCTCCAATTCCCATAATCATGCTTTATACTTTTGTTTTATTTCAGGCAATATTGAATTTTATATGAGTGTAAATTTATGTGATAAAACATGTATAAATAGATTTTAAAGTATTTTTATAAGAACACAGTTCTTTCACTTTAAAACACTGTTTTTCATAATTCTATATTTGTCAAATTTTTAGGGCAAAATGGCTTACTTGATGGAATCATATACTGTTTTTCCAATTCCTTGATGTCAAGTTTTAATTTTTTATGGTAGTAAAAAATCATAAAACAAAATCTAGATGTTTTGAAAAATAAGTGATAGATATAAGGTGGTGGAATAAATGAAGGGTGCATTCTCCAATTGTTCCAAAGCATGAGATTCAAGTAGTAGGAGTATTGCTTCTCAACAAGTTGGGCAACTGAGGGTATTCACTGAAAATCAAAATTGGATAGTACACCAATCATAGAGACACAGAAAGTCAAAAGATTTGAACATAAAATAAAAAATAATACATTAGAGATGCAACAGCTTCACTGACAGTGCCACCAGACCACTACATTAAGAGAAAGCACAGTGAATAAAATTGACTTGGGAGAACCTGTAGAATAGAGAATGAGGTTGATCTTAACAGACCCATTGATGGTGGAGCAAGCTGACAATTCAATATTGACCAGAATTTCTTGGCTCATGAACTAACAGTCATGTCAGGGACCATCTGCAATGGAAATCAGGAGCATGTAGATGGTGTTGCCAGCCTGACCCAGCAGTTGCTTATTGTAGAGTCCAGAGTATGCCTGGAGCAGCATGAGTGAAACAGAGAGGATTGTGCCTAGATTGATCCAGGCTGGGTTACCAAGGGCAAAGAGAATCAAGTTTCCCATATTGCTGGAATTCCATATAAGCATCTGGAAAGAGACCAGAAATTGGTCAGACTTGTGCCCCCGCACTCCAGTTCTGATGGTGGGAAATATATATCCCAAAGCAGTGGAATATCTGAGACATGTGGAGGGATAGATTCCACACTCTAAGAGGGGAATTTTCAGGAGATCCCTGAGACCCAGATGTCTAGCAGAGATCAGTATCTATCTAGCAACAGGAGGTATAAATCTAATCTCAAATACCTTCTTACAAAGTTCCAAAGAACAGACAGAACTGAAGACCAACCACTGGAATTCCCCATTTAGAACTTCACATCTACCCTGGCAGCATATAAACCTAATCTGTAACAACTTCAGCAGAAACAAGTCCTTAGTTTAACATTGAGAATTTTTCTGGGGTTGGGATTGTGGTTTAGGGGTAGTGCTCTTGGCTAGCATGTGTGAAGCACTGGGTTCAATTCTCAACACCACATATAAAGAAAGTTTAAAAAGGTCCAGCAGCAACTAATAAAATTTTTAAAAAATTTTCTCCATTTTTTCAATTTTTAAAAACTTATTTTTTATTTTATTTTTTACTTTATCCATTCTGTGTTTGTGTGTACTTGGTAGTCGGGGGAGGTGGTTGTATGAGTGAGTTTTCTCACTGGACTGATAAGTCAAAATGTATGTCTGATTTTTCTTTTATTTTGACCCATTTTTATTTAGCGCTTTTTTTTTAACCTAGGAGGGTAAAATTTAATGTAGATTTGTTGTGTTTTGATTTGTTATGTGTATGTGTGTTGATACTCTTTTTGATCTTATTGTTCTTTCTTCACTTCCCCTTCTAATAGCCAGATTTTCTTATTTTCTCTCTCTCTCTCTCTTCATTTATTTTTTTATTTAAAATTATGTTTCACTCATTCTTCTTTATGGCTTTATTTCTATTCACTTTTTAAATACTTTATTCTCTTCCTCCCTATTTCATTTTATTTCACTTAAGGAAGTGTAATTTCACCATCTGAAAGAACTATTTATTTTATATAATTTCTAAGCCCCACCATTCATGTCATTATAGTTATTGATCAAGTAGATGATATAATGGCACCTGCTTTTAATGTTAGATCTAGTTCATAATTGTTTATCGTTGGTGCTTGTTGTGATTTGGATGTGAAGTGTCCCCCAAAAGCTCACATGTGAGACAATGCAAGAAGGTTCAGAGGAGAAGTGGTTGGGTTGCTTAAAACTTAACTCTTAAATTTTAACCCAACCAATGATTTAATCCACTGATAGGGATTAACTGAGTGGTAACTGAAGTGGTAGGGTGTGTTTGGAAATTGGAAATGGGGCATGACTTTGGCGTATATATTTTGTATCTGAAGAATATAGACTCTGTCTCTTTCTCTGCCTTCTGATGATGTAAACTACTTCCCTCTGCCACACTCTTCCATCATGATGTTCAGTCTCACTTTGAGCCCTGACAAATGGAGCCAGCTGTCTATGGATTGAGATCTCTGAAACCTTGAGTCCTCAAATAAACTGTTCCTCCTTTACAGTTGTGCTGGTCGGGTCATTTAGTCACAGCAGAAATAAAACTGACTAAACAGTGCTGAGATTAAATGGTGACTCCACCATTTCCCTTCATGTGACAATTAGTCTTGTAGATGTCATAATAGGCATTAGATATTCATTTTAAGGCTGCGTATTGGTTTCTAACATTATTACTGTTCCTTGCTCCCTCTTTTTCTAAGAAGGACTGCAAAGTGAAAGAGACATTACAAGTTCACAAGGTAGAGATCCTGCTGTTGAGGTTCATTCGTTACGCTGCCAAAGTGACAGCAAATATCACTACACACATGAACTAGCCCCACTTGAGCTATTGCAATACTTCATCATGTAGGACTGGGGAACTAAGCCCCCCAAATAAATGGCCAGGGCCCAAACAGGAGCAACTATCAGGGGAAACCTTAGGTCTCACTCATGGACATCTGCTCATGCAATAAAAACTGAGAAACTTCCCATGAACAGAAATATAACTATATACCAAAGAACACATGCATAAAATACAAAGAGAAATCAATCTCAACTGATGCTCAAGTCCATGACCTCTGAAAACATATCATAAATCAGGCAAACAAGTCTCCTCCCAATATTTATAATCCCCCAACAAAGGGATGCATATATATGAAAGTGGATGAAAGTACAAAGACAGACTAAAAACTGATTATTAAAATATTCAATGGACAAAGAAATTTTGGTATATATACACAATGGAGCTTTACTCTGCCATAAAGAAGAACAAAATTATGGCATAGTATGGTAAAGGAATGGAAATAGAGAATATCATGCTAGGTTAAATAAGCCAGACTCAGAAAATAAAGGGTCAAATGTTTTGTCTCGTATGTGGAACCTAGAACAAAGTATAAGAAAGAATGAGGGGAGATTTATTATCATAAAGATATAGGGAAGATGAGTAGAGTAGGAGAAGGATATTGAGAGGCAGAGAGGAGGGATGGGAAATGTCAAATTATTTTTTAAAAATATTATGCTGTGTGTACATATAAGTATAACACAGGGAATTTAACCTTTATGTGTAAGTAGAAATAACCAATCAAAAATGAATAAATAAATGAGTGAAAGAAAGATCAGTAGAGTAGTTGAAGGAAAATGAGGGGAAGAAAGAGGGGAGGGAAAATGAGAGGAACATGAACTAAAATTGAATTCTATGCATGTATGAATTTGTTTAAATGAACCCAACTACTACATATGCTCTAATAAAAGAAAAAAGAAAAGAAAATGTTCAGTGAACTGAAAGAATATCTAAGGAAAAAATCAAGAAAACAAACAACTATGAAACACTATTTCAATAACGAAATGGAGATACTGAAAAAAACCAATCGTAAGTTCTGGAAATGAAAAATACAGGAATCAAATTAAAAATTCACTTGAAAATATCAAAAACTGATTCAATTGCATCAAAAGTAGATCAGGCCTTGAAGACAGGGTATGTGAACTTGAAAACTCATTATCCAATAAAGAAAAAATAAGACCATGTTCATAATATCCACAAACTCTAGGACAATATCAAGAGAGCAAATATGAGTGTCATTGGGGTAGAATCATACATGAAGATACAGGCTAAAGAAATTAAGAATCTTTCAGTGATAATAGCAGAAAATATTCTCTAACATTAAAAATGACATGGTCATGCACATACAGGATGCATATAGAACTCAAAGAGACAAGAATAAAAAAGAAACATTCCAAGGCACATCATAATCACAATGCCTTACATGGAAAATACGAGCATAATCACTAAATCACATATCATAATTCATGAGTTTTATAATTTCAGATCTTAATTTTAGGACACTAATCAATTTTGAATCTTTTTTGTATATGATATAAGGGTGCAGTTTAATTCTTTGTTATATTAATATCCAGTTTTACACAATTTGGTGCCTGGAGTGTCCTTTCCCCATTTTGTAGTCTTGGCATCATTGATTAAGGTAATTTATCTGTTTATGTTTATGTTTGGGTTTATTTCAGGGATTCTATTCTGTTCTATTGGTTTATGTAAGTCGTTTTGCCACAAATATACATTTTTGATTGTTATTGTTTTGTTTTAAAATTTGAAGCCAGGAAGTGTGAAGTCCCAACACACTCAATGTCCTTTTACATGATGATTTTTGCTATTTGAAGATTGTTGTGGCTGCATATGAATTTTAGGGTTGGTCATTCCATTTCCTTTTTCTTTGTAGAGAAAGCATTTTTATTTTTTTATTTTTTGGTTCAATGTACACAAATGGAGTACAAATATGGTTTTTCTGGTTGTATACAAAGTAGATTCACACCATTTGCATATTCATATGTAAACATAGTATAATGATGTTTGTCACATTCTATTATCTTTCTTCCCCCACCCCCTCCCCTTACTTTCCTCTATACAATACATCCTTCCTCCCTTCTTCTCCTACCTCCCCCAACCCCTGCTACGTGTCATCAACTACTTATCAGAGAAATCATTTGGCCTTTGGTTTCTTGGGATTGGCTTATCTCATGATACTCTCCAACTCCATCCATTTACCTGCAAATGTCATAATTTTATTATTCTTTATGGCTGAATAATATGCCATTGTGTATATATACCACAGTTTCTTTATCCATTAATCTATTGAAGGGCATCTAGGTTGGTTCCACAATCTCACTATAGTGAATTGGGCTGCTATAAATATTGATGTGGTTGCATCACTGTAGTATGCTGATTTTAAGTCCTTTGGGTATAGACCAAGGAGTGGGATAGCTGGGTCAAATGGTAGTTCTAGCTTGAGTTTTCTAAGGAACCTCCATACTGATTTCCAGAGTGGCTGCACCAATTTGGAACCCCACCAGCAATGTATGAGTGTACCCTTTTCCCCACATCCTCACCAACACCTATTGTTGCTTGTATTCTACCAAAAGCACTATACAAATTCAATGCAATTCCAATTAAAATCCCAATGATGGACCTCATAGAAATAGAGCAAGCAATCATGAAATTCATTTGGAGGAATAAGAGACCCAGAATTGCTAAAGCAATCTTTAACAGGAAGAACGAAGGAGGGGGTATCACAATACCAGACCTCAACTACACTACAAAGCAATAGTAACAAAAACAGTATTGGTATTGGCACCAAATAGGCAGGAAGACCAATGGTACAGAATAGAGGACACACAGACAAACCCACAGAAATACAGTTATCTCATACTTGACAAAGGAGCCAAAAACATACAGTGGAGAAAAGACAGCCTCTTCAATAAATGGTGGTGGGAAAACTGGAAGTCCATATGCAGCAAAATGAAACTAAACCCATATCTCTCACCCTGCACAAAACTTCACTCAAAATGGATGAAGGACCTAGGAAGTAGACCAGAGACCCTGCACATAACAGAAGAAAAAGTAGGTCCAAATCTTCATCATATCGGCCTAGGACCAGACTTCCTCAACATGACTCCCAAAGCACAAGAAATAAAAGAAGGAATCAATAATTGGGATAGATTCAAACTAAAAAGCTTTTTCTCAGCAACGGAAACAATCATCAATGTGAAGAGAGAGCCTATAGCGTGGGAGAAAATCTTGGCCACCCACATCTCAGATAGAGCACTAGTCTCCAGAATTTATAGTGAGCTCAAAACACTCTACACCAAGAATACAATCAACCCAATCAATAAATGAGCTAAGGAAATGAGTAGACACTCACAGAAGAGGATCTACAAGCAATCAACAGATATTTGAAAAAATGTTCAACATCTCTAGTAATAAGAGAAATGCAAATCAAAACTACCCTAAGATTTCATGGTGATTCCATTTCTGTAAAAATATAGCACTCCAATTTTGATGGGATCAGGCATGGTGGCTTACCATGTAGTCCCAGCAGCTTGGGAGTCTAAGATAGGAGGATAATTTTTTATTGCATTCCTTGAGACAGCTTTCTTTTCCCTTACTCTAGGATAAATTTTTAAATTGTTTTACAAAAATAAATTCTTAGTTTCATTGACTTTTGTATTGGTTTTCCATTCTCTGTTTTGTCTATTTCTGATCAAAACATTATTTTCTTCCCTTTTATTAATGCTGAGTTTAATTTGTTGTTCTTTTTCAGGTTCATGAGGTATAAAGTTAGGTTGATATTTGAGATTATTATTTTTTAATGTAGACATCAATACTGTTTTTAATCCATCCAATAATTTTATCATACTGCGATTTTTGTTTGTTTGTTTCAAGGGATGTTGTTTTTTTGTTTTGTTTTATTTCCTTTATTTTTGGAGAGTAATTTTGTTTTGGAATGGAACCTCATGTCTTACTACATATAATATAGATGATATTGAAAAGAGACCAGAGTATTTTTACATTTTCCTTTGTTATTTCTTCATTGATCTATTGTTTGTTCAAGACCAGTTATATAAGTTCCACATACTTTTGAATTATTTACTTCTCCTTTCTGGATTATAGTTTTGTTACCTTCACAAATTTGTGAAGGCTTGTTTTGTAACATAATATATGATTTATCCTTAAAAAGAGTCCATGTGTATTTGAGAAGAATGTGTATTCTGATACTATTGAGAGGAATGTACAGTATCTGTTAGTTCATTTGATCTATGGTGTGTTTATCTAGTCTGTTTCCATATTGATCTTCTATCCATGAATGTTCTAACCATTATTGAAAGTGAGTTAGTGAAATGCAGTATAAATGTGCTGCTATTTCTTCTTTTTATTATGTGAAAATTTGATTCATACCTTTGATGTTCTGATGTTGAGTGTGTGTGTGTGTGTGTGTGTGTGTGTGTGTGTGTTATATATTCCTGGGTAATTAACCCTTATTATGTAATTTCCTTATTTGGTTCTTAAGATGGTTTTTGAATTAAAGTCTATTTTGCCTTATATTAGTTTGACAACCTCTGCTCTATTTTTAAAAATATTTACATAGAACCTCTCCTTGCATCACCTCATTTTCATCTATGTGTGCATTTTAATGTAAATTGATACTTTTATAGACATACTATGGTTAGATATTGGGTTTTTGTTCATTCTATCACTGTCTTTTGATTGGAAAATATGATCCATTTATATTTAAAGTAATTTCTGCTAGGGAAATTCTTACTGATTCTATTTTGTTCATTTGTTTCCTGTCATATACATATATTTTTCTTCTCTTATTGGCTTCATTTTCGTTTCATTGAATTTTGATAAGTTTGATTTGTTTATCATCTCCTCATATATAGATGTTTTATTCATAGTTACTATGGTGCTTATGTAATATATCCTATAGTTTAAAGAATCTGTTTTAAGCTCATTGCAAAGTAACTTTAGTTATATACAAAAAAAATGCAATTTTCTCTCTCACCAACATACACATTGCTCTTGATCCTACAAAGTAAATCTTTTTAAACTGTATCCACTGAGAAAATTTTCTAGTTATACTTATTTATACATTTGGTTTTATTTATACATTTTGGTTTTTAACTTCTATAAAAAATGAAACTGATTTACATATCATTAAAGTATAACAAAATTGGCCATTTGCCTATACATTTACCTTTTACTAGCAACTGTTTATATTTATATGCATTTATATTTCTCTCTACTGTCCTTTTTGTTTCAATCTGAAAGATTCCCCTTTTCATTTCTTCTTTGAATTGATTCTTCTTTGAATTCTAGTACTGATGATCTCCCTCATCATTTTTTTCCATTTGAGAACCTCTTATTTCTCATTCATTTTAAAGAGAAGTTTGCTGGATATATTGCATGGATATAGGAATAGATATATATGTGCAATATACTGGGGATTGAACACACCAGGTGTCTAACTTTGAGATACATCTCCAGACCCGTTTTTACAATTTTGTGACAGTATCTCACTATGTTCCAGAGACTGGCCTCCAATTTGGTATCCTTCTGCCTCACCCTCCCAAGTCACTGTGATTACAGTCATGTCCCACCACACCTGGCAAGAATAGAGTATTATTGTTGGTGACATATTTTTTTTCTTTCAGTGCTATGAACATATGATCCTCCTCTCATAGCCCCACAGTGTTTCTTCTAAGAAATCCACTGATAGATTTATGAGGTCTCTTTTATGCATGATGAGTTGCTTTGTTCTTGTTGATTTCAAAATTCTTTCTTTGTTTCATTTTTTTTGGAACCGGGGATTGAACTCAGGGGCACTCGGCCACTGATCCACCTCCCCACCCCTATTTTGTATTTGATTTAGAGACAGGGTCTCACTGAGTTGCTTAGGGCCTCGGTAAGTTGCTGAGGCTGGCTTCGAACTCGTGATCCTCCTGACTCACCCTCCCGAGTCACTTGGATTACAGGCGTGCGCCACCACGCCCGGCTATACTTCCATTTTTAAGGGTCAATTTTAGGAGGTTTATTTTGCTCCTTTGATGGAAACATGTTTCCTTGTTTCTTTCTCTCTTTTTTTTTTTCTGTACCAAGGATTGAACCCAGGGGAGCTGAACCACTGAGCCACATCCCCTGCCCTTTTTTGTATTTTATTCAGAGACAGGGTCTCACTAAGTTGTTTAGGGACTTGCTAAGTTGCTGAGGCTGGCTTTGAACTCACAATCCTCCTGCCTCAACCTCTCAAGGTAATGGGACTACAGGTGTGTGCCACCGTGCTAAGTTCCCTATTTCTTTATGTGAACTTGTAAATTTGAGTTGGGATGCACACATGAAAACAACAGCCAACACTCCATTCTTTGTAACCTAGCTTTGTAAAAGAATGAACTTCACCAATAAACCTGAGTAGAGAATTTTGGAACTCTCAAACTATTGCTCTGAGCACATCATCTTTGGATTTGTGTACGTAAATTTCCAATGACTGGGATATTAAAATATCATTTTTCAATAGTTCAAAATCTCTTGCTCCCTATGTGCTTGTTTATGATACAGCAGGTTCTATAGAACTGCCACAGGTGAACCAACTCTCTTTTGTTCTCAGTGGCCCAAATGTTCTTGGATTATGCTGGAGTCCATTGATGATCCAAGTTAGGCAGTACAAAAAATACAGACTCTCTTCCCTTGAGCAGACACCAAAAATCTGAATATTGGAAATATACCTGACTCTTTTCCACCATGAAGATATTCCGAATTGGGGATTTCCTCCTACCTTTTCTGTGCTCATCCAGCAGAAGTGACTATCACAAATGAGTATTTGGTAATCTAAACCATCACCTTGTTTTTTTAGTGGTTCCCAACTCTGTGTCCTTTCTTATCAGTACTTAGATTTAGGCAAGGTATAAGTCAGTCCTTTGGGCAGCCTTCTGAAAAAATTCATTTCCTTTTAATATTCTGAGCACTGGATTTATTACTGTATTTGACTATTATCTTTCCTAAACAGATGGAAGCATGGAGTTGGAAATTTTCTCATTGTGCCTTGCTGAGTTGAATAAAGGAAGTCTTGTATGTGCCACATATTTTCCTGCCAGCTTTAATGTAATCTGTTTTTTGCTCACCTGAGTTGCAGAAAACTCTTGACTTTTTTCTAAGTTCCTCTCCAAGGTGTTGTTCTAACCCAGGAGGCTTTGCTGCCACACTTGAATATTTGGCTCCAGCTCCATAGCTCCCTTACCAGTGCCTGGTAATGGCCTCCATATCTTTGTTTATAAATGAGGGATCACATGGTGTCCATCAAAAGGCCATGGTGAGGGCCAGTGAGGTGTGAAGCACACTGCTCTTCTAAGGATCTGTGAACAACCGCTGGTATTATTTGTGTTTCAGTACTTTTTATATTGTAGAATTAGTCTCTGTAGAACCTTTGTGCCCAGTAGTTTCCCCTCAGGGCCCGAGATGGAGTGGGGTGACAAGGAAAAACAAGTCATGCTTGTTCTGGTCATTCTCTAGCCCCCAGGATATCCAGGTGTCTTCATTTAGATGCCCACTGCTCCCTGCTTATGTGAAAACTACATCACTGGACTCAAGAAGAAAATGGCAGAAGTGAGCTTGAGAAGGAGTCCTGATCTACTAATAACAGAGAAAAGAGGCAGTTAAGGAAAAGCAGAATTGAGAGGTGGGTGAAAAATAAGTGCTCTCAGATTCAATATTATAAGTTCTGAGATCTAGAGATAATGGAAGACAGGTTACTAGGGTTGAAACAAACTCAGATTTCCCAACTCCAAACCTGAACCTGGGAATTAGGAGGAGGATACAGAAACAGAGAGAGAGAGTGAGGGGGAGCAGAAAATCCTATACTTTAAGTTGACCCACTTAAAAACTGTTGGAAAGACAGAAAAAAATTAATGTAGGGTCCTTAAAACAGAGCAAACAGCTTAAAACCAAATCATTGAAAGAAAACTAAACCAGGGATCCACAGTCATCTTGTGGAGTCCTCAACTGACCAGTCACCTCCTCAAATAAACACAGTGTTTCCCACACAGACAGCTGCAAATGAAACCAGAGGGAAGTCCCCTGCAGTGGGACCTCTTAAGAATCTGGCCAGAAAGAACTTCTAGAAGGATCATAACTAGCCAAAAATCAATGAAATACCCTCTACCTCTCCTTAATCGCTAATAAGGGGAACTGAACTGGCAGAGACCTGTGACCGGAACTATGTATAACTCTTCTCAATTCAATCCAGGCAAGAGTGGAAAGCTCTGCACAGCATCTGCTTGCTGGACTGAGACCAGACATAGATAACAAAGAAGCAGCTTTGGCCCAGAACAGAGGAAAGCAGATTCACTAGGCCTGGACCCTGACACTGAGGGGAGGCATCATGGGAAACTTAGAGATGGTCCCCAGGATTGCAGGGCCATAGGAGAGGGAAGCTGCCTGAATATCCAGTTACATAGATACCCAATGGAATAGTACAAGAATCTAAAAAGTCCTGCTTATGGGAATCAGAGATTAAATAATCCAAGGCTACTTCAACTATATTTTCTGAAAAGAGCTTTGGGCTGGACTTTTGGTAGCATGCCTTTTTTGGAATCTCAAGGACCTGCTGGCTCTAGTTCTTTCAAAGAAGTTTCATTTGCTTCTCTGTGTGCCTCCTCAATGTCTCAGCCTTTTGCTAAATTACATCTCTTTCATCACTCTTACCTTCTAAGACTTGCTCCATCCCTTATTCCTTCCAAATTATATAACTAAATCTTGCCTTATATCCCAAGTATGAACTAGTCTTTTTGCATTTCAAGATCACAGACTTTAAAGAGTCCTTATTGATCTTCCAGATTATTTTGCAGATGATAAAACTGAGGCTACAGAGTAGTCAGGCAGCTTTACCTAAAGACAAACATTAAAGTGGTGGTGAACCAACTAGTCTTACGACTCTCAGTCTAGTTCTCCTTCTAATTTTCAGTAAATCATGAGGGTAAGAAAATGGAATAAGAAATTTAGATGGACAGCACAAATCCACCTGTAATCAACTCTGTTACCCATGAGAACTTTCTTTTCTTCTGAACACTTTCCTTCCAAACTGCCTTGTGCTCTACCCATTATCTAACCATCTCTTACGGTGTAGTGGAAAGAGTTCTGGACTTCTGGCTCTGCAGTTAACATTTTGTGTGAACTTAGACCCCTCCCTTTCTAGGGGCCCCCAACTTCACCAATTGTAAAATGAGAAAATTTGAATAGATTATCTCTTTGATTCTCTATTTCCAACTAGTTAAGAGGCCTAATATACATAGGACACACCTATAAAGTCAAGTAAACTTAAATTTACCTGTAAGTTGGATGATATTCAAGGAGATTTGAGCTTCCTTTCCTTACAGGTCTTCTGTAAGAACCAAATAAGGTAATCTATCTCTAATAAGATGGAAAAAATGGAATTTCCTAAAAATCTGCTCACAATAGACATTGTAGCAACTATCAAAGATCACTAGATTTCTATTCATAAGCTACTTATCGTCGTGATAGTAGTGATTTTGTTTAGAATAAAATCTGTCCACTTAAAATTTTTAAAAACTACTAAATTTCTCAGCCTCTTGTTTAGATGGCCATGTGATACCATTCTGTCCAACAAAATATAAGAAGAAATATTTGAGTGAGGCATCCCTGAAGTCTCCTTGAAAGAAAATGTTATGCACATTTCTGTCCTTTGCCTTTCAAGAAGGTAGTGGAAGTTTGAGGATTTCATGCTTCATTGGTCAAAACTGGATTACAGGCCTAACCTCAAACTCACTGACAAGGAAATTGGGAACCCCAGTTTTGACTTAGAGACATCAAGATCTGCCACTGAGCCTATTAACTCCTTTTAACGCAAGGAGGAGGGCATTGATGTTGGACAGATAATCACCAATCTTGGCTACAGGAGCACAGCTAGCATCTATGTAAAACATGTAAAGCAGCAAGCATGGAACTTGGTATATAAGTACTCATATTGATTTATTAAAATTTTTACTTAAAAAGATGCAATAAAATGATATTGTTAAACCAAGGGGTTGACACTTTCACAGGAAAACTCATGACTTCAGTCTGAGGGTAAAGAGTGAAGTATCTTTCTTACATTTCTTGTATCAACCCACAGGTATTCATAAAATGAGAACTGCCTGGCCCTGTCTTTCCAGAAAACTCAGAGTATAGGAGAAAGTGGAGATTTCTTAACAGCAGACTACAAGGTATGATGCCTACTTGCAACAATACAAAAGAGGGAATAGATACCTAATATGTTTTATACCTGCTGGTGAAATAGGCCAAGGAGGTACAGGCAGACAGGCCAAGCACAATGGCAAAGGGAAGACACATAATTGTTGTTCAGTTAGAATTCAACCAGACAGCTGAGCAGAATTGAAACCAAGCAGTACCCACTAAAAGGTGAGGGCCATTTACCATCCAGGCAGCCTACCAGTGAGCGGCAAGATGCGGTCATAAGGTACAAAGGGCAGACTGATTATGAGAACAAGGTTTGGAATCATAGTGAATGGGGAAAACTGAAAGCATTTTCTTTAAAATCCAGAACAAGGCAAGGATGTTCATTCTTGCTGCTCCCATTCAATACAGTACTACAAATTCTAGCCAGAGAAATTAGTCAAGAGAAAGAAATGAAAGAGATAAAAATAGGAGAGGAAGAAGTCAAATTATCGCTCTTCATAGATGATATGATCTTATACTTTGAAGATCTAAAAATCTTCATTAGAAGACTGCTAGTGCTAATAAATTCAGCAAAAGAGCAAGTTAAAAAATAAGCATACAAAAATCAATAGTTATCCTATACACCAATCATGAATCTGCTGAGAAAGAAATCAGAAATGGAATTCCATCAATCCCATTCTCAATAAGCTCACACACACACACACACACACACACACACACACACACACACACAAGACACCTTGGGAGTAAATCTAACCAAGGAGGTGAAACATCCAATGAAAGCTATAGAGTAGTGAAGAAAGAATTTGATGGAAACACAAGCAGATGGAAAGATCTCCCCTAGACAGGCACTATTATATACAACTATAATGCACCAATAAAAACAAAATATGGAAAAAAGAAAAAGAGAATTGGGTTTGGAGTCAGCCGCACCTAGGTTCCAATTTGGCATTTCTGTCTCTCTGTAAATGTAACTTCAACAAATTACTTAACTTCTCTGAGCCTTGGTAAGAGCACTGGAGGTCCCAAATAAGAGGAGAAGAGGAAAGGAGATGGAGATAACAACAGGATTCCTCCTTACAGTTTCAGAGCTCCATTTACCAAAGTCTCTGCACAAAATAAAATCAAACTTCTACACTAACCCTAGAGAAAGAACTGTTAAGCAAGGGTAGCCATTTGGATTCTAGAAAAACTTAAATGGCACAGACATGTCAGAAGCCAGTACAAATCTTTCTCTGTGAAAGTTTTATAGCAGAATTATTGAATTGTTACTCTGTGTTCTGTGTATTTATCTTACTACTTTATTCCAAACTGATCTCTGTATACAGTCAAATCCTGCATTACTTAGGATGCATGACGGATACTTGTGACAGAAAGACCCCCAAATATAATGGCTTAAATGAGGTAGACATTTATTTATCTCACTGATAGTCTGGCCCTATGTCCAAGGTATAGAGTCATCCAAGGTATAGAGTGACAGGAATCTAGGTCTTCACTACCTTGTTTTCTGACATCTTTCAATACATGACTTCTGTCTTATGGTCCTGGATGATTTTTCTTGCTCCTCCTATCCTATCTACATTCTGGTCAGTGGAAAATTGAGAATATCATAAAGGAGAGAATGGAGAATGGGGAAATAACTATTATTCTTGACTTGAACACCTGAATACTTCTCTCTGCACAGAGAAAACATTCACCTTATTCCTGGAAAGATAACCCGAAAGTCTCCATATTTGCTAATTTTGGCCCAAAGTCCAGGATTTTTGAGTGACATGCAACTCTTTCCATTAGATCTGAATGTAGTTTCATATAGGCTGGTGAACTATAAACTATGAGATAATTTATCTCCCCCATACCCCAACACTCCATATATATTGGTGGAATAAGACCAAGCAAGTGCATTAACACTTCCACTTCCACTTGGAAAAGAGAATAATGAGAAACATCTAGCCATCAAGGCTTCATAGCAATGATCACGTCTGGTACAGAAATTGCAAAAATTTCCTGATCAACAATTGAGATGAGTGTATTGCTTAACTCTAGAGGTCCCTGGCTCTGTTTCAGGGGAGCATCATTTTTGTCTGTTGTTCTCTGTACTCCCTGGCTTTTCCTGTGTGTTTTTGCAGTGTTCATTATTATCTCTGTGGCCCATTCTGAAGTGGGCATTTGAGAGTGTTCCTTTCTGTGGATTATTCAGATTTTCTAGCCTTCTTCCTGTTTCAGGACAGAAGCGCATATTCAATTTTGAGATTAAAAATGAGATATTTGCAGGCCAAACAATTTCTTTGGCAATACAATTTGCCCCAAAACATATCTTTGCTCCTTTCCACTTCTCTGTTTTATGTTCACACTAATCACATATTTATACATTTTAGGCAAATCAATACAGAATTATAATTATTGCTTTATTCAGTTGTCTTTCAGATGAGATTGGATGCAGAAATAATTATTAAAAGATATAACATATACAATATTTACCTGTGTATTTACCTTTACCATTTTGTATGCCTCTTTATTCCTTCAGCTGGGTTTGAGTTACTATATAGTATCTTTTCATTTCAGCCTGAAGGTCTCACTTTAGTAATTCTTGTAGGGAAGGTTTGCTAGTAAGTAATTCTTTCAGTTTTAGCCTACCTATGAATGTCCTAAGTTCTTCTTGATTTTTGAGGCACAGTTGTGCTTCATATAAAATTGTTGGTTGAAGAGAATGACATTAATAGACAACAGGGGAGTATATACTAGCCTTCACTCTGCCACACGCAAACAAAATAGGCTATTATGCGCTAACAAAATAGCCTTAAGAGGGTCCAATTAAGAACTGAAACAATGCAGTGGAGTAAAGATAAAGAATGACCTCAAAGAAAGGATCACTGGGGAGCTAGACATACTTGAAATGTCTGGAGATAAATAGGAATGAAGGAAAATCATGGGAGCTTCATTATGAGTTACATAGTAGATGCCAACATAATCCACAACAGTCTGCTATGCAGAGGACATTAGCACACTGGCACTAGTGAAGTAACAACAAACCTTCTCCACTGTGACCCTCCAGATACAGGGGCTCTTGTGCCCACTCCGAAGAAGGGGGCACTGTTGTGTTGCCCAGGAACCAGGATCTCTATCCCTCCAAATGTCACATGCACTTAGACTACGAAGCTGCATGCAATTACATACATGCTCATGCACCAGATCCTTATTTCATGTCTGCACCACAGGCATCGATGCCTCAGACAGACATCATAACTATTGCTTATATGTCCCAGTTCTACACTGAGTCCCTGATTTTTCTGATATGACATCAAAATCAACAATAAAAAGAATCAAAATAAATACAGTGGACTGCATGAAACTAAACAGTTTGAGCAAAGCAAAGGAAACAGTGATAAAATGAAAAGTCAACATATAGAACTGAAGAAAATATTATCAAATTAAATATATGATAAAGGTATTAAATAATACCAAATATATAGTATGTGATAACATCCAAATATAAAAGGAACTCGTACAACACAAGACCAAATATAAGTAAATGAATGAATAATTAAAAAAATAAATCATCTGATTGAGAAATGAGAAAAAGATCTAAATAGACATTTCTCCAAAGAAGACATAAGATGGTCAATAGGTACATGAAAAGATACTCAACTTCACTAGCCAGGAAAATGTAAATTAAAGCCACATAGTAACCTTATACCTATTAGAATGGTTGTTTTCCCAATGATGAGAGATAACAAATACTGGTGAGAATGGAAAAAGGAAACCCTTGTGCACTGTTGGTGGGAATGTGAACTGTTAAATCTCTGTGTAGAACAATATGAAGGTTTCTCAAAAAATTAAAAATAGTTCTAGTACAGCAATCCTTCTTCTGAACATATATATATGCGTGAAACAAATTCAGTAGCTTACAAAGATATCTGCACTACTATCTTTATTGCAGCATTATTCAAAATATCCAAAACTTGGTAGCAACCTAAATGTCAGTGGATAAAAAATACATACAGAAATTGTGATACACACACACACACACACACACACACCATGGGAGTGGGGTGGGGTGTGGAAAATGGGGAGATGTTGATCAAAGCTTACAAACTTACATTTATGAGAAAAATAAGTTTGGTGACCTAATGTATAGCATGGTCACTATAGTTAATAATAATGTTGTCTGGCTGAAATTCTCTAAGAAAATACCCACCACATTAACAAAGTTTTCTCACCATATTAAAAAAGCAAGTATGTGAACTGACTGATGGATATGCTAATCAATGTGATTGCGATAATTATTTAACAATGTTATATGTTTATCAAATCACTACATTTTATATATGGGCCAAGCTGCCTAACATTGTCTGACTTGGTAGTTCTTAATCAGACATGCTTGAGAAAGGCTTGGGGACCTTATCTCCTATGGAGGCCATTTGCTCAAAGCCATCATTCCTAACCACCTAAAGTTCTCTTTTTCATAGAACTTTGGAAATGACAAGAGGCAACTAACACATATCAAGATATTTTCAACCAGTACGACTACAGTTGGAGGCTATGGTGTTACTATGCAGTCTGACTTAAAAGATATTACTAGCAATATTATTAATAAAGGTTTTGCAGTGGAAAACTTAGTTACCAGATTCCTAGTCTATCATGTTTGTGTTCTTTCTGTACATAAATTAATTTGCTAAATCCTATAGCAGTGTCTCAAATCTGGCACTTAATACTGTTTAAGTTAGGATACATAATGTGATTGATATAACTGAGGAGCCCAATATGCAATGGATTGGAAAATACAGAAGCTCATTCGTCATGGAAAACTCAGGTAAGTAGTCCAATGCTAGCACATGGACACTTGAGTGTATTGGACACTTAAGGTATGAACACTAAAGGTTCTTTAATTTTTCACCTTTTATTTTTGATTTTTGTTAACATGTGTAAGTTGTAAATAATAATGGGATTCAGTATGGTATTTTCATATGTGCATACGGTATGCACTAATTAAATCCAACCTCTCTTTATTCACCTTTCCATCATATACCCTTTCCAACCTCTATTAATCACTATTCTACATTTGAGTCAACATATTTTATCTTCCACACAGGCAAAAGAATATGCAGTACTTGTCTTTCTGTGTCTGCCTTATTTTACTTAATATAATGTCCTCCAGTTCCAACCGTTTTGTGGCAAATGACAGAATTTCATTCTTCTTTGTGACTGAATAATATTCCCTTTTTGTATATTTATCCATTCATCTTTTGACAGTTACTTAGGCTGATTCCAAATATTGGCTAATTGTGAGTAGTTCCACAATAAATGGGTGTGTAGGTGTCATATTGGTATGCTGACTTTATTTCTTTGGATATATATATTGAGAAATGTTATACCTGGTTCATATAATAGTACTATTTTTTTTTGTTTTTTAAGGAAACTACAAACTGTTCTCCATAATGGCTATACTAAATTACATTCCCACCAACAGTATATAAAAGTTCCTCTTATTGCACATCCACACTAGCATTTATATTTTTTGTAATAACCATTTTAACTTGGGTGAGATGGGGCTCTTTGTAGTTTTGATTTTCATTTCCCTGATGGATAAAGAGATTGAGCATTGTTCATGTATTTGTTGGCCATTTGAATTTCTCCTTTACAGAAGTGTCTATTCAGATCATTCATCTAATTTTAAATTGCATTACTTTTCTGTTGTAAAGTTTTTTTGAGTTATTTATATATTCTATTTATTAACCCCCATATAATTAATATTTGGCAGATATTTTCTCCCTTTATGTAGATCCTATCTTAACTCTGTTTTGTTTTATTTGTTGTGCAAAACCTTTTTAGTTTGATATAATTCTAATTGTCTATTTGTCAAGTTCTGCTTTTGTTTTCTGTGCTTCTGGGGTGCTACCCATAAAATCCTAGCCTGTACAGTGTTTTCCCTATGTTTTCTTCTAGGAGTTTCAAAATTTCAGGTGTTAGATTTAGGGATTTGATCCATTTGAGTTGGTTTTTGAGTACAAGGTGAGAGAGAGAGGTCAATATTCTATATGTAGATACCCAGTTTTTTCCAGCACCATTTATTGAAGAGATTGTCCTTTCCCAATGTGTACATAGTTACTTTGTTAAGAATAAGTTGGCTATAAATGCATGTGTTTATTTCTGAAATCTCCATTCTATTTCATTTTTTATGTGTCAGTATTTATCAGACCTTTTCTTTATAGTTATTTTTGTCATCTTTAAATTTCCCAAGTATTCATATTAGGGCTCCAGTGGTTGCTCTAGCTCCCACCATCATTCCTGCATTTCAACCATCAGTACAGACATTCCATCATTTCTCATTAAGAGAGAGTCAATTGGTTACCCAAACTGATTTTGCAAATAGCCTGTTGGCTAGTCAGTAAATACAGACATACACTTAGATGAAAAACAGGCTGGGAAATGTATTCTTCATTTTGGGCAGCCATGTGCCTAGCTTAAATTTAATCGTTCTATTTAATAATAAAGGGAAGAATTTATTTTAGAGGATAATTGCCATTCTGTATATTCTCTGAGAAATATAAAGACCCTGTGTTCTCTCATATCAAAGGAAATTTCTGTTCCTGAAGAATAAGAGAAATTTACTTCAGAGGACTTACGTTTCTGATTTTTTCCTCCTAAATGTGTTCTTTGGAATAGGAAGGATTTGATAGGATAGTTAGGCAGTGAGGTGAGTTACTTGTGTGAAGATATGCAAAAACAGCAAGATAGAGAGAAATCTTCCTAGGTTAGGAAAGGGATTTAAGTCTATGCTCCTTCAGGTAGAGAGGATCCACACTTAGCTCACTAATTGAATCCTGGAATCTTATAGGGGAATGGTGGCATAGGACACCATGGGAGGCTGGATTCAGTACTAAGAATAGCCATTCTTAATTAGCTATTCTGCACTTAGTGTCACAAAACTTTGTGAGCTCTATGCATGAAGATGTGGCAGCAATGGTGGATTAAGGACTGAAATGGTTTCACCCATATTACAGATACTGTGAAAATCCACTTCTTGTGAGACCTCAGGGAAAAGAAGTATTTTCCAACACTGAGGATGAATTTTCCATAACCCCAGAGCAATTTGATTTAAAGAGAGCATGACAATTCTTGTACAGCCAAATGTGTGAGGTAAGATTGATACACACTTCAGAATGAGGAGAGCCTCTGGAGTGCATGAGGTCAACAGACATTTCCAAGACAAGAGATTGTTTCTCTTAGGAAATTCAAAACAAAACAGAACTGTTGATGGATCCAGTTACAAGGCCCAAACTAGGTCATTAAACAGGCAGGAAAGTTTGAAATCCCATTTTATTGCTGTGCCCAAAAGGCTCCTTCTGCATCCCACAGTACTAGAGAAGCTGAAGTCTGGTTATACAGCTGAGGAGGATCAGCTGCTCTCCATTTCCACCGAGAAAGACCCAAAAGGAATATACTGGAACTACTGCTGAGATGGAGGTCAGGCACATGGAAAGGCATTATGGGCAACACCCCAAAGAGTAAATGAGGCAAAGACTTCTCCTAAGAACACTCCTGACTCTAGAATCATTTTAAAGATACAAATTAGACCATTTTATGCCCTGACTTAAAACCTGCCATGGCTCCCAATTGCCTATAAAGACCAAGCTCCTTAACATGGAACACAAAATTCATCATCTGACCTCTGCCATTTCCCCGGACAAAGTGTTCCCCAACACAGTTTGATATTTCCGGCTTCTATGCCTTTGTTTATTCTTTTATGTCCTCTGTATATTAGTTAAGGTTATTTGGCCATAGGCAGCAAAAGTAAGCCACAGCATATTCTCAACATAGCCAGAGTGATCCTTTTAACATATAAATCAAATCAGGATATTTCTCTAATGGAAACCCTCCAGAATATCTCCTTTATACTCAGAGGAAAAGCCAAATGTCTTACAATGGCTTTTAACGGCCTACACAAGCTTATTCCTTTTCTATTCTCTCCCCCTTGCTCACTTTCCTCCAGCCACGCTGTTCTCTTTGCTATTTCTCAAACACATTAGGCATGCTATTGCCTTAAGCCTTTTGCACAGACTGTTCCCTCTGCCTGGAAGCCTCTTCCTGCAGAAAACTACACGTCTGCCTCCCTCCCCTCCTTTTCAGTCTTTGCTGAAATGACTTTTACTTAGTATGGCCTAAGTACCTTATTTAAACGCCCTTCTCTCAGCCCTTCCATTCCCTCCTCTCTATTCCATGTTATTCATTGCACATATTCCCTCTAATATACATGAATGTGAGAGTGAGAGAATGATTTTATTTCTCTTATCTTTAAAGGCAGGACATTTTCTGATTAGTCCATTGACATATCTTGAGATTTTGATATAGTAACTGGCACATACTAGATACTCAATAAATATTTGTTGAATTAGTATTGAAACAGAATCTATCTACCAAAAGCAAAAAAAGAATTCACTTCCATGATATGAGATAGCTCACAGAAATCAAGTGGGCATGTGCAAAATGGGCAAAACAACAAAACAGGGAACTTTGTTCTCTAATAAACCACTCTCATGGTAGCTGATACAATCCTTCAAGAATGAACCCAGTTCCATAAAAAGAAGTATCTAACCCTCTTCTTACTAATCAACTCCAAAAGACTACCCCACTCAATTCTGTTACATTGCGGACCAGATTTCAAGACAAACCACAGGACTAGCACAAATTCTTTTCATTGATTATGTATCTACTTGCTTATTTGGCACCTCCACTTGAATAGCTTGCAAACATTTTAAACTTAATCTATTCTAAATGAAATGCTTGATTACCACTGCCAATTACCCCCTCAAAATTCCAATTATCTTCTGAATCTCAGTAAATGGTACCACTAACCATCAGTTGCACAATGCAGAAATTTAGGAAACCTTGATTTCTCTTCTTCCCTCCCCCCCCTCTTCCTTGAACTAATTTGACTTGCTTCCTCTATTGACCATTCTTCTGTTCATAACTGTCACACTATACGAAGAGGAAGTTTTTTAGCAAACATAAATTAGGTACTTCTCCTCTGCTTTGAAACTATACAATGACTTCCCACTGCAGTTTGATAAAAATAAAAAACAAAATCTATACCTTGGCCTAACTTAGTTTTTCTTTTAACCTAATTTCATGCCTATCTCCTTCTCACAAATTCTTCTCTAACTCCAGTGGTCTTCAGCTCTTTGAACTCTTTCTGGCTTTAGGAATATTGAGAATGTTGCTATTCCTTCTTGAAATGCTCGTTCCCAAAATTGTTTTTGTTTTTTCCATCCTTCAGATATCAGTTTAAAAGTTAAATTCTTTCTGAGTTTTCTGAACATATCATATACCAACAATCTTAACAAATTTCCTCTCCCCCACTATACAATTATTGTCTATCTCAATACTTGTTTATTTGCATTTGGATAGCACTTCAAATGTCATACATATTTTTATTTATTCATTTATTTACTTGTAAATTGTCTTTCTCCATTACTAGACTATAAACTCAATGGGAGCAGAGATATTTTGCAACTCATAAATACACACCCAACTTCTGCCACATTGTGGGCACATAAATATTTCCTGACAAAGTAAATCAATACATCAGTACAAATGCCACTGTGGCCCATTTACAGGTGAGAGATGCATATTTCTAACTTTATAGTCTAAGAGCACTTTCTACTCTGACATGACATGACCTTGTGATTCTGTCATTATATTCTATTAAATTGTCCTATTTCTTTGGTATGAATCTATGCAATTTCACTTAATTCAAAAAGGAGCTAACACAGAAACTGTGGTTTTAGATATATGGCTACTCGGTTGCAGCCAGAGCTTCCCTGTAGTTAGATATTGGCTCCAAGCTAGAAAACTCATATTGTTTACTACTTCTTAAAAATGAGGAGAAAAACAAAAAATTACCTACTAATTTTCCAGCCATTTTCTGGCCCTATTTGCATCCAAGATTTTATTCAATCATCTCAAACATTTTGTTGTCTGCTAGAAGGTATATTTATCTCTAACTTATCCCAATTGTTTAACTATCTTCTAGATAGAGCACCACCCAGGAATGTCTATGGATCCAGTTTCTAAGGGAAAAGACATGGAAAAGAAAATTCATTGTGTATGGGTATTTCATGGAGACAGATATTTGAATGCTGACTTAATGACTATACCTGTTAAAGTAAAGCTGTGGTGGCACATTGGAACTGGTGAATTACTTTCATTTGTGATTCTCACAAGTCCCATGAGATAAACAGGGTGAACTTTATCATCCCCATTTTTTCATTTGAAAAATCTAATGCTGGGAATCATAAGAGACTCCAACAATAACCAAAAATAATAACAACTATCATCTATTAAATCATATACTCTGCTAGATACTTTATGTACATTACCTCATTTGAGTCTCATAATAACCCTAGAAGGTGGGTTATACATAACTTTTAAACATAATAATTTACATATAATAAAACACAGGCTCTGAGAAATGAAGTCACTTACCTAAGATCACACAGATTCTAGGTTGCTAAGCCAGGACAATATGGTGTGCCTAATCTAAATTTCATGCTCTTAAAATCACTCTTCTATAAGAGAGATTAATATTGGAATTCAGACTCCCATCCTGACAAATGCAGGACTCAGCCTTTCTTTTCATACTGAATGGCCTCTCTATCCCCTTCTTGGGAAGAGATGAACGGTCAGGTCCTGCCATCATTGCTCTCACAGTGTTCATCAGCTGCCCTTCACCCGCAACAAGGAGGAGATGAACTCCTCTTTATAGTGTTGCTGATCATTTGTGTTGCTTCTCCAAGCTTAAAATGTTTAAAATTGTGAGCCTTTGATAATAGGCTTCTGAATGTTCAAGGTCAATATAAGGAGAGGTACAAGGGCTGGTAACCATAAAGGAAATCAAGACCATTCATTGGAAAGGGAATGTAGCAGCCTTCTGATAGGAAAGTCAAGAGCTTTCAAGATCTGGGACAGACAAAGAGCATATGAGAAAAGGTTTTAAAGTCAGTCTACATACTGTTATTTAAAATAAGGATATCCTTCCTCTACACAAATTATCTTCTATTTTGATGGAATTCTTCCCCCTTGTCTTTTCTTTTCTTTTTTCCCCTTAGTGTGGACTAGGTTCCATGTATCAGAGAAAACATTTGACCATTGACTGGCTTATTTCAGTTAGCATGGTCATCTCCAGTTCCACCCATTTACCAGCAAATGCCATAATTTTATCCTTTTTTATGGCTGAGTAACAATTCTTTTGTATATATACCACATTTTCTTTATCCATTCATCTGTTGATGGGCACTTGGTTGTTGGTTCCAAAGCTTAGTTATTGTGAATCGTATAAAGGAAGAATAGTGGAATGAATCTGACCTAACTTTTATATGTACATATCTGAATATACCACAGCAAATCTTATCTTAATGTATATCCACAGGGCACTGATTGAAAAAACCTCTAAGAAAACAACAGAAAAATCAGTAGATTAGAAGGAAGGGAATGAAGGAGAGGAGTGGAAGGAAAGGGGAGTATTGGAGCCTGAATTATAGCCAATTATATTCCATGCTTTTATAATCATGTCAAAATGAAACCTAATATTCTGTATAACTAAAAAGAACAAAGAGAAAAGGTATGAATGATTATTAAGTAGATTAAGACCATTCTACCAACAAAAAGAAAAATAAACAATGCTAACTGACTCAAAAGGTGGACAATAAAAAGAGCTTAGGCACTACTGACATCCCTTTCAGGGCAACTATTTCATATTCTTACTTTACTCCTGCTGTCTGTTTTTGCTGCTCCCTTACAGAATGTCCCTGACTTCTTCTAATCATGCCTTTTCCTCTCGTCCCTGGATGTGGTTTGCCCCCAAATGTCCATGAGTTGAAGCTTGGTTCCCAGAATGATGGTCTGGAAACTTAAAGAGATGGAGCTAAAGAAACCTCTTTTCTTGATAAGTAGCCAGCCTTAGATATTTTTAACAGTAATGAAAACAGGCTAATATACTTGCCTATGCTCATTCATTGAATTTAATAACAGAATATGACTTTCCAGATTTGACTGTTGGCCTTTCCCAGGATGCACCTTTTTCTAGATTTTCTGTGACTCTTCTCCTGGAAGCTTTTGAATCATCTGCGAAAGCCAGCTTTTCTCTGGAGATTCCAGACCAATATTTGGAGTTTCCATGCAACACGACCTTAGTTACAATGTTAGAAGAAGAGTCTTCAGCTACAATCAATAGGTGATAGAGTCCATTTTCAAAGAGGGATGGCAGAATCTTAATACAATGAAGTAAATGTACCTTAGGTCAATGAAAAGTCTCTGGAAAATCTGATCTCAGGCACAAAATCAAATTTCTGAGAGATGGAGTCCTTAAGGTCTCCCAAAGGAAGATTTGCAGCGGATGGATGTTCAATCAACTGAGGTCATTCACCCAGACCCCAACTGAGAGAAGCATCTTCTCTAGGCGTAGGAGTGGTATTGGGTCCAAGGAAGCAGCAGAATCAAATGTAGTAAAAACCTCAGACAACGATGTGGGGAAAAGGGTACACTCATACATTGCTGGTGGGATTGCAAGTTGGTGCAGCCACTCTGGAAAGCAGTGTGGAGGTTACTTAGAAAACTTGGAATGGGTCCACCCCACCATTTGACCCAGCTATCCCACTCCTTGGCCTATACCCAAAGGACTTAAAATCAGCATACTACAGTGATGTAGCCACCTCAATGTTCATAGCTGCTCAATTCACAATAGCTAGATAGTGGAACCAACCGAGATGCGCTTCAATAGATGAATGGATAAAGAAACTGTGGTATATATACACAGTGGAATATTACTCAGCCATAAAGGAGAATAAAATTATGGCATTTGTAGGTAAATGGATGATGTTGGAGACTGTCATGCTAAGTGAGATTAGCCAATCCCAAAAATCCAAAGGCCGAATGGTCTTTCTGATAAGTGAATGATGATGCATAATGCAGGGTGAAAGGGTGGCAAGAATGGAGGAAGGATAGATAGCATAGAGGGAAGGGAGGGGTGGGGTCAGGGTGGGGGGGTAAAAATAATAACAGAATGAGTGACAGACATCATTGCCCTGTGTACATGAATGAATGCACAAATGGTGTGACTCTGCTTTGTGTACAACCAGAGAAACAATAGTTGTACTCCATTTGTGTTCAATGAATAAAAATTAAATGACTAATAAAAAAAAAACCTCAGACAAATGGAATTGCCTTTGAATTGGGGCTGACAAACCAAAGACCTAGAATAACAGCCTGCCTAAATCTACCCTGGGCAAAATACTGGATATCTTGGGTTCCAACATAATCTAAATTCAATTTTGAGGCAAAGAATGAGAATTGGGACCAGGTGCCTTATATTCTGAGTCAGACAGTCCTTGCGGCAGCTATATTTGAATTAAAAGCTATGTTCTCTATAAACATCATGACCTCTCTGCTTTTGTTTTTGTTTTCCCTTCCTTTGATTTCCTCATTAATGTCCCTTTTGAAAAACTTCAACCCTGCCATGGCTGAGCTAAGAGAGAAATGATTTGAACACATTTCAAGTGACCTAAGAAAAGGGTAAGATCAGATATGGCCACAATTTTCTAAGTTCAGCATCTTGGAACAAGCTAGTGAACTTGAGTGCAGAAGAAGGTAAAAATTCAGAATAGAAAAGCTGTGAACGTCAATCCCACCCTCTTCAGGATTTTCTTTCCTACCAGTATATGGTGGCTGGCTCTATGGCTCCCTCCCTGGACACCATAAGCCAAATACCCATTGTGTGTCTCACTTGGATCAGGAACTGTAAGAATCACTAAGAATAAAACATGACCTTGAAGTCAGATCTCAGTCTTTCAAGGAATCACATTTAATTAGTCATGAATAGGGCCCAGAAATTAGCACTTTAAAAAGTTATCCAGGTAATTTTTCTTTTTTTTTATAAATTTTTATTTTTTTTTTGTACACAAATGAGGTACAACTGTTGTTTCTCTGGTTGTACACAAGTATAGTCACACCATTTGTGTAATCATACATGTACATAGGGTAATGATGTTTCTCTCATTCTGTTATTATTCTTATCCCCCTCCCCAATCCCACTCCCCTATTTTTCCCTATGCAATCCATCCTTCCTCCATTCTTGCTTCCCTCTCACCCCCCATTATGTATCATCATCCAATTATCAGAGACATCATTCGACCTTTGATTTTTGGGGATTGGCTAATCTCACTCAGCATGACCATCTCCAACTGCAACCATTTACATGCAAATGCCATAATTTTATTCTTCTTTATGGCTGAGTAATATTCCATTGTGTATATATACCACAGTTTCTTTATCCATTCATCTATTGAAGGGCATATTCTAATGGGAAGTGGATATGTGGGGCAATTAAGGTTCACAAAAGGGAAAAGAATTTTCCAAGATGTCATAGCAGGTAAGTGAAGGAAGATAGAATATAGATACACTCATTACTTATGCCATACTCTTTCTGGTGCTCTACAACAGAAACAAGATTCTCAATGTAAAACGTTAATACAGTTTTGAGATCCCTTGAACATTAGGCATGCATGTATCAGGTTAAAAGCTCATCTATATCCTTCCATTCAACCTATTTCACACACATCTCACAGAACTTTAGACTCCAAGAATTGTGGGAAAAGTGTGTGAGAGTTGTCTCTAATGTAATTTGAAATGCCTAGTGTGATGCCACTTACAGAGTCTACCTCCTGGTAACGTTGATTTAATTAACAATTCCACATTATTGTACACTTCAGTAGTTTCCAATTGTTTTGCTATTAGAAAGAGTACTTCAATGAACTTATCTCTAGCAAATTTTTGACAATATTTAAGATAATTTCTTCTGGACTTAGAAAAGCAAGCCCTAAGAATATAAATGATGAGACTAGCTTTAAGCTCCAAGTTGTCATTCAGAATGATTTACTGATATATTGTCAAAGAGAGTATGTAGAAGTGATCAATTCTTCATATTCTCCCCAATACTTTGCTTCAGTTTTTTGTTTTGTTTTGTTTTGTTTTGTTTTGTTTTGTTTTGTTTTGTTTTTGAACTGAACTCAGGGGCACTCGGCCACAGAGCCACATCCTCAGCCCTATTTTGTATTTTATTTAGAGACAGGGTCTCACTGAGTTGCTTAGGGCCTCGCTAAGTTGCTGAGGCTGGCTTTGAACTCATGATCCTCCTGCTTGAGCCTCCCGAGTTGCTGGGATTACAGGCGTGTGCCACTACACCCGGCCTGTGCTTCAGTTTTAATTCTCTATTAACTTTACAAAGATAAAAATAGTAATTCACTTTCAAATTGCATTTATTATAATTAATATTTTCAGGTATATAGTAGTATTTCATATTTCTTATGGTTCCCCTAGTCATGTCCTTTGAGCATTATAGTACAAAAATTCTAAAATGATACCCAAGAGTCCCATGTAGAGAGTACATGCCCTCCTCTAGAATATGTAAATCAAAGGCCATGAGATAGTCAGTCAATCCCATGATTATGTTACATTATAAAAGACTTTGACAAATGTAGTAGGAAATGATTCTTCCTCTGACTTTGGAGAAGTAAGCTGATGTGTTATAAGAGGGTCATACAGCTAGAACCAAAGGGTGATCACAAGAACAGAAAATAACCCCTTCCTCACCAGTTTGTAGTTAGCAAGAAAATGTGGAAACTCAGCCCCACAATTCCATTCTGCCAATAACCTCTGTGAGCTTGTCATAACACCCTGAGCTTCAATGGAATATCTTCCAGGACTTCAAAAACAAAGTTATAAGAAGCCACATAGCTTCCACCTTGTTCCCTTTCTATACTGTTTTATGACTATCCATCAAAATCCAGCCCCTAGGTTGTGACAAGATCAAGTCACATAAAGAGACTATGTGTAAGCACCCTTAATGACAAATCCAGCTGTTCCAGCATAAATTGCCAGTTAAACCAGTGGGCCATCTTGGATATTCCAAACCCACTGGACTTCAAGATGACTGTCACCCCAAACAATAGGACATGTAGGGAGAGAAATACTAAACATAGTCCACAGAATTATAAGACATTATAAAGATGGTTCTTGTTTAATACACTAAATTTTGTAATTTGTTATAGATCAACAGATAACAGAAACCGAAATCAGCACTTAAAGTGTGCTTTCAAGCATTGCAGAAAGATGCCCATTGGATTTGTTATGTAGCAATAGAAAACCAGAACACATATTTATGCATTTAATTTTCTTAATAATCATATGTAATAACTGTTTTAGAAATGAATAAAGGGGATATTGAGTAATTTTTCCAAGATAAGACAGCTAACAAATGATTAGGCCATAATTTAAACTCAGGTAGTTTGACTCCAAAGTCTATATTCCTAATCAATATACTACTGTACTGCTTATGAATGCAAAAATATAATAATATGTTGACAAAACCAGCTACATCTTAAAATAAAAATATGATACAAAACTAAGTGGGTTTTATTTCAGCAATGAAAGCATGACACAAACAAAGCCTTTAAAAGGTTAAAAGACAAAATATTATTTGATCATCTCGTGAAATGTGGAAAAGTACTTAGTAAGAAAATTATATCCACTGATTTCATAGAGAAAGATCTTGGCAATTAACATTATAAAGGAACATCCTTAGGTTGAAATACATTGTACATATGAAACATAAAGTTGAAATAACAACAATTTCACTTAGAAAGCCAGGAAAGAATATTTAAATAAATCTATGGTATAGACAAATATTAGTACTTAAAAACTGGAAGCACTTTAATTAATGTCAGAAAGAATACCAAGATGCCCACTATTACATGATATTATTCTGCAGGTGCTAGCCAATGAAAAAACACAAGAAAACAAAATAGGAAATACAGATATTGTAAAAGAAAGTAGGCATATTCTAAAAGGAAGAACAAACTTAAAATTTTTAATAGATGGACACACAAAACACAAACTTTAATAGGTCTCCTACAAACCACTCATTACCAATTAAAAATGTACAAGTGAATTTTTCTCCTCATATGCAGAAGCTGGACAGAAAAAAGGATTTAAAAAGGAAATATAATGAAAAATAGAATAGAGAAAGGGAATCAAGGAGAAGGATGGAGGGAGGAAAGGAGACAAACTGTGGAAGGAAATTGATCAAATATGCTATGTGCATGTAAGAACATATCACAAAGAATAATTATAATTATAATTATAATTATAATTATAATTATAATGAATCAATCAAAATAATACCAGTAGAATAGAGGAAGGGGATCAGGGTGAGGAAGGAAGGGAGTGAAAAGGAAGTGCTAGGGAATTAAATGAAGGAAATTATGTTATATGTGTATATGAATAAGTACAATAAACCATACTATTATTTTTTCTGTTCATTTCTTTTCTCTTTTTTGGTTCTTTTAGTTATATATAATGTTAGGATTCATTTTGACAAAATTATAAAAGCAGGAAATATAATTATTTTAATTCATTTCCCAGCACTCCCTCTTTCCCTCTGTCCCCTCCTCCCTACCCCTGTTCCCTTCCCTCTGCTTTGCTATCATTCTTCTATTTACTTACTATTTTTAATTGGTGTCTTGTGGATATACAGGATAGTAAGATTCACTGTGGTGTATTTATATATGTATATAGTAAATATAGTTCAGATTCATTTCATTGATCTTTCCTTATTATATCCCTCCTCCATCCTCTTTCCCCTTCAATCTCCTTTATCTACTCCACTCTTCTTCTATTTTTTCTCCCTCTCCCTTATTTTGGATTAGTTTTTGCATATCAGAGAATACATGGCTGATCTCACATAGCATAACAGTCTCCAACATCATCCATTTACCTGCAAATGCCATAATGTTATTCTTCTTTATGGCTGAGTAATATTCCATTGTGTATATATACCACAGTTTCTTTAGCCATTCATCTATTGAAGGGAATCTAGGTTGGTTCCACAATCTAGCTATTGTGAATTGGGCAGCTATGAACATTGAAGTGGCTGCATCACTGTAGTATGTTGATTTTATGTCCTTTGGCTCTAGGCCAAGGAGTGGGATAGCTGGTTCAAATGAGATCCATTCCAAGTTTTCTAAGGAATCTCCACACTGCTTTCCAGAGAGGCTGCACCAACTTGCAATCCCACCAACAATGTATGAGTGTACACTTTTCCCCACATCCTCACTAACGCCTATTGTTGCCTGTATTCTTAATAAAAGACATTCTAATTGGGGTAAGATGAAATCTTAAGGTGGTTTTGATTTGCATTTCTCTTATAACTAGGGATGTTGAACATTTTTTAATGAATCTGTTGATTGCTTGTAGATCTTCTTCTGTAAAGTGTCTGTTCATTTCTATGGCCCATTTATTCATTGGGTTATTAGTGTTCTTGGTGTAAAGATTTTTGAGCACTTTGTAGATTCTGGAGATTAGTGCTCTGTCTGAAGTGTGTGTGGCAAAGATTTTCTCCCACTCTGAAGGCTCCCTCTTCACATTGCTGATTGTTTCCTTTGCTGAGAAAAAGCTTTTAGTTTGACTCTATACCAATCATTAATTCTTGCTTTTATTTCTTGCACTTTGGGAGTCATGCTAAGGAAATCTGGTCCTAGGCCAACGTGATGAAGATTTGGACCTATTGTCTCGTCTATTATGTGCAGGGTCTCTGGTCTAATTCCTAAGTCTTTGATCCATTTTGAGTTGAGTTCTGTACAGGGTGAGAGATATGGGTTTAGTTTCATTTTGCTGCATATGGATTTCCAGGTTTCCCAGCACCATTTGTTGAAGAGGCTATCTTTTCTCCATTGTATGTTTTTGGCTCCTTTGTCAAGTATGAGATACCTGTATTTATGTGGGTTTGTCTCTGTGTCCTCTATTCTGTACCATTGGTCTACCTGTCTATTTTGCTGCAAATACCATGCTGTTTAGTTACTATTGCTCTGTACTATAGTGGAAGGTCTGGTATTGTGATACCCCCTGCTTCGCTCTTCTTGCTAAGAATTGCTTTAGCTATTCTGGGTCTCTTATTCCTCCAAATGAATTTCATGATTGCTTGCTCTATTTCCATGATGTTCATCATTGGGATTTTAATTGGAATTGCATTGAATTTGTATAGTGCTTTTGGTAGTAGGACCATTTTGACAATATAAATTCTGCCTGTCCAAGAACATGGGAGATCTTTCCATCTTCTCAGATGCTCTTTAACTTCTTTTTTTTATTTTTTTTATTTTTTTATTTTTTATTTATTTTTTTTATTTACTTATTGATTCATTGAACACAAATGGAGTACAGCTATTTTTTCACTGGTTGTACACAAAGTAGAGTCACACCATCTGTGCGTTCATGCACGTACACAGGGCAGTGGTATCTGTCACACACTCTGTTATTAATTTTACCCCCCACCTGCCCCCACCCCTCCCTTCCCTCTATGCTAGCTATCTTTCCTCCATTCTTGCCATCTTTCCCCCCCACATTATGCATCATCATTCATTTATCAGAGAGACCATTCGGCTTTTGGATTTTGGGGATTGGCTGATCTCACTTAGCATAACAGTTTCCAACATCATCCATTTACCTACAAATACCATAATTTTATTCTTCTTTATGGCTGAGTAATATTCCATTGTGTATATATACCACAGTTTCTTTATCCATTCATCTACTGAAGGGCATCTAGGTTGATTCCATAATCTAGCTATTGTGAATTGAGCAGCTATGAACATTGATGTGGCTGCATCACTGAAGCAATCTGATTTTAAGTCCTTTGGGTATAAGCCAAGGAGTGGGATAGCAGGGTCAAATGGTGGATCCATTCAAAGTTTTCTAAGGAATCTCCACACTGCTTTTTAACTTCTTTCCTTAGTGTTCTGTAGTTCTCATTGTAGAGGTCTTTCACTTCTTTTGTTAGATTGAATTCCAAGTATTTTATTTTTCTTGAGTCTATTGTGAATGGTATGGTTTTCCTAATTTCTCTCTCAGAGGATGCATCACTTATGAATAAAAATGCATTCAATTTATGAGCATTAATTTTATATCCTGTTCCTGTACTGAATTCATTTATGAGTTCCAGAAGTTTTCTGGCAGAATTTTTAGGGTCTTCTAAATAGAGAATCATGTCATCAGCAAATAGGGATAGTTTGAGCTCTTCTTTTCCTATTCGTATTCCTCTACTTTCTTTGGTCTAATTGCTCTGGCTAGAGTTTCAAGAACAATGTTGAACAGTAGTGGCGAAAGAGGGCATCCCTGCCTTGTTCCAGTTCTCAGGGGAATGCTTTCAATTTTTCTCCATTTAGAATGATGTTAGCTGTGGGCTTAGCATAGATAGGCTTTACAATGTTGAGGAATGTCCCCACTATCCCTATTTTTTCTAGTGTTTTGAGCATGAAGGGATGCTGTATTTTATCAAATGCTTTCTCTGCATCTATTGAAATAATCAATAATCGTGGTTCTTGACTTTAAGTCTGTTGATGTGGTGAATTAAATTTATTGATTTTCTGATGTTGAACCAACCTTGCATCCCTGGGATGAAACCCACTTGATCATGGTGCACTATCTTTTTAATATGCTTTTGTATGCGATTTGCTAAAATTTTGTTAAGAATTTTTGCATCTATGTTCATTAGGTTATGGGTCTGAAATTTTCTTTCCTCGATGTGTCCTTTTCTGATTTTGGTATCAGAGTGATATTAGCTTCATAGAATGAGTTTGGAAGGGTTCCCTCCTCCTCTATTTCATGAAATACTTTGAGGAGTATTGGAATGAGCTCTTCTTTGAAGGTCTTGTAGAACTCAGCAGTGAATCCATCTGGTCCTGGACTTGTCTTTGTTCGTAGGCTTTTGATGACTTCTTCTATTTCATTGCTTGAAATTGGTCTATTTAGGTTGTGTATGTCCTCCAGATTCAGTTTTGGTGGCTCATGTGTCTCTAGGATCCTGTTAATGTCTTTGAGGTTTTCTATTTTTTTTTAGTATAAATTTTCAAAATAGCTTCTAATTATGTTTTGTATTTCAATAGAGTCTGTTGTAATATTTCCATTTCCATCACAAATTTTAATAATTTGAGTTTTCTCTCTCCTTCTCTTCATTACTGTGGCTATCGGTTTATCAATTTTATTTTTTCAAAGAGCCAACTTTTTCTTTTGTCAATTTTTTGAATTGTTTCTTTTGTTTCAATTTCTTTGATTTTTGCTTTGATTTTAATCATTTTCTGTCTTCCACTACTTTTGGTGATCTGTTCCTCTTTTTCTAGGGCTTTGAGCTGTAATGTGAGGTCATTGATTTGTTGACTATTCACTTTTATTGAATGCACTCCATGCATGAATTTTCCTCTTAGTACTGCTTTTGTAGTATCCCAGAGATTTTATATGTTGTATCTTTGCTCTCATTGACCTCTAAGAATTTTTTTATTTCCCCCCTAATGTCTTCTGTTATCCATGCATCATTCAATAGCATATTATTTAATCTCCAGGTGTTGGACTAGTTTCTGTTTTTAACTTTATCATTGATTTCTAATTTCATTCCATTTTTGTCTGATAGAATAAAAGGTAGTGTCTCTATGTTTTTGTATTTGCTAAGAGTAGCTTTGTGGCATAACTATGGTCTATTTTAGAGAAGGATCCATGAGCTGCTGAGAAGAAAATCTATTCTCTTTTTCACAGATGGAATATTCTATATATGTCTGTTAAGTCTAAATTAGCCATTGGGTCATTGAGTTCTATGATTTCTTTGGTCCGTTTTTGCTTGGAATATCTGTCCAACAATGAGAGAGGAGTGTTAAAGTCCCCCAGTATTTTTGTGTTTTGGTCTATTAGATTCCTGGAGTTTAGAAGGATCTGATTGACATACATCGATGCACCATTGTTTGGTGCATAATATTTATGATTGTTATGTCTTGCTGATTTATGCTTCCCTTGAGTAGTATGAAATGTTCTTTATCTCTTCCGAGTAACTTTGGCTTGAAGTCTGATTTATCTGAAATGAGGATGGAAACTCCTGCCTTTTTACTCAGTCCATGTGCATGGTATGCTTTTCCCCAGCCTTTCATCTTCAGTTTGTGGGCATGTTTTATTATGAGATGAGTCTCTTGAAGGCAGCATATTGTTGGGTCTTTCTTTTTAATCCAATCTGCCAGTCTATGTCTTTTGATTGATGAGTTTAGGCCATTAACATTTAGGGTTATTATTGAGATATGACTTGTATTCCTGGTCATTTTGACTTATTTTTGGATTTTAATCTTACTTGGTTTTTTCTTTAATTGGCTGTTCCTTTAGGGTAATTCCTCCCTTTGCTGACTTCCATTGTTGTTTCTCATTTCTTCCTCTTGGAGTATTTTGCTGAGGATTTTCTGTAGGGCAGGCTTTCTCTTTGTGAATTCTTTTAGCCTATGTCCATCATGGAATGATTTAATTCATTTTCAAATCTGAAGGTAAGTTTTGCTGGATATAAGATTCTTGGTTGGCCTCCATTTTCTTTCAGTGTTTGGAATATGCTGTTCCAGGCCCTTCTTCCTTTTAGGGTCTGGGCTGAGAAATCTGCTGATCTTCATATCAGTTTCCCCTTATATGTAATCTGATGGTTTTCTCTTGCAGCCTTTAAAATTCTATCTTTGTTTTGTTTGTTAGGTATTTTCATTATAATGTGCCTGGGTGTGGATATGTTGTGATTTTGTGCATTTGGTGTCATATAAGCCTCTTCAATTTGATTTTCCATTTCCTTCATCAGATTTGGGAAATTTACTGATATTATTTCATTGAACAGATTGTTTTTTCCTTTGGTTTGTGTCTCTGTGCCTTCCTCAATCCCAATAACTCTTAAATTTGGTCTTTTCATGATGTCCCATAATTTTGGAGGTTCTATTCATGATTCATTACCATCTTCTCTGTCTGGTTGTGTTTGTTTTCAAGATTAAATATTGTCTTTGTCTTCATTATCTGAGGTCTGTCTTCCAAGTGATTTAGCCTGTTGGTTTATATTTCTATTGAGTGTTTAATTTGGTTTATTGCAACTTTCATTTCAAGGATTTCTGTTTGTTTGTTAGTTTTTCAGAATTTCTATCCCGTTATTGAAATGATCCTTTGCTTCCTGCAGTTGGTCTTTTAGCATTGCCTGTATTTGCTCTCTCATCTCCTCGTTCACTTCTCAGATCATTTTAATTATGTACAACTCCCTTTCTGACAATGCTTCTGCCATGTTATCATTGGATTCTTTTGGTATATTATCTGGGTTTGTTTGGAACATTTTCTTCCCATGTTTTCTCATGTTGCTAGTGTATCTTCCCTCCAGTAATGCGAGTCCTAGTTATTGTAGTCTCCCCTTAAAGACTTATAGGGTTCCTGTCCATTTTCAATACCTCCCCTTGAATTGAGAGATCAATATTGGCAGCACACCATATAAACAATATGTGTCCTTAATCTAAATAGTCCCTATTAAGATATTAACAGTGTTGTCTTAATAAACAGAGATGAGTTCAAATTATTATCTACAGCATAACCAGTAAGTTTGCAATAAGGACTGCAATTCCTCATGTTGGACAGGGAGAATGAGGAGGGGTATAAGACAAAACACTAATGAGATAAGAAGTGAGCTATTGATATACTATGTCATATGAGTAGTGGAAGTGGAATTGAAAGAAAGAGGTTGTTAGCATGAGAAAAAAAGATTCTCCAAGGAAATGGATATATAAGAGGGAGATAGAGTGATAAGCATATTAATAAAAGAAAAAAGTTGAAATATAGTGGGTATATTAGGAATAATCATAGTATTAAAATTAATTTAAAAACATTCTGTGATAAAAATATACTGTACACTTCAAACCTCTTATTTTTCAATGGCCTGATATTTGAGAGGTGCTTGATCAAGCGGTGACCCAAGAAGGGTGCTGTCCCACTACCTCCAGGTTGGAAATGATCAATGCTTCTGGACAGAGGGAGCCTGGTGTTGATAGACAATCAGATGCAGCACAGGTACTAGACACCAGGCCAGGGTGTGGGCCTGGGCACTAGACCAAGTTGGGGAGGGGGTGCAGAACTGTGCTCAGTGATGGAGACACTGGGCTTGATAGCCCAGGCAGGCCTGAGCTCCGTGCTGGGGGCTCAGACAGTCATAGGCAGTTGCTCTATCTCAGAGATGCTGTAAAATGGCACCAAAGGGCCTAAGGTCCCCACTGGGGCTGGGGACTCAGGTTGCCGCAGGTGGGACCCCTCTCCAGGAGACGCAGTAAAATGGCACTGGAAGACCAGAGCTCTGCTCTGAGGATTCAGGCAGCTGCAAGTAGTCACTCTCTCCTAGGAACACTGTAAATTGGCACCGAAGGGCCTAAGGTCCCCATTGGGTCTGGGGATTCAGGCCACTGCAGCTAGTTTTTCATTCTTTATCAAAACTCTTGTGAAACTTTTATTGTATAAAATATTTGTAATATAAAACATTTGGAAACAACCTAAATGTTTATATGTGATATTATAGAATTATGGTAGAACAAGCATTATATGATCAAAATCACATATATACAATGAAAAACACATTAATATCAATAGATCTCAACAATATATTATCAAGCGTTATCACTTGCATACATTTCTGGAGTACACAAAACACTACATATTTTTCATTACTACATGGCTATGTATATATATGAAAGTAAAAATAAAAACAGGACAATATGTATACTAAATTAATTATTGTTGCTGCTTCTTGGGAGATAAGGGGCAAAATGAGAATAAGGATACAGAGAAAGGGAACTTTACATATAATAATGTACTTTAAGTACTATTTAATAAAATATAAAGCAAATATAATGAAATATTGTCTATTTTGAATAATTGAAATATGATTATTCTATTTTTCATGTACTTTAACAATTTTACCATAAGTTTAATTTTCCCAAAAAGCTAACAAATTAAAAAAAAAACATAAAAATGTCTTTCAAAATTACTGAAACAAAGTATTAAACTAAGGTCCATCTTACTCAAATTCATTCTCTCTCTCTCTCTCTCTCTCTCTCTGACTTTCTTCCTCCCTGTGCCAGGCCCAACAAGTGCAGTCCTCAGAGAGTACATGATACCCAAGGAAGATAGAGATCCGCAGCAAGTCAGGATCCAAATAATAAATGGAATCCAAATAATCAGTTTACATCAAAAGGTCCAACAGTTAGTAATGGAGGACCTACTGGGCCTATAAAATAGAGCGATAGAGAGACCTGCAATAGGATTTACCCAGATCCAGGCAACATCTGTCCACAGGCATCAGGGAATCACTAATGACAGTGGGTGTGGGCTCAGGGAGGCTGTTAGGAGACAGGTTGGAATCTGAAGAGCTGGGCTCTTAATCTGTGTCCCTTTCCAAATTATACTGAACACATTTAACAACTTCAAGTTAGTCATTTAAAATAAAATGGATGTCTGTTCACATCTGCCAACAATTAAAAAAATTATTGGCCATAACTCTCCTTTTGCCTCTGATGAGAAAAGATATTGGCTGGGACCCCAAAAGTCTGAATCCTTCATCAGCTGCAGATGATCATGCTAAGTCCTCAAAGAACGTATTGCTCGGCGGACAGACAGACAGTCAGGCCAACACACATTTTATTCTATGTCATTGGTCTATATTCAAATTATTGTGTTGATTCTTACCCCAAGAATCAGGCTGCATCAGGTAGGGGATGTCAGGGGACCTGTGGCAGAACTGAGCAGCCTGCCTTATGGCCTGTTCTCACAAGTTTTCCTCAGAACATTAAAGAGATTGGAGCCCTCTGGATCTTATTGCTGTGATTTCCAGAGGGGCTCCTGAAAACCAAACCAGAGTTTGTGTTTAAATCATATGGCCTTGAGTTCCTAAAAATAGTGATCCCGTTTTATATCATGGAGGACTCCACTTTATTCTTTTCTCTTTGGTGAAAAAGAGAGTATGAGAAACCTTAGACTTCCCCTAAGGGTTAGAGAATGACACTGCTATTCTTTTACATAATGGTGAGCTCCTATAGGTTAGAGAACTTGATGCCTACTCCATTTGAGTATCTGAGTTCTCTTTTGGATTCTATTTTACTTTGTTTTGATATTACCAAGAGAATCCATATTTCCAGATCAAATATTCTGTTCCAAAATCTCCAGAAAAAACAGTATTCTGGGAATGAGCTAAAAGCATTCCAGATGGTATGAGGCAGAAAAAGACATAAGAGAGTAGTGGCAGTAGGCACCTCCTACCTCCCTGGATTTGCCTACCAAAAAAACCAAGATAGTGAGCTTCAATATAAATCCAATAGGCATCAGGATCCAAAAGAACTCAGTGGGATAAAGCACAACATAAATGGGGAAAACAGGAGAATTCTATCAGACACTTATCATTCTTGGAATCAACTGTAGATCAGGTTTCTTTCTACAGGAATAATAATTGGATCCTCCCAACTGCAGAAGAGGGTTAAAGGAGCTATACGAAATTATGGCCACCAGTTAAGTGATAGAAACTCGCCTCCAGAAGTTCAGCCTAGCATGTGAGGGTTTAAGAAACTGACTACACAGTCCTAGCCAGCCAGTGTGTAATAAAAGTTCAGATAGAAAAAATCAACATAAATCAGCAGTTTCCAGTTAGAAAATATATTATGGAAAACAGATAATATTTATAATGTTAACCCAAACTAAAAAACTATCTAGGAATAAACTTAACAATACATGTATAATACTAATATGGAACAAAACCCTATAAAACATTACTTAAGGATATTTTAAAACTCTGAATAAGTGGAAAGATATGTCATTGACATGGACAGGGTGACTCAGTATTGATGTGATGACCATTCTCTCCAAACTGCTCTATAAATTTCAAAGGACCTTAATAAATCTAATATGTTTTATTCAAACAGAAATTAAAAAGCTCATTTTTAAATGCATTTGGAAGAGAAAATGCACAAATATAGCAAAGGTATTTTTGGAACTAAAAGAGACAACAAAACTTTTGCTCTACAAGATATCAAGACATACTATGAAGCTACAATTATTCGAATTGCATAATTGGAAAATATTTTTGAAGTATCAATGGACAGAGTAGAGAAGAGACCAAGAATGGAATCTAAATATACAGATAGAGATATCGATGTGAGTTGATACATGATAAAGGTGCTATTTCATATTAGGTTAAAAGGATGACTGAATTTATTACATGAATTGAGAATAATTGGTTATAGTTTTAGCAAAATGATAAAGTTTGACCTAATCTCACATTATTTGAAAAAGTAGATTCCATATTAATTAAAAAGTTTGATGTAATAACTAATTTTAAAATATTTTTATACATAAATACTTAAAATTTTGAAATATGAAAGCTCTTCTCCCTATTCAAAATATATGAAAGTATAAAAGGAAAGAGATTTATGAATTTGACAACCTTAAAACAGAAAGCTTTTTACAGCAAAAAAGAACATAAGCAAAATAAAGTAACAGACAGATTTGGAGAAAATATTTTGAAAAAATTAGTGTTTGGACTAAAAACAAACCAAAACAAAAAAAAATAATCCAAATCGAAAATGAACAAGGAGATAAGAAATTCACAGAATAGGGAATTCAAATGTTCAGTAAGCATAGAAAATAATGTTCAACTGTTCCTTACAATCTTGGCCATTTCCATTTAACAAAAATGGGATATTTTCCCTCTAAAAATAGCAAAATTTTAAAATACTGATAATATCAGTATTGGTGACACCATGGGAAAAAATTCTCATAAAAAATATTGATGAAAATATAAATTGGTAAAAACATTTCTGGAAGTCAATTTGGTGGTGTCTGTCAAAATTTAAAGTGTATCACTAAAGTAATTCTACTTGTAAATGACAGGTATTTTCACACATGCATAAATAAATATGTATAATGATGTTGGATGCACTATTGTTTATAATAGAGAAAACTGGAAAACCCATAGGGAAATGGCAAAATAAACCATGGCATATCTATTATGTGGAATATCATGCAAAAGTTTAAGATGAGGACATACTAATTTGAAAAAATTCAAAATCATGTATATATATAATATATATATAATCAATTTTATTTGCATGTGTCATTTCAGATGCCCATAGAAGCAAATGCCAAGAAAGCATTTGAGGATCAAGTGAATCATTGAGGCAAACAGTCATGTAGGAAAGCACTACTTAGGGGCAGCTTTCAGACTTCAAGCAGGTCTGACACTTGTAAATGTGACAGGAAACAAAAATCTGATAATAACTTGGCTAGTCCAAGGCTTCATCCTTGACTAACATTTGCCTGTTCAAGAAATCACACACTGAGCAAAACTGGCTGACCTCTAATACTCCCACTATGCTCAATCTTTAGTTCAAAGCAGCCTGGAGGAAGCATGAGTTGAGACCCCATGATGCATTGGAACCAAGGATATTACAACCAAGGTTGTCAGTCACCTAACCTCTCTGCCGCAAGTTCCCTTAAATGGATATCTGAATGACACATCTCCCTGTCTGGCACATCAACACATATAGTCTGTAAATTTATGGAAAAAATCTGGAAAGACAATGATATCTAACATATACTGATAAACTGCTGTACATCCATGTAATGGAATAATAATTAGCAACAAAAAGGAATGTACAGTTGATACATGAACCTTGGATGGAACTCAAGAAAAATGCATAGAATGAAAGAAGCTAGTATAAAAAATTCAATTTTGTGAGACTGGGGCGGGAACTCAGTGGTAGAGTACTTGCCCAGCCCATGTGAGGTACTGGGTTTGATCCTCAGCATCACATGAAAATAAACAAATAAAATAAAGGAATTTTATACATCTACAACTAAAAAATTACTTTGTATCATTATACTCATTTAAAATTCTGTAAATGGCAAGATTATAGTGAAGAGGAACAGATTAGTGGTTACCAGAGACTGAAGTAAGGGAAAAGGATGACTATAAAAGGGATAGCATGATAGAGGATCTTAAAAGCATTAGAATATTTCTGTTTTCTCATTATGGTGAAGATTACTTGAATTGATGCATGTGGAAAAAAATCCATTGCATATTCTAGTTGTAGGTGAAATTTATTGTATTTAAATACACACAAACAAAAAAAGTCAGTGAAATCAAGATAAGATTTGTAAAGTAAATAGTTCTGTGGCAATGTAAGTTCTTGGTCTTGACAATTATACTATGGATATATAAGAGGAATAGTGATTCCTAGAGGCTGGGAAGAGGATGAGGAAAATGGAGGAAGGTTGTTAGTGAATACTAACATATAGTTACATAGGAAGAATAAGTTCCCATTTTCCACAGCACAGTATCATGACTATGGTTTACAATAATTCATTATGTATTTTATGAAGAACTGGGGAGAAGTTTGAAGGTTCCACAAACAAAGATGTGATGAGGATATGGAAATGCTAATTTTCTTGTTTTGATCATTATACATTGTATATATGTATTAACTTATCACACTGCATCTCATTCATATGTATAATTATTATGTCAATTGGAAAAAATCTTTAAAAGATGGTATCATTGATACCATCAGTGATAATTTTGCAACTTCTTGATATATAAAATTATTTTAAAATAAAGTTTTAAAAAATCTAGTTTCCCACAGTGGTTCTATTAATCTACATTCTACCAGTAGTAAATAAGAGTTTCAGTTCTTCTACATCTTCACCAACACTTGATATATTCAGCCTTTAATCTTAGTCATTTTAATGGTTAACATGTAATTATGATTTTGATTTGCATTTCCTTGATGGTTAGTGATGAAGAATGTCATTTAATATGCTTACTATCCTTTCATGTGTTCATTCCTCTTCTCTCTCTTTAACTCCCTCTCCCTCTCCTTTTCCCTCTCCCTTGCTCTCTCTCTCTCTAGATATTTCTTCAAACGTTTTGTCCACTGCACATTTGTTCCTTCATTTCTTATTAAAGAGTTGTAAAAGCTATTTATATATCCTGAAAAAAAGTCATGTATAACAAAAAGAACAAATTAAAAAATAAATTTAGTAGTCCTCAATACTAATATATTAAAAAAGTCATTTGCTATACATGTGTATTTTTATTATATTTTCCAAACTGTTGGCTTGTCTTTTTATTTTCTTAACAGTATCTTTCAAAATCAGAGATCAGAGATCTTTAATTTTGATGAAGCTTAATTTATCAAATTTTTCTTCTATGTATCATGTGTTTGGTTCTGTATCTAAGAATTTTTGCCTACTCCAGAGAATTTGTCCTGTTTTCTTTCAGAATGCTTATAGTATTAGTGATTACAGGTAAGTCTAGGATACACTTAAAGATAAGTTTTGTGTTCAGCATGAAATAAAGTTTGAGATTCATTTCCTTCATACAAATGTCCAGTTATTCTAGAACTACATAATCATTTGTTGCAAATACTTTACTTTGCCAAATTGTTTTAGTACCTGTATCAAACAACAATAATATCAACAAATTGAATATCTACATGTGTGTTTCTGGGGGTGTCTATTTAGTTTCTTTGATCTGTATAACAACATTTTCACCATTACCACATTATTTTAATTATTGCAGTTTTAATTTATTTTTAGTTGTTGACAGACCTTTATTGTATTCCTTTATTTATATGTGGTGCTGAGAATCAAACCCAGTGCCTCCTACATGCTAGGCTAGTGCTCTACCACTGAGTCCCAACCCCAGCCCAAATTATTGTATTTTTGAAGGATATCTTGAAATCAGGTAATGAAAGGTCTCTAATTCTAAAAACTACTTTGAGTATTCTAGGTTGATTGTGTTACCATAAAAAATTTAGAATGAACTTGCTAATTTCTTCAAAAAGTCTGCTAGAATTCCTATTCGAATTATATTGAATATATAGAACAATTTGACAAGAATTACTATATTAATAATATTGACACTTCAATTCATAAAGCATGGTATATCTCTCCATGTACTTCACTTTTTACTCTCAGCTATATTTTGTCATATTAGTAAGTGGTCATGCACATCTGTTAAATTTTTCCTAAGTTGTTTTGTGCTAATTTAAAGTGTTTATTTTTTGAGGGAGATTTTTTAAATTTGTGGTTTTTTAGTTATATATGACAGTACAATGTATTTTGACATATCATACAAACATGGAGTATAAATTTACATTCTTGTTTGTTCATGACATAGAGTTACACTGGTCCTGTATTCATATATGAACATAGGAAAGTTATGTCTGATTCCTTTTATTGTCTTTCCATGCCCCTCTATTATGCACAATACACCCTGCCCAATTCAGTGAATCTCCTACATCCACCCACCTATTATGAATCAGCATCAACATATCAGAGAGAACATTTGACTTTTGGTTTTGGGGGGATTGGATTATTTCACATAGCATGGTAGTCTCCAGTTCCATCCATCACCAGTCAATGTCATTTCATTATTCTTTATCCTCATTGTTTATATGTACCACATTTTCTTTATCCATTCATGTGTTGACGGGAATCCAGGATGGTTCCTTAGCTTAGCTATTGTGAATTGAGCTGCTAAAAACATTAATGTGGCCACATCACTATAATATATATGGAGGAGTGGGATAACTAGGTCATGGTGGTTCCAATCCAGGTGTTCTGAGGAATCATCATACTGGTCTCCAGAGCAGTTGCACCACTTTGCAGTCCCACAGCAATGTATGAGTGTACTTTATTCCCCACATCCTCACCAACATTTATTGTTACTCATATTCTTAATAATTGCCCTTCTGACTTGAGTGAGATAAAACATCAGTGTAGTTTAAAATTGCATTTCTTTAATTGCTAGTGATGTTGAACATTTTTTCATCTATTTGTTGACTGATCATATTTTTTCATCTGTGAAGTATCTGTTTTCATATGTCCATTTATTGATGGGGTTATCTGTTTTTTGGTGTTAAGTTATTGAGTTCTTTGTATATCTTGGACATTAATGCTCTATTTGGGGTGTAGGTTGCAAAGATTTTCTCACATTCTGTAGGTTTCTGTAGACAATATTAATTCTGCCTATTCAAGAACATGAGAGATCTTTCCATATTCTAAGGTTTCCTTCAATTTCTTTCTTTAGAGTTCTATAGTTTTCATTGTAGAGGTCTTTCACCTCTTTTGTTAGATGGATTCCCAAGTATTTTATTTTTTTGAGGCTATTGTGAATGTAGTGGTTTTCCTAATTTCTTTTTCAGAGGATTCATCACTTTTTAGTAGAAATGCATTAGATTTGTATGTATTGATTTTATATCCTGCTACTTTACTGAATTCAGTTTTGAGTTCCAGAAGTTTTCTGGTGGAATTTTTAGGCTCCTCTAAACATAGAATCATGTCATCAGCAAGTAGTGATAGCTTTGAGGTTCTGGGCGGGAAATTCAGCTGAGATCAGGAGTGGTTTCCCTCAAAACATGCCATGTCATTTTTCTCTGTCAGTTTTAAAATTCTATCCTTATTATCTATGTTAGGAATTTTCATAATAATGTACCTTGGTGTGGGTCTGTTGTAATTTTATTATATTGGGGACCCTGTAAGCCTGATTTTCCATATCATTCTTCAGTTTTGGTAAATTCTCTGATATTATTTCATTAAAAAGTTTCTGCATTCCTTTGGTTTGTATCTCCAAATTTTATCTATCCCCATAAATCATAAATTTGGTCTTTTCAGATTATCCCATATATCTTGGAAGTTCTGTTCATGGTCTACTAACATTTTTTCTCTATGGTCAACTTTATTTTCAAGATTATATTTTGTATTCATTGCCTAAAACTCTATCTTCCATATGATCTAGATTGTGATGCTTTCCATTGAATTTTTAATTTGGTTTATTTATTCCTTTATTTTGAGGATTTCTGCTTGATTTTTTTAGAATGCCTATCTCTTTATTGGAGTAATCTTTCACTTCCTGTATTTTCTCTCTGATGTCACTTCCTACATTGTCCTTTACCTTGCAGATTAGTTTAACTATGTACATTATAAACTCCTTCTCTGACATTTCTTTCAGTGTGATGGTGATAGATTCTTTTATTGATGTATTTTAGGTTTTGGGGGTGATTTGTTTCCTTGTTTATTTTTATTTTTTTTTAGTTCTACATGGACACAATGCCTTTATTTTGTTTATTTATTTTTGTGTGGTGCAGAGGATTGAACCCAGGGCCTCACAAATGCTATGCAAGTGTTCTACCACTGAGCCACAACACTAGCCCAGTTCCCTTGCTTTTTCATATTGTTTGTGTGTGTCTACCCATCTACTAGTATGGACCTTAGGCAGTAGAGTTTCTAACCTGTAGCCTTAGAATGTGCCTGAAAGTTTCCAGTACCTCACCAGTTAAGGGGAGACAAACAACAATCACCAATGCAAATAAATATGCAGCATTAAACAGAATACTTCCTGCTATGACATTTATAATGTTGTCACAATAAACAGAAATTACACAGTTACTGCCTACAATTAAAACAGTTTGAAATGGTTTTCAATTTTGAATGGTGGACAGGGAGAGGATGAAAGTGATGTAGAATATGATGATTATTAGGGAGGAGAAAGGAGGATAGAAGTAAAAAATTAAAAGAAGAGTGAAAAACAGAACAACAGAGTTTGACTGTTAGCAGAAGAAAAAAGAGAGATTCAAGGGAAACGGATAAGTAAGAGAAAGTATATGTAAAGTACACATTTTAAAAATAAAAAAAACGAAAATGAAATACACTAATCAAACTTCCTACTCCTTAAAAAATTATTCATGAAATATAACTGATATCAAAAATGTTAGAAATGAGAAAAGTAAAAAAAATGAATATGTATAAATATCCAGAAACCATTAAGGTTGCAATTAAGCAGAGAAAACAAAGAAGGGGGAAAAATATCTCAATGAAAGCTTCAAAGATTCTCAGCTTCCCTTCTTACCAGTTAGGTGGGGTTGTCTGGAGTATGAAGCTTGCTCCACCCTTAGGGTGGGGTTGCTAGGGTGAGAGAGGTAATTCCCTAGGCAGAACTCCTGGAGGGGATTTAAGTTTAGGTAGGCTCCAGGCTCTTCACTGGATGCCAACTGCTCTGGAGATTATACATCAGCCCACCTCAAGGGTCCAGCAATTGCTGGTCCATGCTGAAAGACTTCACCCCAGGGATCTCCCTGGGTTACTCCCATGTGGTGTAGGGGCTAATTCCTAATCCACTATGTCACCTGCAGACTGCATGTTTCCTGGTCTCAGGTTCAGTCTCCAAACTCAGTCACTCTTCATTTAAATTGGTAAATTTATTGGAATTAAATGTTGTGATAATCCTGCTTACATTACTGATAATCATGGTTTATGACTTCTTTTTGCTTTCTTGATTGATCTAGCTCATTTACCAAAAAATAAATTGGTTTACTTAATGTTTTCCATCATTTATTAGTATTTTATTTTTCCTGATCTTTTATTTCCTTTTTTTAGTTTGAGTTTGTTTAGTTTCTCATTTTCCAGATACTCAAAGCTAAACTCTATTTAATTTAAGGTATTTCTTCTTTTCTAATAAAGCACAAGAAGTTATGTATTTCCACATAAGTAATGCTTTAGTGATCTCTCATGAATTTGATATATTTTTATCCCTGCATTATAATTTCCTTTGTGACTTCTTCCTTCATGGATTATTTAGAAGTAAATTGATTAATTTCCCAACATATACTATTTTTCTAGATATCTTGTCACTATTTATTTTAGTTTAACACCATCATGGTCAAAGAACTCTCTCCTTTCTGACTTGAGACTTTTTTCATATTACTGAGAATGATTTTATGGAACAGTACATGTTCTATCTTGCCGAATGTACAATGAATTATTGAAAACAAAACATATTGGCAGTTTTAAGGTATACTATTATGTAAATATCAATAGGTTAAGGTGATTGATATTGTTCTATGTCTTTACTGAAATTATTGGAGGAAGTTTGTTAAAACCTCTTGCTATAATGATGCAATTGCCTAGGTATCCCTATAATAATGTCAATTTTTCCTTTATGTATTTTAGGTTATTGTATTAATCACATACACATTTATGTTTGCTATGCCTTCCTGATGAATTTAAACTTTTATGTTTAGGAAATATCTATATTTGGGGTAATATACGTTATTTAAATTTTATTTTATCAAATATTAAATCACCTTTATTATTTTCATGCACATACTTTTTCTTCCATTGCTTTCTCTTTTTTTACTTTTTTATTAGTGCATTATAGTTACACATAATAGTGTGGTTCAATTTGACATATATATGCATGGAATTAATTTTTTCCCTTATGATTCCCAATAATTCCTCTTTCCATCTCCTTCTCCCTTATCTTGCTCCCCTTCCTCTACTCTACTGGTCTTCTTTCTGTTATATATTATTTTAAAAATTGGTGTTTTATGGATATGCATAAAGATGGAATTCACTGTGGTATATTCCTCTGAGTATATAAAATAATTTGATAATTTTCATTCCTCCATATTTCCCGTTCTCCATCTTACCTCCCTACCCCTCATTCTTCTTCCTTTACTCCACTGATCTAACTTCTATTTCATGGGCTTTCCGCCAATTTATTTTATTATTTCTTTCTAGCTTCCACATATTAGAGAAAACATTAGATCCTTGATTTCCAGGGCTGGTCTGTTTAATTTAGCATGATGTTCTACAGTTCCATCTATTTACCAAAAGTGTTATAATTTCAGTCTTCCTTATGGCTTAGTAAAACTCCATGATATATATCACATTTTCTTTATCCATTCATCTGTCAATGGACACTTCAGTTGATTCTGTATCTTGACTATAATGAGCATGCAAATATGTCATCAATATACTGATTTCATTTTCTTTGGATATGTACCCAGGGGTGGGAAGGCTAAATCATACAGTAGGTTTAATATAGTTAGTAGTTATAGTAGTTTTAAAGGAAACTTCCTACTGTTTTCCATAATGTTTATACTAATTTATCTATTGGGTTTATAGCTACTCTTATTTGCATTATTCTTTTAATTGTTGTTGTAAGAACTACACGAAGCATAACTAACATTTCACAAAAGAGTTGTGCATCACATAAAATAGAAAATTTGTAACCATATATTTCCATCCCAATGTAATCCCTAATTCATTATGACATATTTAATACATATAAATCATAAATTATATTTATATACATTGTAAACCTAAGACAATATTACACTTAACACACAAACCTTAGTAAGGAGTGTTTTGCAAATATTAAAAAGAGAAATCAATTTTTATATTTACTCAGGTATTTGTATTTGTGATGCTCTTTATTCAATACTGAAGATATGAATTTCCCTCTGGAAACATTCTCCTACAACCTGAGAATTCAATTCATCATTTTCTGTAGTATGAGTCTACAGGCAATGAATTACTTTAGCATTCATTTTCATGAAATCTTTATTTCACCTCAGTTTCTTAAGGTTATTTTTACTGGATATAGAACTCTAAATTGACAGGTTTCCCTCTCTCAGTGCTTTAAAGATGCTCTTCCACACTCTTCTGGACTCCATGGATTCTGATGAAAATTTATGTTGATTTGAATTGCTTCCTCGTATGTAAGGTGTCATTTTACATTAGCTGCTTTCAAGATTACTTTTCAAATTTGGTCTACAGCAATTCAATTATGATATACTCAGGCATGGATTTACTCATAATTTTCCTCTTCAAGGTGAATGAATCTGTAATTTATTGTCTTTTACATTTTTTTTTTTTGCAGTACTGGGAATGGAACTCAGGTCCTCACCCATGCTATGCAAGGGCACTGCAGTGCACTCCCACTAAGCTACATCCTGAGATCTTTATATTTTTATTTTTTGCACATTTTTATCAGTGCACTATAGTTGTACATATTGATGGATTTGTTGTTTCATATTCTCACTTTCACGTAATATAACAATATATTTTGGCCAGTATTAGTCTCCAGCATTTCCCCCTCCATTCCTGCCACCCACCCCTTGGTCCCTTTGATCTCCCTTTGATTTTTAGTAGATCCACCCCCACCTTTGTTTTCCTTTTTCCTCTCTAGCTTCCTCATATGACAGAAAACACAGGACCCTTAACTTCCAAGTTTCACTCATTCTGAGCTCTTTTTAAAATTTTCTTTGAGACATGGTCTCTTCTCCCATCTAGCCTCAAATATGCAATCCTCTTGCTTCAGCTTCCTGAGTAGCTGAGATTATAGGTGGGCACCACAATGCCTGGCTGTTTTCAGCCATTGCTTTTTTGTTTTGTTTTGATTGTTGTTTTTTGTTTTGTTTTTGCAGTGCTGGGGATTGAACCCAGAGCCTTGTGCTTGCAAGGCAGGCACTCTACCAATGAGCTAAATACCCAGCACTTCAGGCATTGTTTTATCAAATAAATTTTTCTGTGCATGTGGGTACCACTTTCTCTCTTTTTCATCTAGGACTCTCACTATCTATACATAAAAAAAATTGTGTTGTGCTTCAGGTTATAGAGGTTCAGTTTTTTTTCAGTGTATATTGTATATTTTCCCTGTTTTTCAGTCTGAATGGTTATCATTGCTCATTCTTCAAGTTCACTCAAACCATCTATCTCTACTTTACTATTAAGTCTTAGTCCTTTTTGTGCTGCCATAAGTGAATACCTGAAACTGGACAATTTATAAACAAAAAAAACCTTACTTTTTGTAGTTTAGAGACCGGGAAGTACAAGATCAAAATGCTTGAAGACATCTGCTGTGTCTTCACATGGCAGAAGGCAGAAAGAAGAAATCCCACTTCAGCAAGTTGTTTTTATGGTAGCATTAATCCCTTCACAAAGGTAGAATTTCCATGATCTTAATAACTCCAACTGGTTTTCACCTCCCAACATTTTCATTGGGCTTTAGGTTTCTAGTATATGAATTTGTGGGAAAACCTCTAAACAATAGCATTGCACCACTGGTCCCCCAAATTTGTATGTTTCTCACATGTCATTCCATCCCAATAGTTCCAGAACTTATAACAAATTCCAGCATCATCTTCAAGATCCAAATTCGGAGTCTCATCTAAATCAGATATGGGTGAGATTTAAGGCACAATTTATCCTGAAGCAAATTTCCCCCTCTCTGTGAGCTTTTGAAATCGAGCTACTTATGTGCTTCTAATATAGAACAATGTGACAGGCACAGGACAGACACTTCCATTCAAAAAAAGAGAGCTACTAGTAGGAAAGAGTAAAGTGGTAATGGTTTCTAAATAGGTCCAAAATCCAACAATTTTGGATTTAATGTTGAAACAACATTAAATCTTTATTCTTCAGAACAATTTTCTTTGACTTCATATCTTATATTCTGGACACACTTGGTGAGGGTACAACCCCCCATGGCTTTGCTGGGTACAGCTCACACTTTATGCTTTTAAATTATTTTTATTGGTTCTTTTTAGTTATACAAAACACTAGGTTTCATTTTGACATAATTATTGAAGCATGGAATATAATTTGCCCAAATTTAATCCCAAGTACTTCCCCTTTACCTTCTCTCCTTCCTCTTCCTGTTTCCTTCCCTCTACTCTACTGATATTTCCTCAACTATGCTTTTAAATTGCATGCCTGAGTCTTTTCCAGGCTGTGCTGAACAGTGATAGCTCTACAGTTGTGAGGGAAGCTGTGTTCCCATAGCTTCACTAGACAACTAATTAAGGCACTCGCTGGGGGTCCTGCTCCTATGTTCTTCTAGGTATTGTCCTCATGGAGACTCTGGTGGCTTCGATCCAACCACTCCACTAGACATTACTCTGGTGAGGGCTTTATCTGTTGGCTCAGCCTCAGCATCAGATCCCTTTCTGGGTGCTGAGGCTATCTGAAGCATCCTTTTAATATGCTTGAAGCATCCATGCCTCCATAATTTGTGCACTCTATTTACCTGCAGAGGTAATACCACAGGCATGCTTCCACGGTTTGCTCTTTGACCCTGTGAAGCAGTAGCCTGAGCCATATCTGGTTCCACTGAGCCCCAGCTGAGCAGCAAAGAATGCTGCTCTAGAATTGGCAAGCAGAATCCCAAGGTATCCCTTGGCAGTGAGCCCCAAGGTCCCACAGGCTCTTTTTAACCAGTTCTGTTTTCAGGAGTCTAGCAATGGAAGATCTCTAAAATGCCTTCAGCAGTCATTCCACCATTTTCTTGATGAATAGCACCTGGCTCCCAATCCATATTTTTTTTATTTTTTTGTAGTTATAGATGGACACATGCCTTTATTATATTTGTTTATTTCTATGTGGTGCTGAAGATTGAACCCAGTGCCTCATGCATTCTAGGCAAGTACTCCACCACCGAGCTACTACCCCAGGCCATATCCATATTAATTTTTTGTTTTTTTGCAGTGCTGGGGATTGAACCCAGGGCCTTCTACTTGCAAGGCAAGCACTTTACCAACTGAGCTATTTCCCCAGCCCCATATCCATATTAATTTTATCAAAAGGTTTCTTGGCTACAACCTTGGTTTTTTCTCCTAAAATACTTTTATTCTTTACATGACCAGACTAATAATTTTCCAAATCTTTATGTTCTGGCACCCTTTTTATTAGAAATTTCATCTTTAAAATGTGTCTCTCTTTTTGCATTTTAGTATAATCAGTTAAGAAAACTACACAGCAATAAAATTCCAATTCAATTTTTGAAGAATAAAAAGAAAATTAAAAAACAACAAACACTTTACTACTTAGAGATTTCTTCTGCCAAATACCCCAGTTCATCATTTTTAAGTTCTTCCCACTAGAACTTTATAATCCTAAGATAGACAAGATTCAGCCAAATTCTTTGCCACTTCAGAGCAAGGATGACTATTTCTCCATTTTCAAATATCTTGCTCCTTATTTCCTTTTGAGATATCATCAAGATCACATAAATAATCTCTAAGAGTATATAGGCTTTCCCTACAGCTTGTCTTTTCTGAGCCCTTACCAGAATTACCCTAAATGCTCTATTCATAGTCATACAGGCTTTTTCAAGCATTCACATAAGGACTGATCTATCCCCTACATAGTTTCAAAGCTGCTTCCACATTTTCAGATATGTTATATTGACACTTCACTCCTCTAAGAGTAATCTCTTTCTTAGTCATTTTGTGTTACTATAATAGCATACCTGAGACTGAGTAATTCATATAGAAATGTATTTCCCAGAGTTGTAGGATCTAGAAAATCCAAGATCATGGCACTGGCATCTAGTGAGAGTTGTCTTTCTGTGTCTGCACATGGCAAAAGGCAGAAAGGGGAAAACCTGCATGAGCAAGATATTTGCATAGTGACATCAATCAATTCTTGAAGTTGGGGCCCCTATTATCTAAACACCTCCCATCATGCCCCAGCTCCCAATGCTTGCATTGAGAATTAAGTTTCCAACACATGGAAGTTTTGGGAACACATTCAGATCTCAGCATCTCCCTAATAATTTTTATTTCAGAAAGTGTATATTTCCATTGAATTTATTATCTACTTATTTTTTACACTTTCTATGTTTCTGCTAATATTGACTATTCATTTGTTATGACCATATTTTCCCTTAACTCACAAAAAATTGGTTTAAGAGCTGTTACAAAGTCCATCTCTGATAATTCCAACATCTGAGTCATTTGGAATTGTCATCTTTTAGTCTTGAGAATAGCTGTTATGGTGTTGGTCTTTAATGTTCCTTGAGAAGCTCATATATTAGGCAATGCAGTAATGTTCACAAGTGAGATGATTAATAATGTGAATGGATTGCTGGGATGTAACTGTAAGCAGGTGGGGCATGGCTAGAGGAAGTAAGTCACTGGGTGTGTACCCTTGGGGATTATCTAATTCCTGATTTTTCTGCCTTCACTCTCTGCTTCCTGGCTGCCACAAGTTGAGTAGTTTTTCTTCACCATGCCCTTCAACCACAATGTTTTGCCGAGCAATGGCAATGAAGTCAGCCAAACTGTGAGCCCCAAATAAACTTCTCCATCTCTAAGTTGTTTTTCTCAGGTATTTTTGGTCACAGTGATGAAAAGCTGACTAAAAATGGCTCACAGCTTTTCTCTCTTTATATATAGAATAATATTGATTTGTGTATTGGACATGGTAAATATTTCTGCATCTCTTATATTTCTCCTAAAGTTGCTGATTATTTTATTTTGGCAGTCAATTAAATTGGTTAGACTTCAATTGTTAAACTCTGTCCTGCCTGCAGCCAGATGCAACTCACATCCCAGTTTAGACTGCTTTCAAACTGCTCCACATGTTTTAGTCAGTGACTTGGCAGAATTTTTACATGGAATCTGGTGTTCCCCTAATCTAGATTTCTCCTTTTGGAGTTCCCCCTCAGTCTCTAACAGAGACTCTGTCCCCATTTATTCTGAGATCCTTCCTCTAGTCTTTTTGGCCAAAAAAGAGAGCAGGCTTTCAATCAGAATTTTCTCAATCCCATGCTATGCCACAACTGTGACTTCCCCCAGAGTAAAGCAATAAAATTGGAAACCTACTCCATATTGGTCACTTTTTTCCAGTTTAGATCCTTCTAACAAATATGACTTCTTCTGTGTATTCCCCAGAAAACTTAGGTGTTTTTTTTTATTCTATTTTTCCAGAGCTTGTTGTTGTTACTTCAGCAAAGTTGATTTGTTAGGAATTTATTCCTTCATACAGGAAAAAGTACTATATGAATTAAAAGTGAATATTTTTAAATGAAGTATATATATATGTACATATATATATATATATGCTCATATAATTATTACACGGTACAGTTTGTACTCAAAATCAGTTCTTTTCCCTATTACACAATAATTTTCAAACAATGCTCACAAAGAAGTTTTATACACCATTGCTACTAAAATGAATTTCACAGTGAATTTTCAGGATATTTCTATCTTGGAAGAATTTCGCAGGTGTCTTTTCTGATCATTCTGGGGCAGTGTCTACCAGTAAGTGTCAAGCCATGGATAAATTGCACCTAAGTTATTTTACCTTTGGATAACACATTACATCCTGGGAGTTTGCCTTTAAGATTTGTAGATTCATAAACACCACTGTACAAGGTTCCCTAGGGGAAGATTGCTCTGAGGAATTGATTTATACCCACAAGCAACCAGAGTCAAATTTATAAACCAAAGTATACTCATTAATTTTCAATGAGTAATATCACTCCTAAGCAAGCTGAGAACTCTTGTCAGCTTATTCTCCTCTCAGTAGGGAAACACACTTGGGATAGCAAATCGATATCATAAGACTGAGTGACCATAGTCAGGGCAAAGAGTGAGAGTGCTTTGAAGAAAATTCTTAATCAAATCCTAATAACTGTTACCTTCTGTTATCCTCAGCCATTTCTAGCTACAATCATAAATGCCAATCCTGAAAATGGAATAGAGAATTTCATTTCACCAACTGATTGTGGTGTGGAATTAGTATTTCTTCTTGCCTTGGTTTTAATAGTTTTCAATCCAGTTATTGTTCAATCTGAGACTCTGCCCTGACTGACCCCTGTTCTGTCTAATTATGTCCCTCCTCCAGGTCTACTCTTCACTATTTGCCTCACCCTAGCCAAATAGTCTTGGAATGTCCATATCTGCAAACTGGGCTCTCACTACTGGCAACCTACCTTCAATGACTGAACCTACACAAACTCTAAAACAGGTCTACTACATCGCCTTTCTTCACTATCAGTGTTGTCATTCTCCTCCTCATCATCATCATCATCATTATCATAATCATCATCTCATGTAATGAAATGTAGTAAATTCAGTGAAGTGACTTTTTTCTTGTATGATTTCATGCTATTCTTCTGACAACTCTGTGAGGTAAGAAAGGCATGTATAGTTCTCTCAATTGTATAGGTAAAGAATTTGGAGCTCAGGGAAGTAATTTAGAGTTGTATAACTAGTTTCTAATGGAGACAATACTAGGATCCATGTCTCTTCAAGCTGCAAACGTTTTTTCCTCTACAATAGTGTTTCACCCAAGATACTTATTATAATGCAGAATGCAAAGCCTGAAAATAGACTTCTTTTATCAGAATACTCAGGGGTGGATTCTTTAAAAGTCCTCCCAGATATTTCTTTTGAACAAAAAAAAATGGCAAATATTACACAAACTACCCTAGTCTACCTGTCAGGGTTAGCCAGTAAGTACCTAATCTCCCCTGCTTAAATATCCTAGAAACATGTCTTATTATGTTTCTAAATTAAATAATATAATACCACGGACTGGGTAATTTACAAAGAGTGAAAATTCATTGACTCATGGCTCTAAGGCTGGGAAGTCTAAGATCAAGGGACTAGGATCTGGCAAGAGCACTCCTGCTGAACCAACCCGTGGTAGAAGAGCAAAAAGAGAAAGAGGGAAAGGGAATGAGGGAGGGAAATGGTGTCAAAGAAAGAAAGACAAACAATAGGACTGACCTAACCTTTCTGGACTCACTCCTGTGATAATGGCATTAATCCACTGACAAGCATGAAACCCTTATAGTCTAATCACCTCTCATTAGGACCCACTTTCAAACACTATTGCATTAAGGATTAAGTTTCTGACACATGATTTTGGGGAACACATTAAACCATATCACATGCTCATATGCTTCTAGGCCTTGAATCACATCATTTTTAAGAGCTTGTATTCCTTAATATGGACCATTCCAGCTAGGGAATCATACCAGGTTGAACAATAATTGCAGAGACTTTAGAAACAGTTCCCACACATTTTTCTTCCAGGGATTTCATTTCTGGGAAACCCAACCTTTGTAATTCCTTTAATTCTTTTTTACATGAGTTCCAAATAACTCATGTTGTTGTATCCCTTTGCACCAATGCAAAAATTATTTTCTCTCCTCATGTGGTAGGCATTGCAGTCAACTAGTAATTTGTTATTCATGCTATCTCTTGATACCCTATTAAACTAGGAACTTTCCATTGCCTCCCATGGAAACAGAAATGCAGGCAAGTTAGAAAAGCTGCCATGATTTTAAGGAGATTTTCAGATCAACAATTGTGAAACATTGCTTGAAGTGCACTTAAAGCTTGGTTCTTTCAGTTTTACGGCTTCCTCTTTAAGGAAACATATACTTATCTACTTTGGGAACCAATTATTCTGCCTACCCTACCAGAAAACAAAATAAAAAATAGCAGAGGAACTATGAGAAAGGAGGTCACTTAGACCAACCAGATCTGTGGACAACTAGAGTGCCCTAGGTTCTGTGAGGTCTACCCCTAACTCACCAGGACTAGAGTTCAATTGTAAGATTTGTTCCTCAAGTCTCTGTTTTCTCACATTGTTCCTTCTGCATATATTTCCTCCAGAACAATACAGACAGACTGAGGACAGGATTTTGGGATCTTGTGTCCTGATTCTATTCTCTTCTTTATTTTTCTTTTCATATTCCCTTCCCTCCCTTATCTCATTTGTCATCTCTTCCAATCTCTGTCTCTGTATCTCTCTTCTTTTATTTTTTTCTTCTTATAAATTATTTTTTACAGACTTCATTTTGATTCATTGTACATAAATGGCATACATCTTTTCATTTCTATGGTCGTACACAATGCAGATTCACACCACTCATGCAATCATACATGTACATAGGACAATGATGTCTGTCTCATTCCACTATTTTTCATACCCCCCCTCATTTTCCTCTATATAATCTAAAGTTCCTCCATTCTTCTCTCATTCCCCAATCCCCCACTCCCATAATATAATCATCATTCACTTATCAGGGAAAACAACAGTAATGCAGCCACATCAATGTTTATAGCAGTTCAATTCACAATAGCTAGATTGGGGAACCAACGTAGATACCCTTCAACAGATGAATGGATAAAGAAACTGTGGTATATGGAATACTATTATCATAAAGAAGAATAATATTATGGCATTTGCAAATAAACAGATGGAATTGGAGAATATCATGCTAAGTGAAATAAACCAAGCCCAAAAAAACAAAGGCCAAATGTTAATCATATTCTTTTTTTTTTATTTGCTTATTGATTCATTGAACACAAATGGAGTACAGCTATTGTTTCTCTGGTTGTACACAAAGTAGAGTCACCCAATCTGTGCATTCATACATGTACACAGGGCAATGATGTCTGTCACACATTCTGTTATTATTCTTACCCCCCCACCCCGACCCCACCTCTCCCTTCCCTCTATGCTATCTATCTTTCCTCCATTCTTGCCACCCTTCCCTCCCCCCGCATTATGCATCATCATTCACTTATCAGAGAGACCATTCGGCCTTTGGATTTTTGGGATTGGCTGATCTCACTTAGCATAACAGTCTCCAACATCATCCATTTACCTACAAATGCCATAATTTTATTCTTCTTTATGGCTGAATAATATTCCATTGTGTATATGTACCACAGTTTCTTTATACATTCATCTATTGAAGGACATCTAGGTTGGTTCTACAATCTAGCTATTGTGAATTGAGCAGCCATGAATACTGATGTGGCTGCATCACTGTACTAATCTGATTTTAAGTCCTTTGGGTATAGGCCAAGGAGTGGGATAGCAGGGTCAAATGGTGGATCCATTCCAAGTTTTCTAAGGAATCTCCACACTGCTTTCCAGAGTGGCTGCACCAACTTGCACTCCCACCAGCAATGTATGAGTGTACCCTTTTCCCCACATCCTCGCCAACACCTGTTGTTAGCAGTATTCTTAATAAAAGACATTTTAATTGGGGTAAGATGAAATCTTAAGGTGGTTTTGATTTGCATTTCTCTTATAACGAAGGATGTTGAACATTTTTTCATAAATCTCTTGATTGCTTGTAGATCTTGCTCTGTAAAGTGTCTGTTCATTTCCTTGACCCATTTATTAATTGGGTTATTAGTGTTCTTGGTGTAAAGATTTTTGAGTACTTGGTAGATTCTGGAGATTAGTGCTCTATCTGAAGTGTGTGTAGATAAGATTTTCTCCCACTCTGAAGGCTCTCTCTTCACATTGCTGATTGTTTCTTTTGCTGAGAAAAAGCTTTTTAGTTTGACTCTATCCCTATCATTGATTCCTGCTTTTATTTCTTGCGCTTTGGGAGTCATGTTAAGGAAATCTGGTCCTAGGCCAACATGATGAAGATTTGGACCTATTTTCTCTTCTATTAGGTGCAGAGTCTCTGGCCTGATTTCTAGGTCCTTGATCCCCTTTGAGTTGAGTTTTGTACAGGGTGAGAGATATGGGTTTAGTTTCATTTTGGTGCATATGGATTTCCAATTTTCCAAGAACCATTGTTGAAGAGGCTGTCTTTTCTCCATTGTATGTTTTTGGTTCCTTTGTCAAGTATGAGATACCTGAATTTATGTGGGTTTGTCTCTGTGTCCTCTATTCTGTATGATTGATCTACCAGTCTATTTTGGTGCCAATACCATGCTGTTTTCATTACAATTGCTCTGTAGTATAGTTGAAGGTCTAGTATTGAGATACCCCCGGCTTCACTCTTCTTGCTAAGGATTGCTTTAGCTATTCTGGGTCTCTTATTCCTCCAAATGATTTTCAAGATTGCTTGCTCTATGTCTATGAGGTAAACACTGGGATTTTAATTGGAATTGCATTGAATTTGTATAGCACTTTTGGAAGTATGGCCATTTTGACAATATTAATTCTGCCTATCCAAGAACATGGGAGATCTTTCCATCTTCTCAGATTCTCTTTAACTTCTTTCTTTAGTGTTCTGTAGTTCTCATTGTAGAGGTCTTTCACTTCTTTTGTTAGATTGATTCCCAAGCATTTTATTTTATTTGAGGTTATTGTGAATGGGGTAGTTTTCCTAATTTCTCTCTCAGAGGATGCATCACTTACGAATAAAAATGCATTAGATTTATGAGCATTAATTTTATATCCAGCTACTTTACTGAATTCATTTATGTGTTCCAGAAGTTTTCTGATGGATTTCTTAGGGTCTTCGAAATAGAGAATCATGTCAGCAGCAAATAGGGATAGTTTGAGTTCTTCTATTCCTATTTGTATTCCTCTAATTTCTTTGGTCTGTCTAATTGCTCTGGCTAGAGTTTCAAGAACAATGTTGAATAGTAGTCGCAAAAGAGGGCATCCCTGCCTTGTTCCAGTTTTCAGGGGGAATGCTTTCAATTTTTCTCCATTTAGAATGATGTTAGCTGTGGGCTTCGCATAGATAGCCTTTACAATGTTAAGGAATGTCCCCACAATTCCTATTTTTTCTACTGTTTTGAGCATGAAGGGGTGCTGTGTTTTATCAAATGCTTTTTCTGCATCTATTGAAATAATCATGTGGTTCTTGACTTTAAGTCTGTTGATGTGGTGAATTACATTCATTGATTTCCCGATGTTTAACCAACCTTGCATCCCCGGGATGAAACCCACTTGATCATGGTGCACTATCTTTTTAGTATGCTTTTGTATGCAATTCACTAAAATTTTGTTAAGAATTTTTGCCTCTATGTTCATTACAGATATCGGTCTGAAATTTTCTTTCCTCGATGTGTCCTTCTCTGGCTTTGGTATCAGGGTGATATTAGCTTCATAGAATGAGTTTGGAAGGGTTCCCTCCTCCTCTGTTTCATGAAATACTTTGAGGAGTATTGAAATGAGCTCCTCTTTGAAGGTCTTGTAGAATTCAGCTGTGAATCCATCTGGTCCTGGACTTTTCTTTGTTGGTAGGCTATTGATGACTTCTTCTATTTCATTGCTTGAAATTGATCTATTTAAGTTGTGTATGTCCTCCAGATTCAGTTTGGGTGGCTCATATGCCTCTAGGAACCTCTTGATGTCTTCCAGGTTTTCTATTTTGTTGGAGTATAAATTTTCAAAGTAGCTTCTTATTATGTTTTGTATTTCAATTTTGTCTGTTGTAATATGCCCATTTCCATCATGAATTTTAGTAATTTGGAGTTTCTCTCTCCTTCTCTTCGTTAGCATGGCTAAGGATTTATCAATTTTGTTTATTTTTTCAAAGAACCAGCTTTTTGTTTTGTCAATTTTTTGAATTGTTTCTTTTGTTTCCATTTCATTTATTTCACCTCTGATTTTGATTATTTCCTGTCTTCTGCTACTTTTGGTGATGCTCTGTTCCTCTTTTTCTAGGTCTTTGAGCTGTAGTTTGAGATCATTGATTTGTTGACTTTTCATTCTTTTATTAAAAGCAATCCATGCAATGAATTTTCCTCTTAGCACTGCTTTCATAGTGTCCCAGAGATTTTGATATGTTGTATCTTTGTTCTCGTTGACCTCTAAGAATCTTTTAATTTCCCCCTTAATATCTTCTGTTATCCATGCATCATTCAATAGCATATTATTCAATCTCCAGGTTTTGGAGTAGTTTCTGTTTTTAACTTTTTCATTGATATCTAATTTCATTCCATTATGATCTGATAGTATACAAGGTAGTATCTCTATGTTTTTGTATTTGCTAAGAGTAGCTTTGTGGCATAACATATAGTCTATTTTAGAGAAGGAACCATGAGCTGCTGAGAAGAAAGTGTATTCGCTTTTTGATGGATGGAATATTCTACATATATCTGTTACGCCCAAATTAGCAATTGTGTCAGTGAGTCCTATGGTTTCTTTGTTCAATTTTTGCTTGGAAGATCTGTCCAACGGTGAGAGAGGAGTGTTAAAGTCCCCCGGTATTATTGTGTTTTGGTCTATTTGATTCCTGAAATTGAGAAGGATCTGATTGAAATACATGGATGCACCATAGTTTGGTGCATAAATATTTATGATTGTTATGTCTTGCTGATTTATGCTTCCTTTAAGCAGTATGAAATGTCCTTCTTTATCCCTTCTGACTAACTTTGGCTTGAAATCTGCTTTATCTGAAATGAGGATGGAAACTCCTGCTTTTTTACTGAGTCTGTGTGCATGGTATATGTTTTTCCCCAACCTTTCACCTTTAGTCTGTGGGCATGTTTTTCTATGAGATGAGTCTCTTGAAGGCAGCATATTGTTGGGTCTTTCTTTTTAATCCAATCTGCCAGTCTATGTCTTTTGATTGATGAGTTTAGTCCATTTACATTCAGGGTTATTATTGAGATATGACTTGTATTTCCTACCATTTTAGCTCTTTTGGGGTTTTTAGCTTAACTTTGTTTCTCCTTTGATTGACTCTTTCTTTAGGGTAATTCCTCCCCATGTTGACTGAGATTGTTGTTTTTTGTTTCTTCCTCTTCAAATATTTTGTTGAGAATGTTCTGTAGGGCAGGCTTTCTCTTTATGAATTCTTTAAGCTTTTGTTTATCATGGAAAGATTTTATTTTGTTATCATATCTGAAGGTAAGTTTTGCTGGATATAAGGTTCTTGGTTGGCATCCGTTTTCTTTCAGAGCTTAAAATACATTGTTCCAGGCCCCTCTTGCTTTTAGGGTCTGGGCTGAGAAATCTGCTGATATCTGTATTGGTTTCCCCCTCTAGGTAATCTGATGCTTTTTTCTCGCAGCCTTTAAAATTCTGTCTTTGTTTTGTATGTTAGGTATTTTCATTATAATGTGCCTTGGTGTGGATCTGTTGTAATTCTGTGCGTTTGGTGTCCTGTAAGCCTCTTGTAATTGATTTTCCATCTCATTCATCATATTTGGGAAGTTTTCTGATATTATTTCATTGAACAGATTATTCATTTCCTTGGTTTGTATCTCTGTGCGTTCCTCAATCCCAATAACTCTTAAATTTGGTCTTTTCATGATGTCCCATATTTCTTGGAGGTTTCCTTCATGATTCCTAACCATCTTCTCTGTTTGTTCAACTTTGTTTTCAAGATTAAATATTTTGTCTTCATTGTCTGAGGTTCTGTCTTCCAAGTGATCTATTCTGTTAATTATGCTTTCTATTGAGTTTTTAACTTGGTTTATTGTTTCCTTCATTTCCTTGTTTCCTTCAAGGATATCTGTTTGTTTTTCTCTCAGAACTTCTATCTCTTTACTGAAATGATTTTTTGCTTCCTGCAATTGCTCTATTAGCTGATTATTCATAGCCTGAATCTGCTCTCTCATCACATCATTCTCTTCTCAGATCATTTTAATTATGAACATTCTGAACTCCCTTTCTGTCATTCCTTCTACCATGCTGTCTTTGGGTTCTCTTGATATATCATCTAGGTTTGTTTGGGACACTTTCTTCTCGTGTTTTCTCATGTTGCTTGTGTATCTTCCCCTCTAGTAGTGCAAATCAGAGGGATTGTGATTTCCCTGTAAAGACTTAAAGTGTCCCTGCAGGTTTCCAGTAACTCACCTGATGTTTGAGAGGTGCTTGATCAAACGGTGACCCAAGAAAGGTGCTGTCCCACTACCTCCAGGTTGGGAATGATCAATGCTTCTGGGTAGAGGCAGCCTGGTGTTGATAAACAGTCAGATACAGCAAGGTGCTAGACCCCAGGCCAGGGTGTGGACCTGGGCACTAGACCAAGTTGGGGTGGGGGCACAGAACTGTGCTCAGTGATGGAGACACTGGGCTTGAGCCCAGGCAGGCTTGAACTCCTCGCTGGGGGCTCAGGTGGTGGCAGGTGATTGCTCTCTCCCAGGGACGCTGTCAAATGGCGCCAAAGGGCCTAAACTCCCCGCTGGAGCTGGCGACTCCAGCAGCTCCAGGCCAGATCTCTCCAGGAGCTGCTACACAGTGGTGCCGGAAGACCAGAGCTCATCTCTGAGGACTCAGGCAGCTGAAGATGGTCGCCCTCTGCCAGGGAAGCTGCTAAATGGTGCCGAAGGATCCAAACTCACCGCCAGAGCCAGTGACTCCAGCTGCTCCAGGCCAGACTGCCCCAGGAGATGCCGCACAGTGGCTTGGAAGACAGGAGCTCCTGTATCTCTCTTCTATTAATTCTAATCACAACAGGGGCATGTTAACACAATTCTATCATGAATAAAATTACCTGCCTTCTGGGACTATCCTCAAAGATTAGAACAGATCCTATCTCTTCCTTCCTCTCCAGTACATCCTTCCCTTTCCTTAAAAATAAATGTTTCCAGTGGCAGATCCCTGCTTTCTGGGCTCAAGGAGGCAGCTGGCAAAAATAAGAGCCAAACTAAGCTTTACAATAAAAGAGGAGTGTTCAGCTGATAGGAGATCAAATGAACAGTACTGATTGTATCACTTTCCAGATCTATGACATCAGATTACCTTTCTGCATTTTACCTTTCTTCTATGATAGATAGGGAAGGAATATTTGGGAAAAAAATCTCTAAAAGCCCTAAAATATTTTTTCAGTACTAGGGATTAAGCCCAAGGGTGTTAGCACTGAGCTACATCCCCAGCCCTTTTTAATTTTTGATACAGGGTCTCACTAAGTTACCAAGGCTAGCCTCAAATGTGTGATCCTCCTGCCTCAGCCTCCTGAATCAATGGGATTACAGGTATGCACCACTGTTGCCAGCTCTAAGTTTTGGAACTATGATCTATAGAGCTAAGGGGGTATCACACTTCACTTTAATCAGAGAAGTTCTGCTTTTATCTGATGTATGGGGATCTTCTGTAAAACCACATTGGAATAAAGAGTCTGACACCTAAAACATTCTTGTTACTCGCCTGAAGATTTTTTGAAGGTCAATCCAATTCTAACATGTTTTCAACAGGAAATATTACCATCTCAGAAAACTGGGTACATGTGTGGTTGTCTTAACCAGAAGATAAATTTTATAGGTGAAGATTCCAGTCTATGTAGCCCAGTCATGCAATGTCATGAAAGATAGAAAAGAGAAATTTTTGAGCCAATATGTGGGCATTGTTTCAATCCTATGACCTGTTTCAAGCATATGCCTTGCCCTTAAGGCATATGCCCCATAGATAAATTGTCTGTAAGATACTACCAAACATTGAGTATACATTTATGACGGTCTGACATGTGTAAGACTCATGGATGGGCAGCAGAGGTTACAATACAAGAATGTCATGGATTGACCATATTCTTATAACACTATTTTGAGGTATCACACACTTAATTTATGGTAAAAAAAAAGTAAAACTCAGAGAATTAAGAGATTTGCTTAAAATTACATTTATTCCTTTATCATTTATGCAACATACAACTAGTAAGTGGTGGAACTGAGACACAAACCTATTTCTGCCTTGCCCATGAAATTATTTCATCAATAGATGTCTTCTCTTTCCCACTTGCTACAATCTCCAATAGGTCACTTCTTTCCCCTTTTCACAGCCACTGCCCTAATTTAAACTTCTATAATTTATCTTCTGGAGTATTCCAATTGGTATTGCAGATGCCAGACAGGAGCTCCTGTTTTCTTTACTCTCACCTCTCCAAACCATTCTTTGATTAAATGTAGTATTCATTAAGTAACATGAATCTGACTGGATCATTTCTCTTCTTAAATATTTTGAAAATATATCCACTATCATTAGAGAGATCTCTAAACTCAGTGGAAAATATGAGGTATTTGATGATACCACCCAGTTTCCTATACTGAAAGACTTGGAGTCTTCTTTGACTCCTTTCTTTCCTTTACTTCCTATATTCTTCAGGAACGTCTATCAACTAGACATACTTAATCTGTGCACTTCACACCATATTCACAGTTACCACCTTTGAACCACCACAACATCTGTCACCTACACTTCTGCAATAGCCTATTAACTGGCCTCTTGTTTCACTCTGCCTCCCCAAAGATGCATTCTACACATAATCATCAGAGTAAATAAACTTTTTAAAATACAACGCAGATCATACTATGCATCTGATGTTCATTGCCTCCAATTATTTCTTGTTTGATTCAGAAAAAAATGACCTACAACATCTTCACTAGTCTGGCCCCCACTTACTGCTCCCTCTCTTTTGTGCTCCTCAAGTGTACCAAGTTCATTACAATTTCAGGTTTCCCCCAAACAGCTCCTTCTATCCAGCATGTTCTTCCACCTACTGAACTACCCAAACTTAGATCCACCCTGCCAGTCTATCATATCACCTTATTTATTTTATGTTCTTATAATTTTCCACTGCAGAATTTGCCTAGGGTAATTGATCATTCTTCTGTAACTAGATTCTCTTCCTCCAAGCAACCATATTACTATTTATGGTTGTGTAAATCAACAAAAGTCCTGAAGATTGTACCATAACAGATCCAAATATCCAAGTGTCCACATAGACCCAGACCATTTTCCATCATTTCCTCTTTCCTAGCCCAGCAGGGGTTTGTTTTCAATTCCATAGCACCAAGTCCAGCCCCATAAACATAATATGGGACACCAAAACCTCATTGTGGAAGGACTTCTATACTCAATTTGCTTCTAAGGAATCAGTCAATGCCTAGAACTACCTCCTCTCCACAGCTGAATTGGTTCTATGTTCTGTAACTCCAACTCCTGCTCTGGCCCTCTTTGCTATTAGTAATCAATTTCTACAACCTATGAAGTCACATTTCCTGCCAGCCAAGCTTCCTTTCACTTTTCAGATATATATGGTTGTAATGATTTAACTTCAGATAAAATATGACTGAGGTTTGGTCACTTAAAAAGCAATCAACAGCCAAGCACAGTGGCATGCACCTGTAATCCCAGTGACTCGGGAGACTGAGGCAGGAGGAATGTCAATTCAAAGCCAACATCAGCAACTTAGTGAGGCCCTAAGAAACTCAGTGAGACCCTGTCTCTAAATAAAATATAAAAAGGGGTTGGGTATGTGGCTCATCAGTGGTTAAGTACTCCTGAGTACAATCACTGGTACCAAAAAAAAAAAGCAATCCACATTCTGTATAATTGACTAGACTCCTCAATCATACCCATTTCACATTCCCTGGTTTAACACAGTGTCTTTATATCTTACAGATAAACACAGCTGAATTCAAATACTGGCTCTGCCACTAACTAACTGTGTGCCTGTGGGCATATGACTTAACCTCTCTGAGCTTCACTATATGCATCTGTAAAATGTGAATTTAATAGAAAAACAAAACTGAGTTCATATTGATAACCCTTCCTTTTCCTCATGCTAACTATTTGCTTGATAGTGCCTGTTTTAGTCAGCTTTTACACTGCTATGACCAAAAGACCTGACAATAACAATTAGAGGAGGAAAAGTTAATTTGGGAATCACAGTTTCAGAGTTCTTAGTCCATAGAGGACTCAAGGGTGAGAGAGAATACCATGGCAGAAGAATGTGGCAGAGGAAAGCAGCTGGGAACATGGCACCAGGAAGAAGCTAGAGACTGCTCCATTCCTCAGGGACAAAATATGTACCCCGAAAGCACACCAGAATGACCCACCTCCTCCAGCAACATCCTACCTTCCTACAGCTTAAGGTTCTCATAACCTAATCGTTTCACATCTAAGCTTTCTTGCATTGTCTCACACATGAGCTCTGGGGGGACACCTCACATCTAAACCTTAACACTACCTCTATATTTAATATCTGCAACTGGGTCCAGTTTATTGTGATTTGGGGGGGGAGGTATACTGGGGATTGAACTCAGGTGCACTCAACCACTGAGCCACATCCTCAGTTCTTTTTTGCATTTTGTTAGAGACAGGGTCTCACTGAGTTGCTTAGTGCCTCATATTGCCAAGGCTGGCTTTGAATTTTTGATCCTACTACCTCAGCCTCCTGAGATGCTGGGATTACAGGCATGTGCCAAAATACTGGGCCAATTATTTATGATTCTTATTCTGCTCCCCTAGGCTGATTTCTTTGTGCTTTTTTCTTTTAATTTTTTTAAATAACTAAAATGCAGAGCATCATCCTGAGTGAAGTAAGCCAGACTCAGAAAATCAAGGGTTGATGTTCTCTGTCATATGTGAAGGAAAAGGGGAATGAAACTGAGCAAACTATGTAATATGCATATATGAATATATCACAGTGAATTCCACTTTTAACTATATTGCACCAATTAAAATAACTTTAAAAGGAAAAAGCTAAAATTTATTTTTAACTTTTTACATAAAACATAAAAACTGTACATATTAAAGGGGTTACACAATGTCTCAACACTGTGTAATGTTTAAATTAAGTTAAACTATATCCTCCTTCATCATTTCCTTATAGTAAAAAATTTCAAAATCATTTATTGTAGCTTTTTGGGTTGTAATGTATATTATTGGCCTATTCAGCCTCTCCACTTCCCTCACCAATAAGGTTTGTGAATACTGAGTTCTTAAGACAAAAACCCTTAGTTACATCTAAAACCCAGAGATGTAACCTCACTCACCCAGTAAGATCAATCAAGGTTGATCCCTTCTCATATATCATGTGATGAAATGCTGCAGGGTGACTATTTCTGCCTCTATCTGACAATCATTATTCTGCATCGTATGCATTTGTAGGTAGAACTTTAGCATGTGAGAGGCCACTGGCACAAAAATAAATACTTCACCTATTTGAAATTTATTTTCCCTAAAATAAGATTCAAATGAACTAGCTCATAGTATGTTCTCCAAAATATCATTTTTTCCTCATTTCTTCCTCTTTCATTTCAGGGAGGTGGAGATTGGCATGAACCTAAAGTTTGAAAGATGGTGTGATGAACTTGTCCTTAAAAATATAAGGAGAAATTATGGAATATAAAGAAGCCACCAGGAGTATTGAAAAAAGAGTCAGGGAGAATACAATAAGGTCATGGGTTTAAACAAGATAATTAGACTTCTTAAACTCTTTGCATAGGTCTTTGGCCCTCTTTGTATAGTTCCTTTGTGGCTTCCATACAGTGTTCCTTCTTTCCTAACCCTATGGTGTTATCTCATTTTATTTCCCAAACCCACACACATGCTTACAATGAATAACAGTTAAAACCCTACAAACACAATAGGTTTTTCTCTGGGAAAGCAGCCAAGAAGGCTCTTTACAGACCTGTTTCTTGAAGAATAGAGTAGAAGGGGCAGTTTGAAATAGAGAAAAGCAAGCCAAGATCTTAGGGCCTGTGTCAAGGAAGAGGAATTGAAATTAAGAAAGGAGATAAGAACTGAAGGAAGTCAATATGTTCAGAATACTTTGTGTCTCCCCTGCCTACATGTGGGCCTACATTTGGTCTACAGAATAACAGATGAAAAAATATTCTTCTCTGTGGTCAGAAACCACATATTAAACATATCTGTGCATATTCATGAGGCAAAACCACTTCACAACACATTATGTTGTTATTCTTGTTGGAATACTAAGCACAAAACCCTTTCACATCTCTCCTGCTGATAACTCAGATAATTCCTGAATTTTCACCTGTTAATATTTCAATCCAGAAAGAAACTTTTAACTCCAACTTTTCTCAGACAACATCTCTCTTCTCAGCTATAGAAGGCAGTACCATTTAGTGGAAAGGAAATGGTGGGATTTTGAATAATAGGAGTTCAGCTTAAATGTAAACTCTGTCACTTACTAGGTGCGTGACTTTGGGCTAGAAACTTCATCTCTCTAGGCCTTTATTTCAGCATTTATAAAATTGGAATTGTTGTACACTACTCATGGAGTTGTTGTGAGGGCCAAATAAAATGGGGTTTAGAAAAAAATTTGGCAATTGGTAACTGACTGAATGAATACATGTTATTTTACCTTCCTGTCACATAAAGGTTTTGAGGAACTTCAGGCATAGGCTATGATTCAATAGGTCAGTCTTTGTGGGTAAGGCAGAGCATCTGTGGCTCACATGCCTGAATTTGAATCCCCACCCTACTGCTTACTAGATTTTCCAATTCTACAACAGGGAAGATGATTATAATGTGATAATACTAGTAGCCAACCCTTATAAAAATTAAATGAATTAAAAGGTGTAAATGCTTAGAATGATATCAAGTACATAGTAAATGCTCAATAATTGATACTGCTCTTATCCTTCTACTATAATGTAAACTCGATAAAGATCGGTATTTTGATCTGCTTCATTCACCACTATTTCCTAGCATTTTAACAGTAACTGGAACACTGTGTGTGCTTAATATATATTTGCTGGATGAATGAGTCAAACTCACCTATTCTCCATCTCCACCATGTTGACTAGGCTTCAGTATTTGACACACGTAGTTATATGACAATTAAGTGCGATAGAAGGCATCTCAATTGCTGGCCCTTCTAGTGCTTTCAGTGCAACCTACATACACCTGTCAATACATCTGCACCAGATCCTGTTCTTGACAAAGTAGATGTTTTTAGCTTTAATCTCAGGAGATTTCTACAGCTCCTGCATTTGCCTTCCTTTGGATATTAACTGAGACCTAGTATGAACTATTAGGCCCTGTCAAGGATATGTCAATTAATTATAATGTCTCTACCAGATGCTGCCTTTCGTAAGGGTAAATGCCTTGCCTAAAGCCGTTAGGGGCATCCTTAGGGCACCCATACTTTGAACTACATGTACTTTCTCCTCCCTTTAGCTACAACTGATTGGACTACAGTGAGCACCTAGTCAAGAGAAGACACTCCATATATAGGCATTAAAAATGTAAACTGTGCCCATCCATGGCTGCTTCTCCTGTCCCTCATATAAATGGATCCCATAAGCAAAATAAGGTATCTTGCTTGCCCCTTACACTACAGTTTACAAAGTATCTTAACACTCAGCATAAATTAATACTCACAATCTTGAGATCATCTATATTCCATTTTATAAATAGGAAATGGGACTAAGTAAATTATCTAAAGTATGAAATAAAGAGCACAGAATGAGAAAAAAGAATGTAATCTAGAATCAAAAGATGATCTTAGATGATCATGGTCTCACATAGGACTTTGAAATGGGAAATCCCAAAAGAAGAAAGCAGTTAGCAGCAGGGACTAAGTATTAAAGATCATGATGTAGAAATATTGGAAGAAACAGAAAGGGTCATGGCACCAAATGTAAGGCACTTATGAGAGTAGAGGAAGCAAAGCTTGCAGTAAATAAATTCATATAGACAAAAGAAGGATGGAAGAGATGCTGGATCACATTCATAGTAACATACAGCATATCATAACATCTAGTGCTTCTATCTAGAGCAACTAGAAAATCTGAATAAAACAAAATCAACTGTATCAAGGGAATAGGGAAGTGTGAAGCTAACAAAAAATAGAGAGGCCAACAGCACAGAGAGAAAAGTACCTTGGAGAATTGAGGAGACATCTTTATCCATCTTTACCTTAGGAGTATTTGTCTATTCTGGGAATGACAGGAAAATGGGAATTCAAGATTTTCACTAGTGAAAAGCTGCTGCTAGGGGACAAAGAAACCAGCAGAGCCTTTGGTGTGGCTCTCAAAGACCCAAAGCACATGGCCCATATCTCCTTATATCATGGATAGACACCAGTGATACATGGAATAGAAGGTGAAGTTCCTATGTGGACACTAATAAACAGTAGAACAGGATTTTTTTTTTTTTTTTTTTGGTACTAGGGATTGAATCCAGGGGCACTTTACCACTGAGCCACATACCCAGCCCTTTTAATTTTTTATTTTGAGACAGGGTCTCATTGAGTTGCTCAAGGCATAACTAAATTGCTGAGGCTGGCTTTGAACCTGAGATCCTCCTGCCTCAGCCTCCCATGCCTCTAAGATTACAGGTTTGCACCATGCACCCAGCTACAGCACTATTTTATGGTAGTTTTATAAGTCAAGGATTAGATTTTAAGACCCACCAAGAAAGGAGCTATAGTCAGGTACAGTGGCACACAACTGTAATCCCAGTGGCTCCAGAGGCTGAGCCAAGAGATGGCAAGTCCAAAGCCAGACTCAGCAACTCGATGGTAAAGTGAGCCTGAGTTCAATCCCTGGTATGAAAGGAAGGAAAGGAAAGGAAAGGAAAGGAAAGGAAAGGAAAGGAAAGGAAAGGAAAGGAAAGGAAGGAAAGGAGGAAGAAAGAAAGAAAAAAAGAAAGAGAGAGAGAAAGAAAAAGAAAGAAAGAGAGAAAGAAAGAAAAGAAAGAAAAAGAAAAAGAAAGAAAGAGAAAGAATGAATGAAAGAAAGAAGAAAGGAAAAAAAGAAAGAGAAAGAGAGAGAGAGAGAGGGAGGAAGGAAAGAAGGAAGGAAGGAAGGAAGGAAGGAAGGAAGAAGAAAATATCCATATAAAATTCATTAGGCATTGAATTGAGAGCCCTTGAAGTCTAGCAGCAAAAAAGAATTCAGTTCAGAAGCAGTACCACACCTTCCTTGGTTGGATTAAAGTCGTCAGCCTCATGCCATTTACCCAGTAATGTGAGGGTTGAGTCCTCTATAGAGGAATATAACCTCAACTCAACCTTCTACAGTTTTCTATCCACAGTATCTGATATTCATCAAATCATGTTCAGCCAAAAGATAGGACCACACAACAAAAGTCAAGGGAAGAAAACAGATATTAAAAATACACCACAATCGCAGAAGCTCCAGAGGCTGAGACATAAGGATGACAAATTCCAAGCCAGCCTCAGCAACTTAGTGAGGCCCTAAGTAAGTCAGCAAGACCCTGTCTCTAAATAAAATATTAAAAAACGGCTGGGGATGTGGCCCAGTGGTTAAGTGCCCCTTGGTTCAATCCCCAGTAAATAATAAATAAAAAATAAAAATAAAAACGCAAAAAAATTCAAATATTAGTTAGCTGACAAGAGGTTGATTACAATTAATATGTGTGAGAAAGAGAAGAAATAGTAAACTAAACAGACTAAGAATTTATCTGAATATTTGAAATATATAAAAGAGGATCACAATAAAATTTTAAAACTGAAAAACTGTAACACCTAAATTTAAGAATGAATTTGATGAGTTTAGCTGAGGATTGGCCATCGTGTTACAAAAGACATGACTATAAAACAATTTTCTGGGCTTCACGAAGCCCTGGATTTAATCACCTATAATGAAAGAAAGGGAGAAAAAGAGAGGAAAAAAAGAAGGACGGAAGGAAAGAGCAAATGTTTTAAATACATAAAACAAAAACTGACAGAAATGAAGCAAAAAATAGAAAACTCAAGTTGGAGATTTTAATATTTCACTTTCAATAATGGATAGCACCATTTGACAGAAGCTTAACAAGGAAATACACTATAAATCAACTAGACCTAGCAGACATCTAAAACACACTCCACCCATCATTCTTCTCAAGTATATATAGAACATTCCCCATGATATACCATGTGCTAGGCCATAAATACATGTCAATAAATGTAAAATATAGATATAATACAAAGTATGAATTCCGACCACAGTAGGATATAAAATTCTGAATTAATAACAGAAAAAAAATGAGGGAAACTTGCAAATAGGTAAAATGCTTTTTAAACATCCACCTAAATGACTAACAAGTCAAAAAAATAAAATAAGAAAGATATTGAAAACTATTTTCAATTGAACAAAGACAGAATATACAACATACTTTTAGATGCAACTGAAGTAGAGTTTTAGGGCTTCTGTATATGCCTATTTCAAGAAAGAAGGATAATTTCAACTCAATAGTCTAATTTTAAAGAAAAAGTTGATGGACAAAGAAGTGAAAATTAGAACTCAAACAAACATACCAGTACTGAATATTATAGAATAAATTAACAAATAGAACATACAAAAATAAGGAAAGTAAATGAAATCAAAAGCTAATTCATTCAAAATAAAAAAAAATTTACAAATGTTTTGCTAACCTGACCAAGAAAGAAAGAAAGAAGATGCGATTATGGAAATCAGAGGTAAAAGATAGATATTGGCCTTATAGAAATGAAAATGATCATAAAGAAATACTATACACAATTATATGTCAATAAATTACACACCTTAAGCGAAATGGACAAATTCCTAGGAAAGCACAAAGTAGCCACAGACTCAAGAAGAAATAAAAAATCTGAATAGATCTATAAGAAGAGTTAAGAATAGTAAAAGGAAAGAAATCTACTTATAAGAATTAACCCAGGCCCACACAGCTTCACTGTTCAGTTCTACCAAAAGTTTGAAAAGTAATTTATACATCAAATTTCCACGTTTCCAAAATATAGGAAAGCACACTTTCCAAATCATTTTATAAGGCCAGTATTACTCTAATACCAAAAGCAAAGACACCACAAGATAAGAAAAACAAAAGATTCAGCATTTTTTATGAAACCAAATACAGCAACAATAGAATATTTTTTTAAAAAACTCATGATTCTCCTCATAGTTGAAGGGAAAGCAATCGATAAAATCCATCACTTTTTCATGATTAAAAACATACAACAAACTAAATACAAAGGAACTCCTCAAATAAAGAGCATCTATGAAAATTTTCTCCTTCTTCCTCCTCCTCTTCCTCCTTTTTTCTTTCTTTTGCCCATTAGTCTTTCCTTCTCCTTCCCAATCTCCCTTTTCCTTTATCTTCCCTTTTACCTGCTAGCCTCTCTTCCTACTTATTACTTTCCCTCGGTCTATAAAAAAAACCAAGTGCTTTCTGTTTATTTTAATGCATAAGTCATGACACTCTTCTGCTCAGAAACACTAATGGCTTCCCAACTCACCAAGGAGAAAGTGCTAGTCAGTACAATATCTACAGAAACTTTCTCACTTCATCTCCTGCTACTTATCCCTATTCACTCTGCTCCAATCACTGTCCTGCTTTCTGTTCCTGACCAAGCCCATCTTTTTCAAAGTTTTTTCCTAGATCATTCCAGTTTCCTTCTGCCTGGAATTTTCTTCAATATCCATGTCTCACTAATTCACTCTCTTCACTTCTCCACTTAAATGTCACCTTCCCTGATCACTCTATGTAGCATAATATGCCCATCCTCATGGTTATCTCTTCTCCCTATCCAGCTTTTGCCTCAATCTCCACCACTAATATTTGGGCTGTGTGAGGTTGATAACTTCCTTTTGTTTATCACTGCATGCCAGCACATTGAATAATACTTGGCAATGATTAAGAAAAAAAAAACTGACCCTGATTTGATATTCACAGTTAAATTTCACTCACATCCAGTGCACTTTGTTCTCCTATTGAACATAAACAATTTCACAGAGAACAACCTCAGACAAGGTTACTTTGAGACCATGACAAAATGAAACAAAACAAGGTCCTTTCAGAATTTTATCTAAGTACAGACAAAATCAAGTTGAGTATACCTTCCATAATATACCCAATCATAAAATTGTCCCTGCTTACTGACAAAATTCAATGAAAAGTAAACTCCCACTTTCGTTGACCCTCCTCAAAATAACAACAACAAAAAAAATCCCAAGTTCTATAGTAGTTCCTTTCTAACATTCTGTTACTGAGGCAATTTTTTGGTTCCTTCTGAGAAATATATTATTTCTCACTGTAATGAGTAATCATTTCAACTTATTTAACTACAAAGTGTCCCTAGTTGTCTTCAGTTGAAGAAAATTTGTGGAACTGAAGGTTTCAGTAAGGCCCAGGTGACTCTCACTGCCTTGGATTGGGATCCTTAGCAAATAACAATAGGCACATCTGGATTCCTTTGTCTATATGCCTGAAGTATCATACATTCTTGGGTGAACAATAAAGTCATGCTTGCTATGATTTGAGTGTCCCTCAAGGATCCATGTGTTAAAGGTTTGGTTCTACCCCCCAGGGTGGTAGTATTGGGAGGTGCTAGAAACTTTAAAAGGCAGGGCCCAGTGGGGATCCCTTTGGGAGTGTGAACTAGTTCTCAAGAGAAAGGTTTTGAAAAGGAACAAGCCTGGTGACTCCTTTCTTTCAGACTTTGTTTTCAGTTATATGACCTCTTGCTTCTACACATGCTACAGCCATAATGTGATGCCATTCACAAAACTCACAAGGGGCCAAATCAATAGGGCACCCTGACCTTGAAATTTGGACTTCCAGAACTGTGAGCTAAATAAACCTTTCTTATAAAGTTTGTCTGTCTAGGCATTTCATTATGGTGACAAAAAGCAGACTAATACACTGCTAAATTGGTCTCTTTGTATTTCACTGAAGCCTTTCAGCACTGGGTTTATTTTCATAGGAATAGGTCCTACTTGGGATTTGAGTCATCAGATAAAATTTGTACCATTTGGCAACTTTTTCAGCCCTCCAGTACCTGCTTGTCTAATGCCTTTTCTGTCTGTATGTTTGTTTAATGTCTTAAATGTTTTTATATAAAAGTAAAAATCTATAGGGAATGGATGGACATTGGCTTAGTAAGTCATTCCTTGGGGTAGTCTTAAGGCTGGCATGTTCAGAAAGTTTCTTCTCAGATCAGTGTCCTTTGGACAAACTTTGCCCCAGGTCACCAATTCAAACCCTTATAAGGACTTTCTTCAGTCTTGTTTTTGTGTCCTTGAGAACTTCTGGTATTTTACTTTCAAACCTCCCAGGATCTGGAGGACTCGTCCAGCCCCTGATCAGTGACTACTGGTATTTGACCAAGCTCTGGAGACACAGGTTATATAAGCCCTATTCTTATGGACAAGGAGCAGCATTCATGGGAACTTTTTGATTTAAAACTGTACCTTCTTTAGGCCAAACACCATTTCATTTATGTTTTCGAATTATAGTGCTACCTCTTGTACATACTTAACAAACTGGCTCAATTTCATCAATAGAAATTTGGAATTTTAGTGACCACACTGGGGGAACTTTGGTATGGACAAGTTGTTCTTTGAAAGGTGACTTAAAAAGGAAAATAAAATTCTGACTGTCCATATCCAATAGTCTGCTTTCAAGATAGGTATGAGGAGGCTTCTCAATGTAACTTATAATAAAAAATGCTTCCCTAAAATATTCTGTAGCTAAAACTAATGAGAAATATGAGACACAGCTTCCTTAAATCAGCAGTTTTAGACTGTACATAAGATTAACTTCTGATACTAATATACCCAATGTCCTGTCCACCTTTTTGTTAATTAAAGCCTGAAATTGCAGATACAGTTTATAAACAAAAATTCAACAGGCAAGTTTGCCTATTACATGATCCCCAACTTTTGAACAAATATTGAAAGAGAATTTAGATACCAGGAAGAAAAAAAATAAAAAAAAATATTGTCTAAAAAATTATTTTGCTACCACAGAAAACATTCCGTCCTTTTTTTCTACATATTTTGTAGTTTGAAAAGTGCAGTATTTTTAATTATAAAGCTTATAAAATTGTCCAAAAGCCAAAATATGTCAAAATTTGTATGATACACTCTCTTTTATGCATATATGTCAAAATCTGTTTTTCTGCATCTAAATTTTCTTCTCTTTCCTTACAGAAATAATATAATTAGGTATTTGACTAAAGCTGGTTTCCTCTCATTTGTCTGCCCTATTTTCTTTCTCTGCCACTCTTACAATATTTTAAAGATTAATCAATGTAAAAATCAGTCATTTGTTATGTTCATGTTCTAGGAATATTTAGTTCAAATAAACAGTCAAAATTCTTGAAGAAAGAATGATTATGAACTATGCTTTCTGTGGGAAGTAAAAAGCATAATTATATAATAGCCTTTATAACTAGAGCTATGAAATAATAATAAAAGACTTCAATTTCAAGATAAAAGTTTTCACATACTTCCCTCCATAATTAGTTTACCAAAAAAAGTTACCAAAATATTTTGGTATGTTCAAGACCAAGGCCAAATTTAACATGACTCAAACTTCTTAAATAGCTTGCATTTAGTTTTGTGAGTTAAATAAGTTCTATTTTCATAACATATTCAAAATTAAAAATTAAATTTATAAAATTGTATTTAACTATTCAGAATAAATTTAATGGGTGTCTTTATGAATTTAATTTATAAAATTCTTATAATGCTGCAATTCACAAAGATTCAATGTTTGAACTAAATTTTAATTTCTAGATTCTCAATAAACTTTAAAAATGCAAACCAAAGTTAATTAATAAGTAAATTTAAATGCCTGCACAGTATACACACCAAACACACACACTCCCCTCTGGTTAACAAACATAATTTTTACTTATCTTTATCTTTATTTCTTCAAATGCCAGCAGATTAACAAAATACACAAATATGTTTAGATAATACCACATGTATATCTAGTTTTGCCTTCTCAATTTTTTAAAGTAAATATGAGATAAGTGCAGCTGGAAACAATAGCTAAATTGTTTTTAACTTTCTGTTCTCAGGTTTTCTTTGCTGTCTAGAGAAAAAACAAATTGGTTAGTTTAATTAAAGATAGTAAGACAATTGATTATACTTGGTATAATACCTGAGAATTACAGGTATGTAAACTGGATAATAGATGTGATTCTCTTGTTTATTTTCTTTTTATTTTGAAACTTATTGGTGCATTAAAATTATAAACCACAGTGTGATTTGTTGTTAAACATTCATGCATGCACACAATATAACTCTATAATCTGATCGATTTTCTTCTCCAGTACTCCCCCTTTCTCTCCTTTTCCCTCCCCAAGTCTCCTTCCTCTACACCAGGAGTCTCCCTTCTATTTTCATGAAATCTCCACCCACTGTTTTTTTTTCCCTTTTTTCCTCTTTTTTCTCTCTAGCTTTCACATATTAGAGAAAATATGCATCCTGTAACTTTATAAGTTTGGCTTTTATTTTCTAAAGTTATTATATTTCAAATGACAAATTTCATGTGATATATTAATAAATCAATAAATAATTATATTTTAAAGCTATTATCTTATTTATGTATTTAATATTTACCTTATTATAGAAATAATGTAAATATTAAATATTTATCTTATTTATATATTCGTATCTGTATATGTCTATCTGCATTTAAATACAGATTTATTAATAAAGGCTTTACTAAAATTTGTTAAATTTTAGGAAAGAAAGGAAGAAAATTAAAATTTGAATTTTTCCTATAAAATGTCTAAGATATCTTTTGCCCAAACTAGTAGAAGTTATTTTTTGTCACCAAATTGTTCTGCTAGCTTTCAATACTTTTACTCTATCATTTTATTAGAGATTTCCTTGGATAGCCCTGACCTAGTTTTATTTGTTCATTTTAAGAAATGTTACCACAGACCTAAATTCCCTCTTAAAACATAAACCACTCTCAGAAATTAAATCATCTCAGTTGACTAAAATAACTGCCCTAACCCTGACCTGCCAACTGGAAAATGTAAAAGGAAATATTAAAATGGTTAGTCGATATGTTTTGGTGGTAACCAACCAATTGCAAAGTTGGGACTGCTTTGGAAACCAAGGGAAATCAAAACTTTTTATAAAAGCAAGCAAGAAAGGTGACAAATTGAAGAAATTATATACTTTTTGCTGTTACCTAAGGAAATAAATATAAGAAAAATTAAAGTACCTCAAAGAGATCCAGAATCCCATAGTAATGCATTAACTGACCACTATGCTATGCAAGCAGCAGTAACCAAGATAATTACTTCTAACCACATGGAAAAGAGACCTTGGAGAATTTCAAAGCAGCTATTCTTAACTATCAGACCCTGATTCACAAGAAAAGAAAAATGAGAAAAGTTAGGATGTTTATTCCATAAAGAATATTTGGCACTCTCAGGGTGACCAATTGCCAGCACCAAATTATTTAGAATTGAATTTAGCAGAAACACTTCACAGTATTACTTATAATAACAAAGATAAACTCACAATAATATTGAATCGCCATTGGTGACACAATTTTAAGGGTGATACTGAGGATGTCCAGAAGACATCTTATCTGTCATCAAAACAATCCAGGTAGAACTGGAGAGGTGGTATATAGATAGCAATCAATGATGCAAACAAAGATCCTTTAAACAGACATTATACAAATGCCTCCTGTAACAACTATGAATAGGTTCTGGTTATTGTTTGTTTATTCCCAGGATGATGTAAAACTTTTCCTTACTGGAGAGTTACTACCCTAAATGTAAGTCCCCACATATCCCGGATCCCCACAAGCTGTTTTGATTTCCCTTTACCAATCTGGAGAACTGCCATTTACCTAATGATAGGTGCTACTTATTTTACTAGTACATTTATAAGCAAACTTAAATTTTTGCCTTTTATCCAAAAAATTCATGGAAATTTCCATCCATACTCCTCACAAAAACTAGAGAATAATAGAATACTGAAGCTAAAATATCTTCAGAAACCCTTAAACTGTCATGTCCTAAAGTATGATTATTACCTTTATTTATTTTTTATCTTTTCAAAATTATTAGCTTTAATATATAAAAGAACAACCTCCTCTTGGACCCATAGGTTTTCTACTTATAAAAGAGTAATAGACTATGCAATGCATTTGATGCTACAAGAAGACATGATTTATTATTTCAAAGAACTCATACAAATTCTCCAGCTGCATTTCCTAAACAACCACCTAAATATTTTCTACGTGATCCACAAACATGAGATTTAATCTTTTGTAATACACAACAAAGAAGTGCTGTTAAGCCTTGATTAAAAGAATCTTATCAGGGAGCCAGGCACAGTGGCACACACCTTAACCCCAGCAGGTCTGGAGGCTGAGGCAGGAGGAATACTAGTTCAAAGCCAGCCTCAGCAACTTAGCGAGGCCCAAAAAGCAACTCAGTGAGACCCTGTCTCTAAATAAAATATAACAAAAGGTTGGGGATATGGCTCAGTGGTTAAGTGCCTCTTCAGGGTTCAATCTTGGCAACCAACCAAAAAAAAACTAAGGATCTTATCAGGTACTGATAAGAACTGATATAGCAATAAAACTCCAATGTTATCATTCATGTTTTTCAGATCAAAGTATCTATGTATTTTACTCCTGACAACTGAACATCGATTCTATCTAGAAATAATAAACTGAGGGTTCTTAGGAAATCCTCAGAATCCACTGACTTCAAAGATAGACAGCTTCTTTCCCAGACTTTATAATAAAATTAATTTTCTGATTCTTCAATACTGTAACTTTTGCTCCGGCTGTTCCCCGAGCTGCTGCGCATCCTTGTTGACCTCTCTGCACTATGTCGGGTGGCTTCCTGAAGGTGCTGCACAGTGACTCCTATGTGGACCTGAGCCAGTACCAGGACCAATACTTCTGGGTTGACAATGAAGAACAGGAAAATTGTCTGTTGGAAATATTTCCTTTTACATAACTGAAGAACAAATTTATAAACCATTCAGCAAAAGTGGTAACATAAAGAAGATCATTCTGGGTCTGGATAAAGTACAAAAAAACAGCATATGGATTCTGTTTTGTGGAATACTATTCAAGAGCAGATGCAGAAAATGCCATGTGGTATATAAACAGAACACATCTGGATGTCCGGATCATTCACACAGACTGGGATGCAGGCTTTAAGGAAGGCAGGCAGTATGGACTTGGGCAATCAGCGAGCCAGGTTCAAGATGAGTATTGAAAGACTATTATGCTGGGAGACATGGCTATGGAAAACTGGCACATCAGTGAGAGCCCCATCAGTGCAAAACTCCCTCCACCAGCCTGTTGAGTTTGTTGAAGAACATTATCCACAGTCTGATCAATGTCTACTGAGCTGCAAGCATTTACATGGTTTCTTCTGAAAATTATTAAAGGACAGACAGAATATAGAAGAATACCTTTAATTCTAATATTGGAATACTGGCCATGTGAAATATTCTGTTACCAGGTCTAAAACTGTGTCCTCTGGGGCTGGGGATATGGCTCAGTGGTAAGCACCTGCTTCACATGTGCAAGGCACTGGTTAGATCACCAGAAACTATCCCCCGCAACACAAAGCGTTCCTTAGAAACAGGTTTGAACTATAATGTTGATTGTTCCATCAGCCGAAAATGCCACACTTTTTAAAGGAAGATAGAAAAATGGAAAAATTTGTTTTACCATGTTTGTGTCTTAGGTAGGTTCTTGATCTACACTAGGGCCAGGAATAAATATTTTTAAAAAAATTTAAGTTTACATGAGATAAAGTTTAATAAATGGAAATTTGCTATGTGATATAGTTTTGTTCTAAATTAGCAAAAGGTGTTTGAGAACTGAATATGTTTTTATGTTGAATTCTAATCTCTAAAGGGCCAAGAGAGCTTCCTAAATAGTGACACAGGAGTGAGTAAACCTAAGATGGTCCCAGGAACATGTCCCACTTCCATTCCTTACATATCAGGAGACTAGGTGCAGGGTTTGAAGAATTACATACAATTTTCAAAAGATGTTTTACATAAAGATAACAACAACAACAACAACAACGACAACAACAACAGCAAAGCAAGAGGTTTGCAATACAGAAAAGCTCATATTCTTGTGGGTGGTGGAAGATGCTCTTAGTAGGAAATGGAATGAAATATCAGGAAACATGAGTTCAGGGATTGCCTTGACATGATGGCATTTGCTGCAAGGTCATCAGATATATTCTTTCCATTTTAATTGTGGTCTTGGGAATAGAATGGGTTCCTTTTAAAAGAGCTTGATGACTGAGACAATATTTCACAAAAACACAGAAAGTGTCTATTTCAGCTACTTCTCACACTGAAGTCTGTTTTATTTTTCCCAAATTGTGCTTACTATGGTTCACGCCAGGGGAGTCTAGAGAACTTATCTGAGGTGATTTCTAATATTATAAGTGAGTATAATTTTCCCTGATATGAAAAAAGATGAATTTTTTTTTCAAAGTATCTTCTAGTAGTTTGTGAAAGTTGGGGATGAACATGAACAGCTTTCATGTTACAATAAATGTGGATTTTCTCATTAAATTCCCAAATGTTTTAATTTTTTAAAGAGCTATAACAGTCGTTAAGTGCTTAGGAGGAAACCATTTGCAAACATTTAATCAGGGCACATTATTCCTTTTTAGAATCTGTTTTTACAATGTAGTTTAATATATTTTGTATTCTTGTGTGGTGAAAAAACTCAGATTATACAGGCCTTAAAAACAAAGAGGGTTTGGAGTTGTGGCTCAGTGGTAGAGTGCTTACCTGGCAAGTGTGAGGCCCTGGGTTCGATACTCAGCACCACATATAAATAAATGAAATAAAAGATGCATTGACAATTAAAAATTATTTAAAAAAAAAACAAAGACTGTGATTCTAATTTGAATTGTGTCTTATATAACAGATTTCAATAAAGCTGAACCAACTTACAAGAAAAGTACTATCACTTTTTTACTAATCAGGCTGATTTTTCCACCTTGTTACCCTCTAAAACTCGTTGATCTTCATCCTATTTTTTTGATCCCTGCAGTCTTCCACCACTTAAGAGAAAGCAAAACTCTTTTATGCATTTTCCCAGGCCATAGCTACTGCTCTGAATGTAACAGGCTACTAGATTGGTCACCTCTCTCCTGAACAAAACTTATTAACTGTCCTTTTAAATGTTTCATAACACAAGTCCCCTTCAACTGACATCTTCTGGAGCTTAGGTTTCCCTCATATCATTAATTCCAACCTTCGGTCTTATCAAAATTAAACCTTGATCTCCCATCTACAGAATGTTGAGGTCATTACAATCCTATCAGGAAAAGCCTCACCAGTCAAAAATAGGCACACATGTTGAGATATCACAGTTATGACAATCAGTTTGTTCTGTTCAGAGACATTTATGCTGGCTTTGCAGAAACTGATTGAGTCCACTGAATAAATCTGTGTACCTGAGGGACATAAAATTCATTCACTTGTGTTATAATAAATGATAATTATAATCTCAATACAAATTGTGTTCCAACAGGATACTATTTCTTACACATACATCTGGTTTTACCTATCTACTGCCCTCTAATTTATTATGTGTTTTAGGAGTAATTGCTAGAGATTTCCAGATATCTAAAACTATCACTCCTCCAGTAAATGATGTATCTTTAAAAAGAGAAACTACAAATCTCCAAAATGCAAAGTAAGATAAGCACAGAATATTCTAGCAAACTTCTAAGAGGGATAACTTATTTTCTCATGTGAGATATAATTTACACAGTGGAAATATACAATTAGAAAAGGTGGTTAAAAAATTGTCTCTGCCTTTAGTTGAATTCATTAAATAATAGTATTCTGATCTGGAAACCAAAAAAGTTAGTCTAAATTCATTAACTAGAGTTATCTATGGACAATTGTATAGCTTTTAATTGCCTCTTGACCAGCCAAGGAAAAGTTTATGTTATAATAAATGCTTTTTGTTGCATCTATATAATTACTAAAAGCAAGTAGAACTCTCTGTGACTAGGTTAAAAGAAAAAGCAACCAGATGTCTAAAACAAGCCCTGCTGAATTCTGGGATGTGCTTTCATTCCACAGGTTTCATAGTCTAGGTCCCTAACTTCAATAATTGCTACGAGGACTAATAGACATTTTATGTCTGACAACTGCTTATGTTAAAATTGTCTGAAATATCCTGCACAGACTCTTAAATACTATGTACAAAGCAGCCAAAGGCAAGTCTTACAGTTCAAAAACTCATTTTACAATAGAAAGAGATATATTAATACTAGTCAGCTATAGATGACATAAAATAGGTGCTTTTCTGATCTTACTCAACAATATATTGACAATGGTGAAAATCTGGATTATGGATTAATGCAGCCTGATTTTATGTGTCTTTGGCAATAGGCAAGGATTGAAAAATAAAATAATCAGTCCCTGACATCCAGAACTAATCTGGTACTCACAGCTGCACCTCAGAAGTGTTAAAAACTGTTCTGACATCATAATCAGGGTATTTTGCCAACTTTGGGGCATAAATAATCTCAAAGAATGCAAACTCAGACAAGGTTACTCTGAGACCACAATAAAATGAAACAAACCAAGGGCACTTAATAATTTCATCTAAATCCAGACTAAAATGAGATCATAAAATGGCCCCTAATATCTGGTCTCATACAATCTGGAAAAAAAAAAACCATTTCCTTCAACACTCCTCAAAATCACTACAGTGTGTGACAGATACCATTGCCCTGTGTAAATGCATGAACGCACAGATGGTGTGACTCTACTTTGTGTACAACCAGTGAAACAATAGCTGTACTCCATTTGTGTTCAATAAAAAAAAAAAAAATCACTACATAAAGCCCATATCTTATAGTAGATTCTTTTTAGCACCCCTTGAGTCCCTTTGGTGTATATTCTCCCAGACTGCAAAAAGTGATAAGCATAAGTTATTTAACCACAAGTTTGCTTGTGGTGGGGTTTGGCCAAAAGTCATTGACATCACATTGTTAAAAGAATGAACCATACAATATGCCTCCGTTCTTACTTGCTCTACTCAGGTAACCATGGAATCGCAAAACCTAGAGTTTTCTCAGATTAAATTTTCTACAAACCATTGTAGACTGTCACACTGTTGATTGCTCTCTTCACCCTTCTTACCATCTACAATTTCACTCTCTCCACTCTCCTCTTTTATTAAGATGGACACAATACCTTCATTTTGTTTATTTATTTTTATGCCAGTGCTGAGGATCAAACCCAGTGTCTCACAAGTGCTAGGTAAGAGCTCCACCACTGAGCTACAACCCCAGTCCCTTAGCTCTCCTCTTACCCTTCTGATTATTTCACTGCCTTCTATTTGCAATCCATCCTTAAACATTTGTAATCCATAGGATTCTACATACTCACTCTGGGGAATTTCATTAACTTCTAGGGCTTCAACTAATATAGATACATGAACAATTTGAAAATATTTATTTCCTACCAAGGTCTTCCCCCTGCCTGCCCATGAATTCCAACTGGATATTCCAAATCACCAACAGCCAAGTCATTTCCATCTCCATTTTTCTTCAGAATCCTTGCTTGGAAATCATTGCATAGAAATCACATGACTCTATGCTGGCACATCCTTGTCTCTCACAAACCCCCATCAATTAAATATCATTAGTCAATAAGTGTTGTTATATATAACATGTCACACAATAAATGTTATGAATAATAATGAAGAATAGAGGATGCAACATAGTAAATACCTATTGATTATTTCTATGTCCCTTGTGTTGTGTTAATTCTTCTCTATGTCTCATCCCTTTTAATCCTGACAACAATCTGATGAAGAAATTTTCTGATAAAAGAAAAAGGAAGCCAGGAGAGGTTGAATAACCTACCCAAGATTATATAGGTAGAAAGATATGAAGCCGGTATTCAAACTCAGTAGGAATTTGAGGAGGCAATGATTTTTTAATGCAGGACTTGAAAATGGGTGAATTGGACATATTAAGATTAAAGATTTCTGCTCATTAAAAGAGATCAACAAGGAAGCTTTTTTAAAAAAAGATTTTTGAAATGTATGTATTTGACAAGGACTCATATCTAAAATATATAAAGGCCCCTACAAATCAATGATAAAAGGCAGAAATTAAAAAAAAACACGCAAAAGAATATAGCCAAACAGCCAATTATCGCCGTCTTTGTTGCCCACAAAGACGCGATCCCCTGAATGTGTATGCAGCTCTTTATCTTGCGCACCCGTTCGTTTCTTTCCCATTCCTTTCCCGTTTCCTCCCTCTCCCGTTTCATCCCGTTTCCTCCCGTTCCTCCCGTTTCCTCCCTCTTCTTCTTCCTCTTCCCGCCCTCAGCGTCTCCGTCAGTAGTAGTGTGTCTCTGTCTGTCTCTCTCTCTTATACCCTCAGTTGACCAATCACAGAACTTCCACGTGAAGCATACCCTCAGTTGACCAATCACAGAACTTCCACGTGAAGCATACACGGGCAAGCATAGGCAAAGGCTTAAAGCACGAACCAGACACACGTGTGGCCAGTTTACAATCAATACCGCCAGGCGCCATCTTAGCCGCCCCATAGAATAGTATAGCAAACAGCTCCCAACAGCCAATAAACATACCAAAAAGTTCTCAAGCTCATTAAACTTCAGGTAAATTCATATGAATACAGTGAATGAGATGCCACAACACGAACATCATAACAGCTAAAATTAGCTGGGTACGGTGGTGCACACCTGTAATCTCAGCAGCTCAGCAGGCTGAGGCAAGAAGATTGTCAGTTCAAAGTCAGCTTCACAAACTTAGTGAGGCCCTAATAAACTTAGTGAGAACCTGTCTGTAAATAAAATATAAAAAATTCTGGGGATGTGGCTCAGTGGTTGAGTGCCCCTGGGTTCAATCCTGGGTACCAAAAACAAAACAAAACAAAACAAAAAAACAGCTAAAATTAAAAATATACCAAAATGCCAAGTGCTGATGTGGATTTAGAACAACTAGAACTCTCAAACACTCTTGATAGAGATACAAAATGGTACAAGCACTTTAAAAAAGTGTTCAGCAACATCTACTAAATCTGAATAAATGCACACACAATGACCCAGAAGTTCCAATCCCAGATATGTATCCCAGAGAAACACATACAGTTTTACTACAAGGAATATAAATAAATGTTCATAACAGCACAATTCACAAGTGCCAATATGAGAAAGTTCTTAATGGCCCCCAGTTATCAATAGATTGAATAAGTGTGGTATTGTTGTACCCAAAGAAAATAGAATCACCCAAGCCGAGGTGTTGTTAATGTTCTGTCTCTTGATTTGGGTATTGTTGCATGAGGGCACACATTCTGTGAAATTCAGTGAGGTATACAGATATGATTTATATACTGTGCTATATGTGTGTCATATTTCAATAAAAACAAAAAGATAACAAAAAAATCACTGCAGATTCAAGATGGTGGGCTAGGGAAGGCTGCATTCCTACTTGCTCTGTGGATTCCTACTTGCTCGGGATTCAAACAGCAGGAATATTGCTCTCAACAAGATTTTATATTCAAATTACATCTAAGAGGTCTCCAGTCACCGCTCCGGAACCAACTCCAGCGGGCCAGGCTTGGGCCTGGTCGCAGGCAGCTACCAGCCGGGAGCGCGGGACCCAAGCAGCTGCTCCAGAGTCACCATCACTGGGCTGGGCTCAGGCTTGGGCTCAGGCACAAGCCAGCCAGTGAGCACGGGACCCCAGCAGCCACTCCAGAATCACCGACTGGGCTCAGGCCTGATCCCACACAGCAGCTAACCGGGAGTGAGGGACCCCAGCAACCGCTCCAGAGTCACCAACTGGGCTCGGGGTTGGGCCTGGGCTGGGGCACCAGCCAGCCAGTGAGCGTGGGACCCCAGCAGCCACTCCAGAACCAACACCGCCGGGCTGGGCTGGGGCCTGGGCTCAGGCCTGACACCGGGCAGCAGCTAGCTGGGAGCATGGGACCTCAGCTGCCACTCTGAAATCACCATCGCTGGGCCAGGTTCAGGCCTGACCCCTGGGCAGCCCCAGCTGTGAACACATACCCACCAAGTCATCGGGCTGCCATATCCAGCTCCAAGCCCAGCCTGCACCCTGTACCTGGTCTAGTCTCAGGCGGGCACCCATGCTGTTGCTGACCATCTAACAACAACAGGTTACCTTTGCCCAAAAACATTGATTATCCCTGACCTGGAGGCAGTGGGACAGCACCCTTCTTGGGACACAGCATTACCAAGTGCCTGACAGGCATCAGACTACTGAACAATAGGAGGTTTGATTAGTACAATATAAATTTACTGCAGAACTTTCTTTCTCTTTTTCTTTTGTCTAAATTGTAATATTACGATTATTCCTAATATACATACTACATTCCCACTTCTTTCCTATTAATATCCTTATCATTTTATCACTCTCTAATATAGCAGTGTCCTTGGAGACTCATTCTCCTTTCTCTTGCTAAAAACTTATTTCCTTTAATTCCGCTCTCACTATTCCTATGACATAGTAACTCTATAGACTCACTTCCTATCTCATTAACATAGTATTCTAAACCCCTCAGCATTTTCTTTTTCTGCTAATTGAACTTGTGGTCCTTATTGCAAACCTATCGATTATGCAGTAGATAACTTGAACTCATTTCTGTATATTATAATGCAGTTAATATCTAAATAGGTTCTATATGGTTTAAGGACACATATTGTTTATATGGGGTACTGCTAATAATAATCTCTTCAAGGTGAGGTATTGGAAATCTGCAGGGACACTATAAGTCTTTACAGGGAAAATGCAATCCCTCTGATTCACACTACTAGAAGGGAAAATACACAAGCGACATGAGAAAACACGGGAAGAAAGTATCCCAACAAACCTAGATGATATATCAAGAGAACCCAAAGACAGCATGGTACAAGGAATGTCAGAAAGGTAATTCAGAATGTTCATAACTAAAAAGATCCAAGAAGAGAATGATGTGACAAGAGAGCAGATTCAGGCTATGAATAATCAGCTAATAGAGCAATTGCAGGAAGCAAAAATATATTTCAATAAACAGATAGAAGTTCTGAGAAAAAAACAAACAGAAATCCTTGAAGGAAACAAGGAAATGAAGGAAACAATGAACCAAACTAAAAACTCAATAAAAAGCATAATTAACAGAATAGATCACTTGGAAGACAGAACCTCAGACAATGAAGACAAAATATTGAATCTTGAAAACAAACTCAACCAGACAGAGATTATGGTAAAAAATCATGGACAGAACCTCCAAGAAATATGGGAAATCATGAAAAGACCAAATTTAAGAATTATTGGGATTGAGGAAGGCACAGAGTTACAAACGAAGGGAATGAATAATCTGTTCAAAGAAATAATATCAAAAAGTTTCCCAAATATGATGAATGAGATGGAAAATCAATTACAAGAGGCTTACAGGACACCAAATGCACAGAATTACAACAGATCCACACTAAGGCACATTATAATTAAAATACCTAACATACAAAATAAAGATAGAATTTTAAAGACTGTGAGAGAAAAGCATCAGATTACCTACATGGGGAAACCAATATGGATATCAGCAGATTCCCAGCCCAGACCCTAAAAGCAAGAAGGGCCTGGAATATATTTCAAGCTCTAAAAGAAAATGCCAACCAAGAATCTTATACCCAGCACAACTTACCTTCAGATTTGATGAAGAAATAAAATCCTTCCATGATAAACAAAAACTTAAAGGATTAACAAATAGAAAGCCTGCCCTATAGAACATTCTCAGCAAAACATTCCAAGAGAAAGAAATGAAAAATAAAAATGTTAGTCAACATGGGGAGGAATTACCCTAAATAAATAGACAATCAAAGGAGAAAGAAGTTAAAAACCCAAAAAAAAGCTAAAATTGCAGGAAATACAAGTCATATCTCAAAAATAACCCTGAATGTAAATGGCATAAACTCATCAATCAAAAGACATAGACTGGCAGATTGGATTAAAAAGAAAGACCCAACAATATGCTGCCTTCAGGAGACTCATCTCATAGAAAAACATGCCCACAGACTAAAGGTGAAAGGTTGGGAAAAAACATACCATGCACGTGGAATTAGTAAAAAAGCATGGGTTTCCATGCTCATTTCAGATAAAGCAGACTTCAAGCCAAAGTTAGTCAGAAGGGATAAAGAAGGACATTTCATACTGTTTAAGGGAAGCATAAATCACAAGACATAACAATCATAAATATTTATACACCAAACAATGGTGCATCCACATACGTCAATCAGATCCTTCTCAATTTCAGGAATCAAATAGACCAAAACACAATAATACTGGGGCACTTTAACACTCCTCTCTCACTGTTGGACAGATCTTCCAAGCAAAAATTGAACAAAGAAACCATAGAACTCAATGACACAATCGCTAATTTAGACATAACAGACATATATAGAATAATCCATCCATCAACAAGTGAATACACATTCTTCTCAACAGCTAATGGCTCCTTCTCTAAAATAGACCATAAGTTATGCCACAAAGCTACTCTTAGCAAGTACAAAAACATAGAGATACTACCTTGTATTCTATCAGATCATAATGGAATAAAATTAGATATCAATGATGAACTTAAAAACAGAAACTACTCCAACACCAGGAGATTAAATAATATGCTTTTGATTAATGCATGGATAACAGAAGACATTAGGGGGGAAATAAAAATATTCTTAGAGGTCAATGAGAACATAGATATAACATATCAAAATCTCTGAGATACTATAAAAGTAGTGCTAAGAGGAAAATTCATTGCATGGAGTGCATTCAATAAAAGAAAGAAAAGTCAACAAATCCATGACCTCACATTACAGCTCAAAGCCCTAGAAAAAGAGGAACAATTCAACATCAAATGTAGTAGAAGACAGGAAATAATTAATATCAGAGCTGAAGTCAATCAAATTGAAACAAAAGAAACAATTGAAAAATTGACAAAACAAAAAGTGGGTTCTTTGAAAAAATAAACAAAATTGATAAACCATTAGCCACACTACTAAAAGAAGGAGAGAGATAATCCAAATTCATAAAATTTGTGATGGAAATGAAAATATTACAACAGGCACTATTGAAATAAAAAATATAATTAGAAGCTATTTTGAAAATTTATAATCCAACAAAATAGAAAATCTGGAAGACATCCACAGGTTCCTAGAGGTATCTGAGCCACCCAAACTGAATCTGGAGGACATACACAACTTAAGTAGATCAATTTCAAGCAATGAAATAGAAGTCATCAAAAGCCTACCAATAAAGAAAAGTCCAGGACCAGATGGATTCTCAGCCGAGTTCTACAAGACCTTCAAAGAAGAGCTCATTCCCATACTCCTCAAAGCATTTCACGAAACAGAGAAGGAGGGAACCCTTCCAAACTCATTCTATGAGGCTAATATCACCCTGATACCAAAATCAGAGAAGGACACATTGAGGAAAGAAAATTTCAGACCAATATCCCTAATGAACATAGATGCAAAAATTCTTAACAAAAATTTAGGGAATCACATACGAAAGCATAATAAAAAGATAGCGTACCATGATCAAGTGGGTTTCATCCCGGGGATGCAAGGTTGGTTCAATATCCAGAAATCAATAAATGTATTTCAACACATCAACAGACATAAAGTCATGAACCACATGATTATTTCAATAGATGCAGAAAAAGCATTTGATAAAATACAGCACCCTTTCATGCTCAAAACACTAGAAAAAATAGGGATAGTAGGAACGTTTCTTAACATTGTAAAGGCTATCTGTGCTAAGCCCACAGCAAACATTATAAATGGAGAAAAATTAAAAGCAATCCCCCTGAGAAGTGGAACAAGGTAGGGATGCCCCCTATCTCCACTTCTGTTCAACATTGTCCTTGAAACTCTAGCCAGAGCAATTAGATAGACCAAAGAAAATAGAGGAAATATGAACAGGAAAAGAAGAGCTCAAACTATCCCTATTTGCTGATGACATGATGCTTTATTTATAAGTCCCTAAGAATTCCACCAGAAAACTTCTGGAACTCATAAATGAATTCAGTAAAGTAGTAGGATACAAAGTTAATGCCAACCAACCTAGATGCCCTTCAATAGATGAATGGATAAAGAAACTGTGGTATATATAAACAATGGAATATTATTCAGCCATAAAGAAGAATAAAATTATGGCATTTGTAGGTAAATGGATGATGTTGGACACTGTTATGCTAAGTGAGATTAGCCAATCCCAAAAATTCAAAGGCCAAATTGTCTCTCTGATAAATGAATGATGAGGCATAATGTGGGGTGGAACAGTGGCAAGAATGGAGGAAGGATAGATAGCACAGAGGGAAGGGATGGGTGGGGTCGGGGTCAGGGATAAGAATAATAGCAGAATGTGTGACAGACATCATTGCCCTGTGTACATGTATGGATGCACAGATGGTGTAACTCTACTTTGTGTACAACCAGAGAAACAATAGCTGTACTCTGTTTGTGTTCAATGAATCAATAAGTAAATAAAAAAATAGAAAAAAACAAAGTTAATGCTTATAAATCTAACGCATTTTTATTCATACGTGATGCATCTTCTGAGAGAGAAATTAGGAAAACTACCCCATTCACAATAACCTCAAATAAAATAAAATACTTGGGAATCAATCTAACAAAAGAGGTGAAAGACCTCTACAATGAGAACTACAGACCACTAAAGAAAGAAATTAAAGAGAATCTGAGAAGATGGAAAGATCTCCCATGTTCTTGGATAGGCAGAATTAATATTGTCAAAATGGCCATACTATCAAAAGCACTATACAAATTCAATGCGATTCCAATTAAAATCCCAATGAGAGACCTCTAGAAATAGAGCAAGCAATCATGAAATTCATATGGAGCAATAACAGACCCAGAATAGCTAAAGCAATTCTTAGCAAGAAGAGCAAAGCAGGGGGTATCACAATACTAGATCTTCAACTATAGTACAGAGCAATAGTAACAAAACAGCATGGTATTGGTACCAAAATAGACAGGTAGATCAATGGTACAGAATAGAGGACACAGAGACAAACCCACATAAATACAGGTATCTCATAATTGAAAAGGGAGCCAAAAACATACAATGGAGAAAATATAGCCTCTTCAACAAATGGTGCTGGGAAAATTGGAAATCCATATGCACCAAAATGAAACTAAACCCATATCTCTCACCCTGTACAAAACTCAACTCAAAGTGGATCAAGGACCTAGGAATTAGACCAGAGACCCTGCACATAATAGAAAAGAAAATAGGTCCAAATTTTCATCATGTTGGCCTAGGACCAGATTTCCTTAACATGACTCCCAAAGTGCAAGAAATAAAAGCACGAATCAATGATAGAGTCAAACTAAAAAGCTTTTTCTCAGCAAAGGAAACAATCACCAATGTGAAGAGAGAGCCTTCAGAGTGGGAAAAAAATCTTTGCTACATACACTTCAGATAGAATCTACAAAGTGCTCAAAAATCTTTACACCAAGAACACAAATAACCTAATCAATGAATAGGCCAAGGAAATGAACAGACACCTTAGAGAAGAAGATCTACAAGCAATCAACAGATAAATGAAAAAATGTTCAACATTCCTAGTTATAAGAGAAATGCAAATCAAAACCACCTTAAGATTTCATCTTACCCCAATTAGAATGTCTTTTATTAAGAATACAGGCAACAACAGGTGTTGGTGAGGATGTGGGGAAAAGGGTACACTCATACATTGCTGGTGGGAGTGCAAGTTGGTGCAGCCACTCTGGAAAGCAGTGTGGAGATTCCTTAGAAAATTTGGAATGGATCCACCATTTGACCCAGCTATCCCACTCCTTGGCCTATACCCAAAGGACTTAAAATCAGATTACTACAGTGATGCAGCCACATCAATGTTCATGGCTGCTCATTTCACAATAGCTAGATTGTGGAACCAACCTAGATGCCGTTCAATAGATGAATGGATAAAGAGACGGTAGTATATATACACAATGGAATATTACTCAGCCATAAAGAAAAATAAAATTATGGCATTTGTAGGTAAATGGATGATGTTGGACACTGTTATGCTAAATGAGATTAGCCAATCCCCAAAATCCAAGGGCCAAATGGTCTCTCTGATAAGTGAATGATGATGCATAATGCGGGGTGGAAGGGTGGCAAAAATGGAGGAAGGATAGATAGCATAGAGGGAAGGGAGGGGTGGGGGTAAGAATAATAACAGAATGAGACAGACATCATTTCCCTGTGTACATGTATGAATGCACAGATGGTGTGACTCTACTTTGTGTACAACCAGAGAAACAATAGCTGTACTCCATTTGTGTTCAATGGATCAAAATTAAATAAATTTAAAAAAAATCACTGCCACCACCAACAGCAACACCAACTAATTTAATCATGAAATCACCTTCTACCATTGAATAGAGAACTGCAGAACCAAGCAGGGACACAGATATTGGGCCTACTTTTCATTAAGTAATTCATGCAAACATATTGTTTGATTTAATTCCTTTTTTTACCCCTTTTTTGGGGGGAGGGTTCCAGGGATTGAAATAAGGAGCACTCAAACACTGAGCTACATCTGCTGCCCTATTTTATTTGGAGACAGAGCCTAGCTGAGTTTCCTTACTTTTACTGAGGCTAGCTTTGAACTCCCACACCCACTTCAGCCTCTCAAGCTACTGGAATTCTAGGCCTCTACTAATGCACGTAGCCTTATTTCCTTGTTGATCATGATAAATGACTACAAGTCACTGGTTTGAGGGATCACATTGAAGTAGTGAAAGTTTGGTTTTTTGAATTTTGAAACTGCAAAACAGCCATCTGGTAACTGAGGCAGGGATGCTAGGATTTCTGAAACTCAAAGTAAGTGTGAATGTTCTGTTCCAGTGGAGAATTGCTTAACAGGGATCAGTGCAGGGAGGTAGTCGGAGCTAGACATGGTTTTCTGTAGAAACAGTGTTTTAGTCAGCTTTTTCACTGCTGTGACTTAAGGACCCAACCAGAACAATTGTAGAGCAGGAAAAGTTTATTTAGGGGCTCACAGTTTCAGAGGTCTCAATCTATAGACAGCAGGTTCCATTCCTAGGGGCTCACAATGAGTCAGAACATCATGGCAGGAGAGTGTAGTGGAGGGAAGCTGCTCCCCTGATGATAAGTAAGCAGAGGAAGAGATGCCACTTACCACATACAAAATATATACCCCAAAGCCACGCCCCCAAAGCCCCACCTCTTCAAGCCAAACCCCACCTGCCTTCAGTTACCACTCAGTTAATTCCATCAGGCGAAAATTTCACTCACAGTTTAGGCACTCACAACCTAATCATTTCCCTTCTGAACTATCTTGCATTATCTCACACATGAGCTTTTTGGGACATCACATCAAAACCACAACAAGTGTGGCTGCCTGAATCCTCAGAGCAGAGCTCCAGTCTTCTAGCACCATTTTGCAGCAGCTGCTGGAGAGCTCCGGCCTGGGGGGCTGGAATCCCCAGCTCCAGCAGGGATCTTAGGCCCCTCGGTGCCATCCTACAGCTTTCCCGGCAGAGAGCAACCACACCTGTGACTGCCTGAGCCCGCAGCACAGTGTTTCGGCCTGCCTGGACTATCAAGCCCAGTGTCTCCATCACTGAGCACAGTTCTGCACCCCCACTCCAGCTAGGTCTAGTGCCCAGGCCCACACCCTGGCCCAGTGCTAGCACCTGTGCTTTATCTGATCGTCTATCAACACCAGGCCGCCTCTGCTCAGAGGCATTGATCATTCCCAACCTGGAGGCAGAAGCACCCTTCTTGTGTCACTGCTTGATCAAGTGCCTCTCAAACAACAGGTCATTGAAAAATAAGAGGTTTGAACTGTACAGTATATTTTTATCACAGAAGGTTTTTTAAATTAACTGTAATACTACAATTATTCCTAATATATCCACTATATTCCTACCTTCTTCTTTTATTATTATGCTTATCACTCTATTTCACTCTTATATATCCATTTCCTTGGAGAATCTCTTTCTCCTCACGCTAACAACCTATTTCTTTTAATTCCACTTCCACTATTCATAGGATATGCTATATTTATAGACTCACTTCTTATCTCATTAGTGTTTTGTCCAATACCCCTCCTCACTCTCCCTGTCCAACATTAGGATTTGCAGTCCTTATTGCAAACTTACTGGTTATGCTGTAGATAATAATTTGAACTCATCTCTGTTTATTAAGACAACTTTGTTAATATCTTAATAGGACTATTTATATTAAGGACACATATTGTTTATATGGTGTGCTGCCAATATTGATCTCTCAATTCAAGGGGAGGTATTGAAAATAGGCAGGAACCCTGTAGGTCTTTAAGGGAAAACTGCAATACCTAGGATTCACACTACTAGAGGGGAAGATACACTAGCAACATGAGACAACATGGGAAGAAAACGTCCCAAACAAACCCAGATAAAAAAGTACCCAGTGACAACATGGCAGAAGCATTGTCAGAAAGGGACTTATACATAATTCAAATGATCTGAGAAGCGAATGAGGAGTCAAGAGAGCAAATGCAAGCAATGCTAAAAGAGCAACTGCAGGAAGCAAAAGATCATTTCAATAAAGAAATAGAGATACTGAAAAAAAAAAATCCTTGAAATGAAGGTTACAAAAAACAAATTAAAAACTCGATAGAAAGCTTAACCAACAGGCTAAATCACTTGGAAGACAGAATCTCAGACAACGAAGGCAAAATATTTAATCTTGAAAACAAACTCAACCAGACAGAGAGGATGGTAAAAAATCATGAACAGAACCTCCAAGAAATATGGGACATCATGAAAAGACCAAATTTAAGAGTTATTGGGATTGAGGAAGGAACAGAGACACAAACCAAAGGAAAAAACAATCTGTTAAATGAAATAAATATCAGTAAATTTCCCAAATCTGATGAAGGAAATGGAAAATCAAATTCAAGAGGCTTATAGGACACCAACTGCACAAAATCACAACAGATCCACACCCAGGCACATTATAATGAAAATACATAACATACAAAAGAAAGATAGAATTTTAAAGGCTGCAAGAAAGAAACATCAGATTACATATGGGGGAAACCAATACAAATATCAGCAGATTTCTCAGCCCAGACCCTAAAAGCAAGAAGGGCCTGGAAAAACATATTTCAAGCTTCAAAAGAAAATGGATGCCAACCAAAAATCTTATACCCAGCAAAACCTACCTTCAGATTTGAAGATGAAATAAAATCCTTCCATGATAAACAAAAGCTAAAAGAATTAGAAATAGAAAATAGAAAGCGTGCCCTACAGAAAATCCTCAGCAAAATATTCCAAGAGGAAGATATGAGAAAAAACAATGGAAGTCAGCAAAGGGAAGAACTACCCTAAAGGAAGAGCCAATTAAAGAAAAACCAAGTAAGATTAAAATCCAAAAATAAGTCAAAACGACCGGGAATGCAAATCATATCTCAATAATAACTAAATGTAAATGGCCTAAACACATCAATCAAAAGACATAGACTGGCAGATTGGATTAAAAAGAAAGACCCAACAATATTCTGCCTTCAAGAGACTCATCTCATAGAAAAACATGCCCACAGACTAAATGTGAAAGGTTGGGAAAAAACATACCATGCACATGGACTTAGTAAAAAAGCAGGAGTTTCCATCCTCATTTCAGATAAAGCAGACTTCAAGCCAAAGTCAGTCAGAAGGGATAAAGAAGGACATTTCATACTACTTAAGGGAAGCATTAGTCGCCAAGACATAAGAATCATAAATATTTATGCACCAAACAATGGTGCATCCATGTATGTCAATCAGATCCTTCTCAATTTCAGGAACCAAATAGACCAAAACACAATAATACTGGGGGACTTTAACACTCCTCTCTCACCATTGGACAGTCTTCCAAGCAAAAATTGAACAAAGAAACCATAGAACTCAATGACACAATCGCTAATTTAGACTTAACAGACATATTCAGAATATTCCATCCATCAAAAAGCAAATACACTTTCTTCTCAGCAGCTCATGGATCCTTTTCTAAAATAGACCATGTGTTATGCCACAAAGCTACTCTTAGAAAATACAAAAATATAGAGATACTACCTTGTATTCTATCAGATCAGAATGGAATGAAATTAGAAATCGACGATTAAGTTAAAAACAGAAACTACTCCAAAACCTGGAGATTAAATAATATGCTTTTGAATGATGCATGGATAATAGTAGACATTAGGGGCGAAATAAAAAAATTATTAGAGGGCAACGAGAACAAAGATACAACATATCAGAATCTCTGGAATACTATGAAAGCAGTGCTAAGAGGAAAATTCATTCCATGGGGTGCATTCAATGAAAGAATGAAAAGTCAACATATTGCCTGGCGTGGTGGTGCATGCCTGTAATCCAAGCGACTTGGGAGGCTGAGTCAGGAGGATCACGAGTTCAAAGCCAGCCTCAGCAACTTAGCAAGGACCTAAGCAACTCAGTGAGACCCTGTCTCTAAATAAAATACAAAATAGGGCTGGTTATGTAGCTCAGTGGCCGAGTGTCCCTGAGTTCAATCCCTGGTTCCAAACAAATAAAATAAAATAAAATAAAAAAGAAAAAAAAAGTCAACATATCAATGACCTCACATTACAGCTCAAAGCCCTACAAAAAGAGGAAGAGATCATCACCAAACGTAGTAGACGACAGGAAATGATTAAAATCAGAGCTGAAATCAATGAAATTGAAACAAAAGAAACAATTCAAAAAATTGACAAAACAAAAAGTTGGTTCTATGAAAAAATAAACAAAATTGATAAACCCTTAGCCAGACTAACAAAGAGAGGGAGAGAGAAAATCCAAATTACTAAAATTCGTGATGGAAATGGAAATATTACAACAGACACAATCGAAATACAAAGCATAATTAGAAGCTATTTTGAAAATCTATACTCCAACAAAATAGAAAACCTGGAAGACATCAACAGTTTCTTAGAGGCATATGAGCCACCCAAACTGAATCTGGAGGACAAACACAACTTAAATAGATCAATTTCAAGCAATGAAACAGAAGAAGTCATAAAAAGCCTACCAACAAAGAAAAGTTCAGGACCAGAAGGATTCACAGCCGAATTCTACAAGACCTTCAAAGAAGAGCTCATTTCAATACTCCTCAAAGTATTTCATGAAATAGAGGAGGAGGGAACCCTTCCAAACTCATTCTATGAAGCTAATATCACCCTGATACCAAAATCAGAGAAGGACACATCGAGGAAAGAAAATTTCAGATTAATATCGCTAATGAACATAGCTGCAAAAATTCTTAACAAAATTTTACCAAATCGCATACAAAAGCATATTAAAAAGATAGTGCACCATGATCAAGTGGATTTCCTCCCAGGGATGCAAGGTTGCTTCAACATCTGGAAATCAACGAATGTAATTCACCACATCAACAGACTTAAAGTCAAGTACCACATGATTATTTCAATAGATGCAGAAAAAGCATTTGATAAAATACAGCATCCCTTCATGCTCAAAACACTAGAAAAAATAGGGATAGCAGGAACGTTCCTTAACATTGTAAAGGCCATCTAAGCTAAGCCCACAGCTAACATCATTCTAAATGGAGAAAAATTGAAAGCATTCCCCTGGAGAACTGGAACAAGGCAGGGATGCCCTCTATCTCCACTTCTGTTCAACATTGTCCTTGAAATTCTAGCCAGAGCAATTAGAAATACCACAGAAATTAGAGGAGTACGAATAGGAAAAGAAGAACTCAAACTATCCCTATTTGCTGATGACATTATTCTCTATTTAGAAGACCCTAAAAATTCCACCAGAAAACTTCTGGAACTCATAAATGAATTTAGTAGAGTAGCAGGACATAAAATTAATGCTCATAAATCTAATGGATTTTTATTCATAAGTGATGCATCCTCTGAGAGAGAAATTAGGAAAACTATACCATTTAAAATAGCCTCTAAAAAAATAAAATACTTGGGAATCTATCTAACAAAAGAGGTGAAAGACCTCTACAATGAAAACTACAGAACACTAAAGAAAGAAATTAAAGAGAATCTGAGGATGGAAAGATCTCTCTTGGATAGGCAGAATTTATATTGTCAAAATGGCCATACTACCAAAAGTGCTATACAAATTCAATGCAATTCCAATTAAAATCCCAACGATGGACCTCATAGAATTAGAGCAAGCAATCATGAAATTCATTTGGACGAATAACAGACCCAGAGTATTCAAAACAATTCTTAGCAAGAAGAGCAAAGCAGGGGGAATCACAATACTAGACCTTCAACTATAGTACAAAGCAGTAGTAACTAAAACAGCATGGTATTGGCACCAAAATAGACAGGTAGATCAATGGTACAGAATAGAGGACACAGAGACACACCCACATAAATACAGGTATCTCATACTTGACAAAGGAGCCAAAAACATACAATGGAGAAAAGACAGCCTCTTCAACAAATGGTGCTGGGAAAACTGGAAATCCATATGCAGCAAAATGAAACTAAACCCTTATCTCTCACCCTGTACAAAACTCAACTCAAAGTGGATCAAGGACCTAGGAATTAGACCAGAGACCCTGTAGCTAATAGAAGAGAAAATAGGTCAAATCTTCATCACGGTGGCCCTAGGACAGGATTTCCTTATCATGACTCCCGAAGTGCAAGAAATAAAAGTAGGTATCAATGATTGGGATAGAGTCAAACTAAAAAGCTTGTTCTCAGCAAAGGAAATAATCAGCAATGTGAAGAGAGAGCCTTCAGAGTGGTAGAAAATCTTTGCCACACACACTTCAGATAGAGCACTAATCTCCAGAATCTACAAAGTGCTCAAATATCTTTACACCAAGAACACTAATACCCCAATCAATAAATGGGCCAAAGAAATGAACAGGCACTTTACAGAGGAAGATCTTTAAGAAATCAACAGATTTATGAAAAAATGTTCAACATCCCTAGTTATAAGAGAAATGCAAATCAAAACCACCTTAAGATTTTATCTTACCCCAATTAGAATGTCTTTTATTAAGAATACAGGCCACAACAGGTGAGGATGTGGGGAAAAGTGTACACTCATCATTGCTGGTGGGATTGCAAGTTGGTGCAGCCACTCTGGAAAGCAGTGTGGACATTCCTTAGATAACTTGGAATGGATCCACCGTTTGACCCAGCTATCCCACTCCTTGGCCTATACCCAAAGGACTTAAAATCAGATTACTACAGTGATGCAGCCACATCAATGTTCATAGCTACTCACTTCACAATAGGTAGATTGTGGAACCAACCTAGATGTCCTTCAATAGATGAATGGATAAAGAAACTGTGGTATATATACACAATGGAATATTACTCAGCCATAAAGAAGTATAAAATTATGGCATTTGTAGGTAAATGGATGATGTTGGAGACTGTTATGCTAAGTGAGATTAGCCAATCCCAAAAATCCAAAGGCCAAATGGTCTCTCTGATAAGTGAATTATGATGAATTATGCAGGGGGGAAGGGTGGCTAGAATGGAGGAAGGATGGATAGCATGGAGGGAAGGGAGGGGTGGGGTCGGGGTGGGGGGGTAAGAATAATAACAATGTATGACAGACATCATTGCCCTGTGTACATGTATGATTGTACGGATGGTGTGACTCTACTTTGTGTATAACCAGAGAAACCATAGCTGTAATCCATTTGTGTTCAATGAACCAAAATTAAATAAATTTTAAAAAAAGAAAATACAAAAACAAAAACAAAAAACCCACAACATGTAGAAAGCAAAGAATCTGGAATTTCCATAAAAAACCTCCTGTCTTGAAGGAGTGTCTAGAGAAGCTTTCCTGAAAGTTGTCATCCTCCGTAGCTGGATCTCCTCTCATAGCACTTTGTGAAAACAGATGTTAAATAATCACAAAAATTAAAACATAATTATAGATTATGAGAAGTGCTATTAATCAAGGAATGGGATGATATATCAAAAGGAGGAATTCACTTAGGTTAGCTTGGATCTTCAAGGCACGATTCTTTGAGTAATTAACACTTAAACAAGGGGCCCAAAGATAAGATGTCGTCCCCACAAAAAAGACGGTTGTGTACAGTCAAAATGATAGGAGCTAAGGTCTGAATACAGTGAGGAAAATAAAATATTTGAGGAAAAATAAGTCCAATGCAGCTAGAGAAAACTGAGCAAGGAGGAAATATGCTGTGAGATGAGGCTGGAGAAGAAATCTCTGAGATATGGCAGACCCTTGTACGCATATTAAGAATTTTGGATTTCAGGTGCAATGGGAATCATTAAATGATTTAAGCAGGCATGTAGCATGATATGGTTTACATTTTTAAATCATCGGTCTGGTTGCTATATAATGAATTCACTATAGGGTAAGATGAGAGGAAATGAGGAGACCAGTTAGGAGGCTCTTAAAGTCATCTAGGCAAGAGATAATGGGAACTTAGACTTAATTGATGGCCATGGAGAGGGACAGAGTGCATGGATCTGAGATACATTTTCCATAGAGAATTGGCAGGGCTCACAGATATACAAGAGCGTGACCAAAAGAGATGGAAAGATTCAAATGATGCCTAGGAATCTTAGCAGGAGTCATTGGGTAGGTAGAACTACCAATGACTATGATAAGGAAGATAAAGGCAGAACAGATTTAAAATGGGGAAGAAAGGAACAAATCAAGAGCTTGGTTTTGAATATGTTAAGTTTGAAAAGTCTCAGTGACAGTGAGGTAGAGATACAAGTGGATGGACTGGAGAGAGAGAGATGTGAAAGTCATTAGCAAAAAGATGTTGTTGAATGCCATGAGTGTTTACAAAGTCCGTGGAAAGATTATTTACAGATGAGGTGGGAAGGGTCTAGGACTGAGCTCAGTGGAAAAACCAATACTTTAGAAGTTAAAAAGAAGAGAAAGAATCAACAGAGAAGATTAAGAAAAAAATAGTGAAGTCAGGAGGAGAACTAACATATTGTTATGGTAGGAATTTCAAGGAGAAAAGAGTCATCACTATGGTCAAATGCAGCCAAAAAGACAAATAGGTATAGCAATGAAGGTATTGTTGAATTTAATGTCACTGAGATGCTTGGTGACCTTAGCAAGAGCAATTTTTATCAAATGGTGAAAGTAGAAACCAGAATGTGGTGGGCTCAATTGTGAAAGGGAGGTGAGGAATTTAAGATATTGAGTATAACCAACTCTGTCAAAAGGCTTGGTACAGAAGAGAATAATGGGGAAGAAATGAAAGGGGACAGAGATTGAAGACAGCTAGAAGGAAATATCGGTGGAAGAAATTTTACTTAAGATAAAAGAGGTTTATATGTGTTTATAAACCTGCAGAGAAGTTGTCTGTTTAGATGGAAAATACAACAGAAGTACCATATTTTAATCATTTTTGCATTAATACATGTCACCCCATCACATTGCTTTAGTTCAAATTCTCATCATTTCTTTATTATCCTTAACAATTTCCTAATCGGTCCTCTTGTCTCCCATTATCCTTCCCTTCAAAACATTTCTGCATAAGCAATTCTCAAACAGTGGTCCTTGGTCCCTCATGCCCTTTCAGGGTGTCCTAATGTGAAAACTATTTTCATAATAATTCTAAGAGGTCATTTGCTTCTGTTAATGTGTTGACATTTTTTGATGGTACAAAAGCAATGACAAGTAAATCTGCCAGCACTTCAGCATCAATCAAGGCAATGAAACCAAATTGTACTAATAGTACTATCCAGCAATTCTTCATCACCTGTAACTTGCAGGAAAAAAAATTGCTAGTTTCACTTAAGAATGTTCTTGATTAAGCAGTAAATGTATTAATTTTGTTAAATGTTAAATGTCAACCCTTGAGTACACAATGAATATTGTATGTGATAAAATAGGAAGTATTCATAAACCAACTCTGCTGTACAAAAAAAGAATGTCATTTGCCACAGGAAAAAGCACTGTGAACTGTATACCATACTAGCTGCATTTTTCATGGAATACAAGTTTTAATTGACATAAGCAAATGACAAACTAGAGTTATTCAACTTTGGTTATTTGGCAGGCAGTTTCTTGAAAATTAACCATGTGATCTTGCCATATCAAGAAAAAGAACTGACAATATTTGTTGTCAGTGATAAAATTCAAGATTTTCAAGAGAAAATTAGTTTTAGAAAATGCAATCTGCCACCATGAGCTTGACAGATTCTCCTCATATTTTGGTGTAATTGATATTAACATGCAGTATTACAATATTGTATAATAAAATGTATATGTGTGGTCAGTTTGATTCTGAGGAACCATGTTTTCCAAATGACCTATTCACAAAGCCATAAAATCATGCATAAGTAAAACATGCAAAAATGAATGTATGAATGAGTTATGCAAGCTTCAAAGTGGAAGATAAATGAATGGGTTTCAATATAACAGAATATGCAATGTTCCTTGCTAAGGTTTCTGGTTCCATGTTGCAAATAACCTTTAAGAAATTACATTTGTTGCTTGCCTGTAATCCCAGCTATTTGAAAGGCTGATGCAGGATGCAGGAGGATCACAAGTTCAAGGTCAGCCCCAGCAACTAAGCATGGTGCTTAAGCAACTTACCTACACCCTGTTTCAAAATAAAAAATAAAATTGAAAGGCTGGGGATGTGACTCAGTGGTTAAGCACCCCTGGGTTCAATCCCCAGTACCAAACAAAACAAAAAATACAGAAAAACTTTCATAGATAGGCTTAATTCTTCCTTTCTAGTCTCATCTCTCTTTTTTATTTGGTAGGGAGGGGGTTCACTGTAATATATTCTTACCACATAACATAATTTGGTAAATTTCATTGCTCAGTAACCTCTAATCTACTGGCTGCTCTTCTATTTCGAGGAAATACCTCTTTTTCCTTTTTTCTCTCTAGCTTCCATATTTGAAAGAAAATACCATATGACCCTTGACTTTCTGAGTTTGGATAATTTCACTCAGTATGTTCTCCAGTTCCATCCATTTATCTCAAATGACTTCATTCTTCTTTATGGCTGAGTGAAACTTCATTGGCTAGATATACCACCTTTCCTTTATCATTTTTTTCATCTGCTGATGAATACCTAGGATATTAATAAATCAGTTATTTGCAGTTGTTCTGCTATAAACAAGAGTATACATATATCATTGTAGCATGTTGACTTTAGTTATTTTGGATGAATACTGAAGAGTGGTAGAGCTGGGTCCTATGGTTGTTCCATTTCTGTTCTGTTGAGAAACCGCTATTCTAATTTTCCATAGTTATGGTACCAATATACAACTCCTCCACCAAGAGTGTTTAAGTGCGCCATTTTTTCCACATCCTTCCCAGTATTTATGTGTATTCTTGATGTGTATTCTGACTGTTGTGAGATGAAATCTCAGTATAATTTTGATTTCTATTTCCCTAGTTGCTAATGGTGTTGAACATTTTTTCACACAATTGCTGACCAATTGTATTTCTTCATTTTTTAAACTTTATTTATTTATTTTTTGTGGTGCTGAGGATCCAACCCAGTGCCTCACACGTGCTAGGCAAGCCTCTACCACCAAGCCAAAACCCCAGCCTGTTTAATTCACTTCCCCATTTATTAAATTGGATTATTTGACTTTTGGTGCAAAGTTTTTTTGACTTCTTTATCTATTCCAGATAATAATCCTCTGTCAGAAAAGTAGGTAGCACAGAGTTTTTTTTCCCATTCTGTATACTCTCTCTCCACAAAATTAATTTTTTTCTTTGCTGCGCAGAACTTTTTAACTTGATGCCTTCCTGTGATGAGTGTGGTGGCTCATGCCTGTAATCCCAGCAATTCAGGAAGTTGAGGGAGGAGGACTGCAATTTTGAGGCCAGACACAGCAACTTAGTGAGGACCTAAGCAACTCAGGGAAGTCCTGTCTCAATTGTTCTATAATACTCATGACATAATCATTTGGATCTTTTAATAAAAGTGATAAATTTTTGCAAAGGCAAAAAACTAACTAACTAAATAAATAAATAAATAACAAAAATCAAGGGGTGGGAATATGGCTCTGTGATTAAGCATCCCTGGGTTCAATCCCTGGTACCAAAAATAATGAAAATGATTTGACACTATCCCATTTATTAATCTTTGTAACTTTTCTTGCACTTTACAAGCTCTAGTGAGGAAGTTGTTGCCCACGCCTGTATGTTAGAGTGTTGATCCAGGGTTTTTGTCCAATAGTTGCAAAATTTCTGGTCTAATTCCTAGATCTTTGATCCATTTTCAGTTGTGCAGGTGAGAGGTAGGGATCAGTTTCATTCTTCTCCATATGGATATCTAGTTTTCCCAGTACTATTTCTTTAAAACCTGCCTTTTCTCCAAAATATGTTTTTGGCACCTTTGTCACAGATGAGAAGACTAGACTATATCTGTGTGTGTTCGTCCCTGTGTCTTCTATTCAGTTCTACTGGTCTGCATCTATTTTTTTTCAATTCTGGAAAATGTCACATGGACTTTTTAATCTATTTTTAGTTTTACAGACTGCATATTGATTCATTGTACAAAAATGGGGTACAACTTTTCATTTCTATGGTTGTGCATGATGTGGATTCATACCATTCATGTAATCATACATGTACATAGGGTAATGATGCCTCTCTCATTCCACCATTTTTCATACTCCCATCTCCTCCTTCCTCTCATCTTGCTCTATGTAATCTAAAGCTCCTCCATTCTTCTCTCACCCCCACCTCCACAACCCAATTATATATCATCATTCAGTTATCATGGAAAACATTCAGCCTTTGGATTTTGGGGATTGGTTTATTTCACTTAGCATGATATTCTCCAATTCCATCCATTTATCTGCAAATGCCATAAATTTATTCTTCTTTATGGCTGAATAATATTCCGTTGTGTATATATACCACAGTTTCTTTATCCATTCATCTGTTGAAGGGCATCAGAGACCTTGCACCAAATAGAAGACAAAGTAGGCCTGAATCTTCATGTTGACTTAGGATCAGATTTCCTTAACAAGACTTCCAAGGCACAAGAAATTAAAGCATGAATCAATAAATGGAATGGATTCAAACTAAAAAGCTTTTTCTTAGCAAAGGATACAATCAATAATGTAACGAGAGAGCCTACAGAGTGGGAGAAAATGTTTTCCATGTGGACTTCAGATAGAGCACTAATCTTCAGAATTTATAGAGAACTTAAAAAACTCTACAGGAACTGGACAGGTACTTTGCAGAAGAAGATATACAGGCGATTAATAACTATATTGAAAAGTGTTCAACATCTCTAGTAATTAGAGAAATGCAAATTAAAACAACTCTAAGATTTCATCTTACTCCAATGAGAATGGCTATTATCAAGAACACAAACAATAAAAGATGTTGACGTGGATGTGGGGAAAAGGATACACTCATCCATTGCTGGTGGGATTGCAAGTTGGTGCAGCCACTCTGGAAAGCAGTGTGGAGATTCCTCAGAAAACTTAGAATGGACCCACCTTTTTTTGTGGTGCTGTGGATTGAATCCAGGACCATGTACTTTCGAGGCAGGTACTCTACCAATTGAGCTATATCCCCAGCCCTGGACCCACCTTTTGACCCAGTTATCAAACTCCTTGGTTTATACCCAAAGGACTTACAGTTAGCATACTACACTAATGCAGCCACATGAATGTTTATAACACTTCAATTCACAATAGCTAGACTGTATCTATTTTTATGCCATTATCATGCTGCTTTTGTTAATATAGCTCTATAACATAGTTTAATGTCAGGTATTGTGATCCCTCTAGCATTGGTTTTCTGGCTTACATTTGCTCTTGCTATTCTGGCTCTTTTATTCTTCCATACAAACTTTAGTATGGTTTTTCTAATTCTGTAAAAAATGCCATTGGTGGGGCTGGGGTTGTAGTTCAGTTATAGAGTACTTGCCTAGCATGTGTGAGGCACTGGGTTTGATCTTCAGTACCACATAAAAATAAATAAATAAAGGTATTTCTGTCCATCTAATACTAATATATATATATATATATATATATATATATATATATATATTAGAAGAATGTCATTGGTAAGTTAATGTAGATTGCATTGAATCTTCAGATCACTATTGGTAATATGGCTATTTTGACAATATTATTTCTGCTTACCCAAGAACATGGGAAGTTTTTCTATCTTCTAAGGTCTTCTTCGTTTTTTTCTTCCCTCTTCTATTATTTTCACTGTAGAAGTCTTTCATCTCCTCAATTACATTTATTCTTTGGTAATTGATTTTTGGGACTATTGTGAATGGGATTGCTTTCCAGATTTCTTTTCCAGCAGATTTATTATTGGTGTATAGAAAAGCCATTGATTTTTGTATGTTGATTATCCTGCTACTGTGCTGAACGTGTTTATCAGTTCTAGAGATCTTTTGGTGGAGTCTTTTGGGTCATCTGTATACAATCATAGCATATCATTTGCCAGGTGTGATAATTTGATATTTTTCCTTTTCTATCTATGCTATTTTAATTTCTTTCTTTTTACTAATTGCTCTGGTTAAATTTTCTAGTACTATATTCAGTAGAATAGGTGAGAGTGGATATGTTTGTCTTGTTCCTGGATTTATAGAAAAAGCTCTAAGTTTTTTCCCCATTCAGTAGACTTTGTTTTGTCACATCTAGTATTTAAGACATTAAGTTATTTCCTTCTATCCCTGGTTTCTTCAGTGTTTTTATCATAAATGGGTCCTGGATTTTGCCTACAGTTTTTTATGCATCTATTGAGATGATCATGTATTTTTGTCCTTAATTTTCTTTTTTTAAAATTTATTTATTTTGATTCATTGTACACAAATGGAGTACAGCTGTTGTTTCTCTGGTTGTACATGAAGTAGAGTCACACCATCCGTGCAATCATACATGTACACTTGATGTGATGAATCACATTTATTTATTTATTATCTATCTTGATACCAAGGATTAAACTCAGTGGCACTCCACCACTGAGCCACATCCCCAGCTCTATTTTGTATTTTATTTAGAGACAGGGTCTCACTGAGTTGCTTAGCACCTCCTCCTTTCTGAGGCTGGCTTTGAACTCCCAATCCTCCTGTCTCAGACTCTGGAGCCACTGGGATTAATAGGCATGTGCCACCATGCCCAGCTATGAATCACATTTATTGATTTGTGTATGTCAAAACATCCTTCCATTCCTGAAATGAAACCAAATCGATCACAGTGTAAAATAGTCTTAATATGTTTTCATATGATTTGCTATTATTTTATTATGGATTTTTGTGTCTATTTTCATCAGAGTTATTGGTCTATAGTTTTCCTTCCTTGATGTATCTTTTTCTAGTTTTGGTATCAGAGTAATATTGGTTTCATGGAATGACTCTGAAAAATTTCCCCCACCTTCTTTTTTATGGAAAAATTTGCCTTTACTCTTTTGTTACTTCCCTCCATGCATACTACACATCAGTTACATTTATGTCAGGTAATTTGGTGATTTTTCAACCTGTAATACCCATCCATACTTCTATGCCTAGCATATCTAGCTTAATTCAAACATCATATTGTTTCTAGAACCTTCCTTTATTCTCAGTAGATTTAATTGCTCTCATTCCTCTTTCTCCAGTGGAATCTCTGACTTTGAGTTCAAAATTGCCATTATATGGGCTAGGGATGTGGCTCAGTAGCAGAACACTTATCTAGCATGCACAAGGCTCTGGGTTCAATTCTCAGCAATCCAATAATAAATACATCAATCAATAAATTAAATAAGCATTGTCATTATCCTAATTTTTGCAAATGAGGAAATACAGGTTCAGAAAAAGAAATCTAAATCTCACAAGTAATCAGCAAAACTAGTGCCTAAATTCCCAAAGTTCTTTTCCTACGTCCTCTCACTATGAAAGTTGTTGTTGAGACACAGAAAGTGTTGGAGGGACTGGAAGGACGGGAGGGAATTAATCAGAGCTAAATAAAGGTTCTGAGTTAGAACAGTCTTGAAGGAAGTAATCCTTGACTTTGTCCTGGCATAACAGCAGCCTTGCACATTATAGCAATAAAAAATAAACCATGAAAGATATACTTATTATTTTTTCCTTCTTCAAATGATAAATTCAATTCTACTCCGGACAGTCATTATTCTTAAATGGAGGCTAAGGTGTCATTGGGCACTCTGGAGGCCACCTGAAGAATACTGCTCCCTTTTGAAGAAGACTGAGTTGATATTTTTGTATCAAAATAGCTTACCTCCACTGTTCTTTTGGCCTCTTAGGTTGGAGTAAGTCCTTTAGGCAAGGAGAAAATCAGCTTTCAGGAATTGGTGGACAAAGTAATTTCCTGTATCAGAGCACTTTGCATTTCCTGTAATTTATCAAATGGTGGGTATTGTAATTTTTTTTCTTTTTGAAAAAACAGCAAATTCCAAGAGATGATTTCTGTGAGATCTCCAAATCAAGCTCACCCTAAGGGATACTACTTGTTCCATAGCAACTGGCTGGTTAGGAAAAGATAGGGGCTTAGGGAATTTTCATGAAAATTAACTTCATATCTGGAAGCCTTTACTGTAAAACCTTTAGGGTGGGGATGATCAGTTCATTTTAATCCACACAATTGGGGATTAAAACTGAGTGAGATCTTGTGGTGAGGAATTAGAACACAAAGTTAAGTAAAATTGAAGCCCATGAAAAATTAATGTCCTCTTGAGAATGAGAGGTAGAAATACACATAATTTCACAACACGTAATATTATCAATGCTGGAATATAACTGGGGAAGGACTAATTAAAATTAAATGATGAAGGTTTTCTTAAGGAGATGCTATTTGACTAAGGCCTTAAGATAAAAGATCATTAAGAGGTCTAGGGAACAAAGTGTGAAAGGCATGAATGAATGGTGATAGAAAAAATGAGCATGCTGATTAATTCTGTGGTTATCATCTCCTCAACCAAATTCATTCTCTGCCCTTTTCTTCCTTGCTTTGTGTCCTAGGAGGATGACCTTGTGGACTGCATCAATTGGATGTTCTTTCTCACTGGCTTCTAACTAGAGAAGTTCTGTGCATGTGCTCTCTCTCTCTCTCCTCTCTCCTCTCCTCTCCTCTCCTCTCCTCTCTCCTGCTTTGGACCTCATTTCTAGCACTGACTAGAATAATCTGATTACTGCTTCTACTAGGGACTTCTCTACTCCAGCTCTTACTGGGTGTGGTAACACTGTTTCATGCTTTTACCATTCCAGGCCAAGGGTTATTCCCTAGATCATGAATGCTTCACCATGTCTTTTATTTATTTGTTCTAATTATTTATACATGACAGTAGAATGCATTCTGACACATCATACATAAATGGAGTATAACTTCTCCTTCTTCTTGATGTACATAATGTAGAATCACACCAGTCATAAATCATATATAGATATAGGGTAATAATGTCTGATTCATTCTATTATGCTTCCTACCCCCAGACCCCAACCCTTCCTTTCACTCCCCTCTCTATAATTCAAAGTACCTCTATTCTTCCCTAGCACCCCCTTATTGTGAATTAGCATCCACGTATTAGGAAAAAATATCCGGCCTTTGGTTCTTTGGGACTAGCTTATTTTGCCTAGCATGATACTCTCTAGCTCTATTCATTTACTGGAAAATGCCATAATTTCATTCTTCTTTAAGGCTGAGTAATATTCCATTGTGTATATATTACACAATTTCTTTATCCATTCATCTATTGAAGGGTACCTAGGTTGGTTCCATAATTTAGCTATTGTGAGTTGACCTTCTGTAAACATTGATGTGGCTGCATCATTGTATTATGCTGATTTTAAGTCATTTGGGTATAAACTGAGGAGTTGGATAACTGGGTCAAATGGTAGCTCCATTCCAAGTTTTCTGAGGAATCTCTATACTACATTACATAGTGATTGCTCCAATTTGCAGTCCCATCAGCAATGTATGAGTATACCTTTTTGCCCACATACTCACCAACATTTATTGGTTCTTGTATTCTTGATGGTTGCCATTCTGACTTGAGTGAGATGAAATCTTAGAGTACTTTTGATTTGCATTTCTCTAATTGCTAGAGATGTGGAACATTTGTTGATTGATTGCAGTTTTTCTTCTGCAAAGTGTATGTTCAGTTCCTTAGCCCATTTATTGATTGCATTATTTGTATTCTTGGTATAGAGTATTTTGAATTCTTTATATATTCTGGAGATTAGGGCTCTATCTGACGTGTGTGGCAAAGATTTTCTCCCATTCTGTAGGCTCTCTCTTCACATTCTTGATTGTTTCATTTGTGGACTTCCCCATTTCTTATTTGCATCAATAACAGTGCCTAAACTTCTGAAAGTTATCAATTTATTTTCCACCACAACTCTAATAAATAAAAATTAGAACTTCCATGGGTCCAATTTTCACAGAATGTAAGGTATATGGCTATAGGGGAGATAAGGAATTGAAAGGAGACAAGACAGATTATATAGTGCTCATTTTGGCAGTATATATACTAAAATTGGAATGATACAGAGAAGATTAGCCTGGCCCCTGTACAAGGGTAACATGCAAATTTATGAAGCATTCCATATTTTAAAAAAGACAGGGGATACATATCAAAGAGTCTTATATGACCCTTCATATAAAAACTGTGTGTGAGTAGGTCATAAGGAACCTTTACAAACCAATTTTCTTGACAATTGGGAACTACTGAAAGTTTGTTGAGCTGATGAATGGATGATGCCAGAATTAGTAGCTAGAATTATTGAACACTTGCTGTGTGTCAGATATTCCCTCTTTATCTTATGGAATACTCATGACTCTTGAAGATGAGCATTTATTCCTCTCAATTTCACAAGTGAAAAAACTCTAGGGTCAGGGAGTAGAAGTAATTTTCCCACTTCATGAGTAATGAATGGAAAAGGAATGATTTGTATTTATGTCTGTGAATCTGCTGCTTGGATATTTCACGATATCAAGTTAGGTGGTAAAACAGTCTTCATGAACTTTAGGGTAGCTTTTAACCCTAGGATTCCATAAATTTGTGGGATTACTACACATATCCACCCAAGCCCATTGGCCCATTCATTAACGAAAAATGGCGGTGGCAGACTTGTAGCCACAGGGTTGCTTCAACAGTACATGCAGGGATATGCACCTTACTGTAATTCCTGGAGACTTCTTGGCTTGTGATTATGTCATTATTTCTTAAAAATATACCTCCTACTGACCATATCTCTCCAATGATTAGGGAGAGACAGAACCATATGGCTAATACATTCTTATAGAATTCCATCCTCAGAAATGCCAGTTCCATCAGCTCCTCTGATAGAGATCTTCCACTCCAGTAGGTATGAACACCACTCATAGTACCAACCCATGCTTACTAGCACTGATAGGTGCTAATCTGATTTGGCCAGGAATCTAGATACCGAATGGGCTTGGTATCAAGCTTCATGGAAATAAAAAGAGGAACCAATCTGAATACACACTTCAGGCTGGTCACTTTCTTTTCATTCCTCACTAACTAAGGGGCATATGTCAGCACTCTCATGTTACAAGTAAAAAAAATAAGGCTCACGTGTGATGTGACTTGTAAAGATGTAATGTAGGTAGGATGTATCCAGTAGGCACTAGAATCCAGGCACTGTTTGACTCCTAAAACACATATTATTTGCTCCCATACTATGTAGACAGGATAACATAGTAGTTAAAAGCTCAGAATTAGGAACTTGGGTTTGAATCCTGAATCTGGCATTTCTTAGCTATATGAACTTGGGCAAGTCCCATAATCTCTCTTTGTCTCAGTTGCATCTTTATTAAGTAATATCTATGTACTTCATAGGATTGTTATGAAGATTAAAATAATTCATATTTGTAAATCACTTAGTGCTGATAGAGTAGGTGCTATGTATATGTTAAATTGATGTAGGTCCCTATCTCCCCATTAAAATATAACTATTACTTCCTCAGATCAGCAAAGAAAGGAACTAGCTCAAGAGAAAGTCTTTTCTGAAAGGAAATTAACTATTTTTCCAAAGTTAGAGAAATGCTCAGGCTATTGATTGATTGACCTGGAGAGAGAAAAAAGCCTGTAAATCTTTGGAGGGCTAACAGAGAAAGTACATGATATTTACGTCCTGTGTTGTATCCCTATGCCCATTGTCCTAAATCACTCCATGCAAATACATGTTGCTTGGCCAGCTCTCTCGTCTACCTTCCACTCTCAGATCTGGAGATTATTGTGGAAGTGATTTCAAGAAAGAGTACAATCATCTGGAATAGCAGAACTTTCAACATATGTTATAGAAGCTGGCTGGACCTGAGTATCATAGCAATGCCTGGCTCACAAATGAAAGCAATATCTGGGTTTCAAATTAGCAAGGGCAAAAGAGGACCCATACCCACACACAACTCCTTGACATAGAAATTAGAAAATTATATAGGCTGTATAAATGTATAAAAATGTATAGATGCCTTAGGGGTTACTAGAAATCTGGGAATGGGAATGGAGAATGTGGTATACATCCCAGCTGAACGTACCTGTGAATGGAAAAAGCTGATGTTCACCTGGCAGATCCTGGCTGCACAGGTATGCCCTCCATCATTATGGCTTAGGCATTGACACTTGCTCTGTCCAGCTAGGAAGCATGGATTGGGGAATGGGATTTCTGTAACTTTTTTCTTCTCCAAGACTCTGCCACCAGTTACTGGTTCTCACTGACTGATTAAAAATATACCCAAACCCCCAACAGCTTATGATATGCTGTGAAATTTTGATGATCAATTTTGTGTCAATCTGATTATACGAAGTGGTGCCCAGATTAAACATTATTACTCAGAGTGTCTATGAAGGTGTTTCTCATTGAGATTGGCATTTGAATCAGTAAACTCAGTAAAGTAGACTGCCCTCCCCAATGTGGATGGACATCATGTAATCTGTTGAAATCCTGAATACAGCAAATAATGGAGGAAGCAGTAGTTCAACTCTTTCCATTTCAATCTTCTACTGCCCAGAGCACTCCTGGCTCTCAGGTCCTTCAGAATCAGCCTGAATTAATTATACCACCAGCTTTTGTGGTCTCCATCCATTTTGCAGGCTACAGATTGTGGGAATTCTCAGTCTCCATCAATATCAATTCTCTATAATAATTCTCTCTCTCTCTCTCTCTCTCTCTCTCTCTCTCTCTCTCTACTCTTAATGGTTCTATTCTCTGGAAAATCCTAATATAAAAGAAGAAAAACACTATTTTTGGTGTTTGACACAGCTGAAATCAAATACCAACATTACCATGAATTATCTGTGTGATCTGAAGTAAATTAGTTAACTTTGTAAAGCCTCAGTTTCTTCAAATCTACTATTTGTATAACATTAACTTTCCCAGTGCTTTCATAAGGTTTAAATGAGACATTCAAAGTAAAAGTGCCTAGCAGAAGTCTCTTACCTCCACCATTGTCCATTTTTTCCCTTACAATAAGCTTCCTAAAACTTTCAGCGTTTTGAAAATATAAGTTAATCTTTAAAAAAAATTGAGTTAGAAATTCAAATCCCCTTCTTCCCATTAACTAAGCCTCTATATCTCCTCCCAGAGTCACACAGAATTCGATCCATAGAATGACTTTCTAGGTCTAGATACTCTTCTGAAGCACTTTCCCAGGACCAATGATTATAGTCATGATAGACACATCTAGAGATGCCTCTCAGATTTCTATTGGAGATTTGTATAATTTTTCTGGTATTTGGCCATAAAGTATCTTGGACAAGGAGTACCTTTACCAAATCTCACAGGGCTGATTACAATCAAGAGGTGGTCCTAAACTTCTCCCATCCCCAACTTGCTTCAGACACTGACCAAACCATTATTTACTCCTATTGTTCTACCTTCATCAGAACAGCACACTGAATGAAATGTTTCTTTTCCAAGCACCAGTCCAACACTGGCTTTGGGGGTCTTTGACTGTTAACAAAGCTATTTATTCACTGTGTGATTTTGAGCAGGTAACAATCTTTCTGGATCTTATTCTCTTTATGTGTAAAATGAAAACAAAATGAGAAGGTTGAGAAGATCAAATAAGACAATGTATATAAAATATATGTGATGTGTATGGCAGGCAGTTGTAATTTTTTCACCCAATTACCATACTGTAATGCCTGGAGCAATGGGAAGGCCCAAGGAGTCAGGCCTCTCCTACTTCATGCTTGACACATAATAGATGCTTGACAATATTTGTTTTCTTTCTTCCGTCCCAGAGGACTCCACCTCCATTGCAGGTCATGTTTCAACCCCAAAGGCCTTAAACAGCAGAAACATAAACCACGCAAAGTTCTGAATCTGATTCTTATATCTTATCTACTTGTAGTCAGGGCTGAGTTTCTTTCCCCTTATTGTCACAGTGAGGCTGGTCTAACTACTTGGCTGTCTATGTTTCTTTTCCAGAGTTCTTCAAATTCATTTAAATGATCTTTAGACCCATTTCCTAGGGCATTTTTGATTCCTTATTCACTTCAGAAAAAATAATGTGATTTCTTGCTGGATATAAATATGCCTTAGACAGGAGTCCAAGGTTAATTTCCAATTAAGTGAGAAAAGAGCCAGTAGCATGATAGCACTTCTCTCTTTTCTCCCCTCCAAGACCTATCCACCCCCTTGCTGAATGTTGTTAAAGGAACACCACAGTACAATTATAATAACAAGAGTGCAAAATGTAGGAGGAAAGGCGAGTAATGGAGCGTGGGATACAGCTTCTTCCCAGAATAGTAGGAGGATGCTGAGGGAGGATGAAGACACTCAAGCTGCACTTCCAGGAGCTAAATTATTATAAGAAGAAGGAGTCTTTATCAAACCTCAAGACACAGAAATCTTCCTAATCTCATTATTGGCATATGCACAGGACAGAGAAGCTAGGCCTGAGTTATTGTTATGAATCTCCTGCATGATAGAATTAAGGAAGGAGGGATCCAATCCAGATATGGGGACAGTTGGGGTAGGGTGGTTGGGGTTAGGGAGGTTAGGCATGGGACCAAGGAACATGACATTTTTCAATGAGCAGACTAACACCACAATGCACAAATGAGGTAGTAGACAACATACAGGAAGATCTTGTGTGGCAGAGCTTAATCTACCAGTCCTGGGTGGATATAAAAAGTTTATATTCCTGTATAGGAACTGAGGCAAGTTCTGCCACTACCACTGCTATCACCACTACTTGTCAATATTAACTGAGCACTTATTAAGAGTCAATCATGGACATTTGGGTGAAGAAACTTTCCCATATTGATATAACTCCCAGGTGGCACAGTGGGAATGAAATGACACAATCTGTCTCTAAATTCCTTTCTCTTAACCATGGAAATTCAGGAGAACATGAGGAATGAGGACAAAAGTTATGATTTATGAAATGGGGCATAAATATATGGACAAATGGTACTCACACTCCTTGGGAGGGGTAGAGGCCAGCGTCTGATTAGAAGTACCTAGCAAAGAAGACAGAAGGAGCAACAGAGAAACTGAGTCTCTATTAAGCCCCTCTTAATCTCAGTCCCAGAAGGGAGACATAACCCTGAATCACAGAGGTTGGTATAAAGGAGAAGGAAGAGGTGAGGAGCAATCAGGACTGAAGCTGTCTTTAGCCCAACTATATCACATCCTGATAGTTCTGAGATGGTACCTGCCAGTACCAGAGGACCTAGGTGAGAGTAGCTGAAGAAGCAGAATCCAAAGGTATAAACTCAGGGCTGACAATACTAGCACAAAGTCAGTTACAACAGACCTATCAAAAGACTAGGAAAGGGCAGGCATAGAGAAGGCCACTGTGTAACTCTGTTCCCCAGAACCAAGCAAGTCCTCTTTTTCAGCCTACTTCCAGGTACTATTTTTGTGAATTCTGAGGGCCTGGGTTTTCAGAATTCATAAAGTTTCTGAGGAAGTGATATAACTTGAATGTACACTTCTATAGTTTCCATCTGGAATGTCCTTCCAAAGGCCCGTGTGGCAAGTCTTGGTCCTGGTGTGGTGCTATTGGAAAGTGGTAGAGACTTTAAGAGGTAGAGCCTAGTTGGAGATCATCAGGTCATTGGGGATGTGCACTTTAAGAGGACAGTGGGATCATAGCCCCTTCTTCTGCCTCTCTCTTTTGCTTTCTGACCATGAGTTATGTAGCTTTGCATGTATATGTGCTCTTGGCATGATATGTTGCCTACCCCAAAGCAACAGGGCCAACTGATCATGGACTTCAACCTCTAAAAGTATAAGACAAAATAAACCCTTTGTCTTTATAAGTTGATTATCTTAGGTATTTGTTGTAGTAAAAACAAGCTAATATGCACCAAATAGGGATATTCCCATATGTCATGGGAGGACTCCAAGTAGAACTACCTTTCTGGAGCTTGAATTCCTGGGATACTCTATTTTGATCCCATCCACTTAAGCTGATTCGTTCTGGCCTCTGAGAAAAGATAGCATGTCTTTACTTTGCACTTAATTGACCCCATAATACTTGGCAAGTCTCTAAATTTAACAGAATCCTTCAGGAAAAACATCTGTGATGATTTGTGCTGTCAGAATATGGACATAAGCATATAGCTTAGAGGATGACAGGTTTAAGAAAATTTGAAATCAAATGGGCTCAATCTCTTTGCTAGGGGAATTTCCCCATGCTGGTGGATTAGGATTATCTCAGAAGACTAGGTAAGAAAATAGTTGGAATTTGAGTTCTGAATTCACCATTTTCTGACTGTGGGAGCTTAGGCAAATGATGTAAAATTCTGTGAGTCAGTTTTCTCACCTGTAGTGGCACTAATGCCAGGACCTACCTCATAGGAATGTTATTAGAATAAAATCAGTAAACCAATAAAAGAAAATTAGAAACATATTTATCATACAAGTGTGTTCTTTGGCCAAATACATAATGGGAAGTACAATTCTCATCTTGAACTTTTGGGGAAACCACTTCTGCCCAATTTCCCCGGACCTGGATAGAATGAGACTAGTTAAGTGGCAGGTCAACAGCATCAAAGCGCCACCTAGGAATACCATCTGCTCCCAAAGCATCACCATTGTACTCCTGCTACCACTGTTTTGGGGAATTCTGTGGGCCTGAGTGGTTCTTTCCTTTGGGGTACTGCCCTGTTGTTCTTTGCTTATGAGAGGTGACAGAAGTTGAACTACCCTGGGATTTCTAACTGCCCAGGTAGGTAGCATGTCCATGGTCATTTTTTTCTTCTCCAGGATTAAGGTGATGACAATTGTCCATGTGTCTTCATACTGAAAGCCAGAATTTCTGTAGGCAGCTACTTCATGGCTGTTATAAGCATCCATTATGGCCCCCAAGATACTTCCGTGCCTTAATCTCCAGGACTGTGATTAAATGGCAAAAGCAATGTCAAGGATGTGATTAAGATTACTATTGACTTTAATATGGGGAGCTAATCCTGCATTATTTGAATGAACCAAATGAAATTGTCCCAATTATGGAGGGACACTAAACAGCAGAGACAGAAGAGGAAGTCTTTGAAGTGTAGCAGTGAAACCAAAAGGATTTGAAATGTTGTTATTGACTTGAAGATGGAAGGAGCCCTATGTTCAAAACATGAGGCCCTCAGTCCTACAACAAGAAGGAACCTAATTATGCCAAAAGTCATTGAGCTACGAAGAGAACCCTGAACCTCATGTGACAACCACAGACCTGTCATATAATACTTTTGTTTAAGCTCAGTGAGAACCTAAGCAAAGAATCCAGTCATGCAATCACAAACTTCTGGACAGCAGAAACTGCTAGATAACACACAGATGTTGTCTTAAGCTGCTAAATTCATGATAATCTGTTATAGCAGCAGCAATAGAAGACTAAGGGAATGTTGCTTGGCTTTAACTTATGCATATATTAGATGAGGGCAAAATACCTTGTACTTCCTATCTCATGGGCTGCTATGAGCACAAAATAATGTAAAGTAACTAAGAGTGCTCTGCAAGGTTTCCACTCATACAACTGTCATATGCTCCATCATGATAAAAATCAATATTTTGAAGCAACTGAGTTGAAACAATTAAGAACTTAGAGTGTATAACATGTCCCAGAAGAGCTGAGGGTTTTCAGGGCTGCTTCTCCTCCCTAGAGAAGTAGTACAGCATGGAAGAAATCACACAACTTATGCTCCACTCTATTTTCCACCTAAGTGACCTAGGACATGTTATGTCATGTGAATTTTAATAAAATGGGGATAATTATTCTTGCTCTGATTAGATGATAAGGTTGTGTGAGACTCAAATAAAGTAATGAGCATGAACAAGTAATGGAGACAAAGCTCCCAGTTATAAAGCCTTTCTGTCCTACCCATATCCACTCTTGCTGTTAGAAGTAAACTGATCACCAAAGTAATGCAGCAAGGGTTCAAAGAACCTTGTGCTGGTACCACCAGCAGTTTAACTCAAGTAATACCCCTCCTGAATCCTTGCAGTTTTCTTTAATGTTGCTTTGCCATGACTCTGCTATTTATTATCACAATATCCCTTCTTATATAAACTGAAGATACTAAAGTATGGCCAGAAAAAGGCCAGCCTCCGTGGTCTGTTTTCATTACAATGAAGGCTTTGGTAAAATCCACACCCTAGAATGACAGAATGTCAAAGCGGAAAAGGTGCTATAAGACCACCTGACTTAAAGGCAACTTGAGGCCTAACAGAGAGAGAGATTTGCTCAGCATTCCAGAAAGGCAGTGACAAAGCTCATTCCCTCAGGGCTCATGAAATGAATTTTTCCCAACTGGCCCTGGTTGCCTTTCCACTGCCTCCATTGTTCAGAGTTTGAAAGCCAAGTTACTTTTAGTCTTCTTATTCACTAGGATGATTTCACTATTCTTTGAGGTGGAGAAAGGTAGTTCACTTGTCACCAAAGCACAAGGCCATGGGCAAAGCAAAACAAGAAGCAGATAATTTTGTAACCATTCCCAATATATCAAATCAGTCTTATGCAGTGGTTCTCAAACTTTAACATACATAGGAATCTCTTGGGAATTGAGTTAAAATACAGATTCAGATGTCTGGGTAGGCCCACAGAGTCTGCATTTCTAACAAGCTCTCAGGTAATGCTGATGCTGAGAATACTGGGTCACATTATGAGTAGCAAGACTTGCCTATGCTTTTAGCAGTCCTATTTCTAAACATCTTCTTCATTTACCTTAGGGATTCCTGATATCTAATACTGGGGGCAGTGAAATATATTAGAAATTGGAATGTACTCTTAAGCTTCCAGCTTAAGTTTCCTGGATTTTAAAAAATCAGTCACTAGTGTGTGATCTTCAGCAAATCATTTATCATCTCCCTGAGCTTCAAATTTCCTCATCTATAAAATGGTACTATGAGCTATCACATAGTGATGTTGTGAGGCCTAAGGGAATGAGGCCATGGTGCAAAGTGGAAAGTACGTTAAGACTCATTTACATAAAATAATTCTGTGCCTAAGTTTCCTAGATTTGTAGAAGACAACATGAACATTAGATAGTGGCTGTACCATCATAACTAATATGTTCAAAAATTATTTTCATGATGAAACTGCAGATGGAGACCATTTGTACTAGACAGTCTGCATACTTTATTGAAAGTCACATGAATGGGCCCCAGAATCTCATTCATTTTTTTCTGATTTCACACATAGATTTCACATAGGCAATCTTTTGAGTAGTCTATTAATGTCCTTGGCATCAAGTGCTTCATTTCGTCATGAAAGTGAAAGCTTTACTTCACTGAAAATTACTCCTTCAAGTTAGCTTGCATCTCTGCATTTTTTTATTGTTTCTGAAGCTTTTTCTGGGCTTCTAATATGTCAAGGCCACTTGTCTGCAGCTACTTTAATAGTAGCATCATTTATCTACATTCTCTCACGAGTAATTTTTTAATGGTTACAGAACTACTTCCTCTACTACTTTATTTGTTCTAGTTATTACAGTATCAGGGAACTTGTAAAGGGAAGGTTTTCTCCCCATGATAGCCAATTATTTTAGAAATACTCTATTTGATATTATTTTACTATTGAAATTGGATGCTTAGTTTTACCCCTCAGTGGCTGGAAAACCCCCTATGCACAACTTTATTTTAACTTTAAAATTAAAAATTTAATATTTTTTTTTCAAAATCATCTCCTGACTTTTACTATCATCACACACACACACACACACACACACACACACACACACAAACTGTGTAGGGTTTTGACCCCAAGGCATCAAGTACTGCAGAGGCATAGAGACTTTCCTGCTTCTCAAACTGCATGTATGCGTGTCACAAGTCCTTTGATTGAAATTGGACATGCTACAACTTTGGTGAAGCATTGGCAGAGTACAGAGAAACACACAAGGATCTTTTCCCTTTGAAAAATAGCTAACCCAAGGACTTACCAACTATCAACTAAAAATAAATCTTTTACTTCACAAGGTAAAACTAGATGATCCTTTTAAAAATATTACCCAACAGATACTCTGAAGGTCAAGAGAAAGCCCAACTTAGGAATATCTTCCAACCTAATTTTCATTTCCCTGTAAAGTGGACATATATCCCCTTCCTCCATCAAATGCTTACCTTTTAATATTTGTTAGGCAGGCAAGAGTCAAAAATAATGCCAGTTCCAGTAATGTGATCTCTGTTTAAACACCTAACTCAGTGTGACATAAAGAAAAAAATATATCATGGGAGTAGAGTCAGAGAGGCCTGGATTCAAGTCACAGTTTCTGTTATTTACTACAATCTATATGCCCTTGAGCTGTGTACTTAAGCCCACAGGGCAATACTTCCTTTATATTTATAATGAGATGAATACTTGCATGACTGATTTAAGGATGGCATGAGATAATATAATGAAGCACCTAGCACATAGTAGGTGTTTAATAACTGTTAGCTCCTTTGTTATCACTGCCAGTTCAAGACTTCCAGCTCATCCATTGCCACTTTCTCTAACCTACTGGCTAAGGTATGTTGATTATTTCATATAGCTGCCACTTTGTGATTATTTCCCTCTTCCCATAGCCCCTTCTGAAAGACCATCAAGCCTAGGCCAAGCCAATCTCATTCCATGACAGCATGCTTCGCCAGAGTCTTATGCTTTTTAAATCAGAGTATGAAGGAAGCAATGTGGTTCAGTCTTCAGAGATAGCTCAGAACAGGGATAAAGCAACTTCAGCCATTCACTTGGTTTCCAGTAAGACTGGTGGTACCAGTCTTTCATGCTAGCATCTTTATCTATGTCCCAGTCAACAAAGCAATCTCACTACCAAGTTCTGGATATCTTTTTCACTGGGATTGCCATGCCTTTCTCTGCCTCTCAATACTTTTCCAATTTTGTAGTGGTAATTGTGGTATTTTTCACCCAAGAAAACTACAGTCAAACCATGTCTCTACCACCTTCCAAGCTACTGAAGTTCCATTGGCCACTGGTTCTGTAACCAAACTGCGCACACCTGCCCATTTTAGTCAGTCATATAACAGGACAGAGCACAAGACCAGAAGTAAGAGACCAGCAAGCCTCACAGAGATTCTTTTTGGGTAAGCAGCAGGTGAAATGATTATTTTCTTGATCCTGGTTCCTTAGCAACGTGGCCTTCAAAACTAGGTAGAGTGAAGAGAGCTCAACATGGCCACCTGGGCATGTTTTGATTTAGAATGGCATCAAGTTTCCACTCAATTACTTTGACCAAAGATCTCAATATATTTAGCTTATATGTTCCCAACTCACCAATAAACAGTGTTTGAAGTTTAGTCTTAAAACATTTAGTAAAACCATCCCAACGACATCTCAGAGTTTGTTTGGATTGGGCATATGTATGTGTTTTTTTTTTCCTCTCCATATCTATGCTTCTCTCTCAGTACAATAATCAGTGTACTAGTTGGGCCCATGTTAGAAGAGTACAAGTACAAAAGCCCTTCCTTCCATACTGGGCCATGTTATAGTCACATGGACCTTAAAGAAAGGTTATGGTTCCAGCATCTGCCTGGGATCAAAACACTGACACTCTTTCCAGAATATTCCCTTCAATAAACAGGATTCAGAAAAAGTCTATTTCTTAGATTTCTGACACACTACATTGATTTAATTTCCTTCCAATTATTGAGATGGTCAATGAAGGGGATCATGGGTTTATGTTTTGAAGTTTTCCACTTGTGGGACAAATGTGGGGTTCAAGAAAAAGGGTAAAAACCAAACCCACAAACTGATGGCCATTAAAGACACCAACCATAAGGCCCCTGGCTAGAAAAGTGTGGTGTAATGAAAAGAACTCCACAAAGCAGCCCAGGGACCTGGGATCTTGTTCTGTTGTTCTGCTGTGGTCACTAACTCGCTCTGCCACTAAACTAGGCTGTTAAACAATGCTTTTGAAAACCCCTTCTAATCAAATACTTTATGGGCTGTAAAATGAGTATTTTATCTCATGAGGTATGCTTCTTAATGTTGTTTGGGTCATAAGCTTATTTGAAATTCAGTAGAATGTTATGGACTATCTGCCCAGAAAAGGTAAATTGTCATAGAATCATGCATAAAACCTCAGGGGCATCATGGAGTTTCTGAATTCATGGACACTGAATTAAAAATTACTTTTTTTCCAGGAGATAAAATAACTTGTCAACATTAGGCAAACATGAAGCAATAGCAACAACTACTTGGCCTCACTTCATCTTAACAATTTTCCTAGCATTTGACTCAAAAATGGAGCTCCAATATGACAAACACAATCTGCCTTTTTTAAAGAAATGTTTTCAGTTTGGAGTAGTTTTGTTTGTTTTTCATTTTTTTCTTGTTTGCTTGGAAAGGAAGCTGTCAGGTGAAAACAGGAAGAATAATCCAAATAGACCTAAGCTTTAACATGCTAAACATGCTTAAACAGATTTGTCCTAAGTGGCTGTAGGCAAGAGCAGGAAGGCCACCTTCCTAAGTCCATGTGGGGTGTGAGCACTGTGAGAGGCATTACCCATGCTGTCTGGTCCCACAGCAGACAGACTCTTGACAACATATTGCAGTGCCAGAGCACCAACCTGGCATCAGTGTCCACATCCTCAGTAAGAGACACAATACAATTCTCCAATATTCAGCAAACATTCCTGCTCCCTTTCAACCAAGGTAAGCTATGACCCAAATTCAAGTGACCTTTAGTTCAGGACAAGACTCCTAAGACCAGTCTTTAGCCCCAAGTCTTTAGAGTTCGATGGCCTTTTGAGGAAGCAAGAAGTTCAGAGAAGGCTCCATTCTTCAACTCAGGTCAGTGGGTATCTTGGTTTTGGCAGAGTCTGGGGCTTAAAGGAATCCAGCCATTCACAGTGTTACAGGAGCTCAATGCAGACCTTCTGAGGGGTTGAAGACAGAATACAAAGGAGAAATAAACATGTGTCTAGGACATGTGCCCCTTATTTTTGGCTTCCCATGAGCCTGAAGGTGCAGGGCCAAGAAGGAGCTGCTCTTCAGCACAAAATGTCTCAGGACACAAGACTTTGAAGTAGACCCTTTCACAACCTGGAAAGGATCCCCTGAGGCCAAGGATTTTAAAACCTAAAAGGAAAAGAATAAAGGAATTAGCTAAGACTGGTTACACACTTAACAGTCACTGAGCAAAGGAGCCTTTCTAGGTAAGTAGCAAAGCCTACAACTGGTAGCTAATCTGAGAAACAAAGGCTGGATGGGAAAAGGCCATTAGGGCTCAAATCCCAGAAAACAGACCTACAATGGAATAGTAATCAGGGCTGGAGACTTTGTGCCTTCAAACTTTAATTTCCTAAAGGTCTATCTGGGAAAGAAAGCAGAAGTCCGATACTAGAACTTCTGAGACTACCCCCACCTGTATGGACCTGCAGTATCTTCAAACTTCCTTTTATTGGGGCATTACCTTTATGGGGGCTGATAAGGAGAAGCTTATCAGTCTATGGACCTCTGAGGACTGGTAGTGATAAGAAGACAAGGAAAGCCAAAGAGCATATGGCAAGCTAAACTTCAGATAGTTGGGTATCATTTATGTGTATATTGGTTCATGTCATGCCAGAAATCTGTTAAGCAACTGGAACTCCTAGGTAGAGAAAAGCATTTCCTGACCTCCAAGATACCTATGACCTTAGCAAGTCACTTATCTCCTCCTTAGTTCCTTTATTTGTTGAGTCAGAACGCATATTATCCTACCTAATTCTGGCATCTGGTTTGGATTGAATTAGATAATGGATATGAAAGTGGTTTGTACTCAATAAACACAAAGGACTAAGGATAAATGTTAGGTAGGTATGACTGAAATAGTAATTTTATCTGAAGAAATGAAGTCCCTGTACAGATACTAAGGTAGCCTCTTGGCACCTGCTACAATATTCAAAGGGAGGTTCCGTGTTTCCTTATAGACCCAAAGGATGTGAAAAGTTACAGGGTTCCAACTTCTCATTTTAGAGCCTGGGGAACTGAGACTCTGAAAAGGAAATGTACTTGCCCCAAATGTTACAGCTAAGACTCATAATACATTTAATTCAAAGGCAATCTGTACAACTGCAATGAAGTCTTGCTGAAGAAGAAAGGAAAGGAGAGAATAACTTAAAACCACATAAAACCTCAGAATGAAAAGGCACTAAGTTCAAGGGTCATGCAATTTTAGGGTAATGAACTGAGACATGGAGGAGTCACCTTCCTCTGGATCTGCATGGTATATTAGTCCTCAAAGACTTAGAACCCATAAAGGTTCTGTAATCAGGGGTGGAGACTACATACCTGTGGCCTCAACTCTCGTCTCCAGGAAGTCTACCTTGAGAACTGTGAGCAAAGAAGAAAAAAATTTCACTAAGACTCTAGAAATCAGGGTTAGATAGGCAAAGCAAGGAGATGGGGGATACTTTCAGAACAAGACCAAACAGGTCATCTGAAAAATGGGGAAGTGATTCTGTCCAGATACCTTAAAGCATCTAGCTCCATTTATAGGTTAGAGAGCATAGTCTCCCAGACACAAAGACATTATTCAGGTAGCAGAATGATCCTTTGAGTACCTATGGCAGGACATGTACCATGTAAAAGATGGATTATTTATTTATTTATTTATTTATTTATTTATTTATTTATTTATTTTTACAGATTGTATTTTGATTCATTGTAGACAAATGGGGTACATCTTTTCATTTCTATGCTTGTGCACTATGTAGATTCTTACCATTTGTGTAATCATACATGTACATAGGGTAATGATGTCGCATTCCACCATTTTTCATACCCCCTCTCATTTCTCTCTACTTAATCTGAAGTTCCTCTATTCTTCTCTCACCCCCAACCCCCCACCCCCATTACATATCATCATTCACTTATCTTTTATTTTGCAGAACAAACCAACCTTGCTCAGACTCTTAATGTGCTTAGATAAATCCTAAATTATATTTGTTTGAGGACAACAGGGAGTTATAAAAAATCCTGAAAAACCAATTCCCCTATAATATGAGCAGAGCATCCCATGCAACAGCTGGTCCCCACAACTATGTCCTCAGCCTTCTGGTTTTTTTTCTTTGTTTTTGAAATCATTTATAACTATTGCCTGAATGATCTTATTACCATTCATGGTTTCAATTACTATCAACTTTTGGGACACTTCCTCCAAAGTGCTACTATTCACATTGTATATATGTGGATATTCTACACTGAAGTGATATGGTGTCAGTTCTCAATAGTTCTATTCCTCCATGTATATATGTCTTGCCTCAACTATTAGCCTAAGGTTGCAGTTACCCACTGGATATCTGTACTAGTATTTCCCCCAGTGTCTTCAAAACAACTATCCATAGTTGAGCACAAAAAGTTCCTCACAAAACCTGCTCCTCGATGATTCTTGAATCATCTACTTATTTGAGTTAGACTATTCTCTCTCAGTCATTCTACAATATCCTATGTTTGAAAAGTCAACAGTGTCTTATTGAGCCTGTCACAAGCCTGTCCCTTCTATTCCATCCCTACAGGTAAAGCCATAGGCCAGGACTTTCATCAACTCCTGCCAAGATGATAAGTCTCCTAATTGGTTTCCCAGTCTCCAGTCTTTACGTTCTCATCTATCTTCCCCACTATCACTAGGGTGAGCTTTTCACAACTCACTCACCTCAGATTATGCATTGCCATGCTTAAGTATGTTTCATGACTCTATTCCAATGGACTACAGTATAAAGACCAAAAACCTTAATATGTCATACAAAACCTTCATGATCTGACCCCAAGACATGTTCTCAGTCTACCCTATAGTTCCTCTTTTCACTCCCACATTCTCACCACAGTGGAATACTGTTGTCTTCTGAACCTGTATTAACATACATGTTCTGCTTCCCTATAATGTTCTCCCCTGTCTTTCCCTCTTCCTCATCTTCTTCTTTTTTTTGAACTCAGGGCCTTGAGGACGCTAGGTAGACACTACCACTGAGCTGTAACCTAGCCCCTCACTGCTCTTCTTGATGAACCTCTACTCACTTTCTTTTCAGTTAATTTTCTAAAACTGCTGTAGAATGGAGTGAGGGAGTCATGTCATTCAAATACCAGGGTACAGTTAGTTATACAAATGAAAAGCAAAAATGGAAGGCAATGGTTAAATATCTTATCTGTTTCATTACAGATGAGAGTTTCGCAACAGTGACCATAGATGGGACTGGCTGTGTGACTGGTCTGAGGATCTTGCTTAGAGGCCAGCATGTGGATTTACTGATGCAAGTGGTGGTTATGAGGTGGAGGCCTAGATGGAAGAGATGCTTTCCCTATTTGGATACTGAGTGGGAGGAATCAGTGGGGTATCCAGGGTGGGGACTCATGACATACTGGAGAGCAGGTATCCACATTGGTCTTATTTACACTCCTTTCAAGATGGAATTTGGAGATAAAGAACAGGAGAAGTGTAGGTTTTTGAAGGCTGGATATAGGATAGGTAGAGTAGTACTCTGGCCTGAAGCACCTCTTGTGGTCACAGTCCCCTTGGGTTGTGGTTGGTCAGGAAATAAGAAAGGAAGGAAGGAAGGGAGGGAGGGAGGGAGGGAAGGAGAGAGGGAGGAAAAGGAAAGGAAAGAGGGAGGGAAGGAGGAAGGGAAGAAAATAAAATGAATAAAAAGAGACAGATCCCTAGTCCCTACTCCTAGAGATTCTGTTTTAGCAGATCTAGAGCAGAAACCAGGAATCTGTGATTTTTTTCCTTCAGTTTTTCCAGGTGATTTAGATATGCACTAAGTTTGAGAACCATTACCTTAGGCTACTCTTTACCTTTGAATGCTTATTCTAAGGCGATTTTTGGTAGAGTGTTCTACTCTACATGTCCCTATCAGTTGCCTTTTGAGAATAAAACAGGTCTAAATAAGGAAAACAAACAAACAAAAATTAGATCTGCATTAGGGGTAAAGCTTCTGCAATTAAGTTTGGCATGTATGCATGAGTGTGTGTGCATGCATATATTTGTGAGAGAAAAAGAAAGAAAGGAAGAGGCAAAAAGACAAGGGATATGAGAGACACAGGGAAAGAAAACAGATAAACAGGAACAATGACATCAAGACAGAGACACAGAGAAACACAAAGAGTAACAGAAAGAGAATGAGAGACACTAAGTGAGAAAAAGGGTGAGAGACAGACAAAACAGAGACACAAATGAGAAAGAGAGAGATGAAAATACAAAGTTGCAGTAAAAAGACAGTGTGGTATAGAGAAACAGAAAAAAAAGAGGTAAGAGTGAGAACCCATAGGATGTTCATAATGCATTTAATAAAAAATGATTTGGGAGCTGGGCATGGTTGTGCACTCCTGTAATCCCAGTGGCTGGGAAGGCTGAGGCAGAAGGATCATGAGTTCAAAGCCAGCCTCAGCAAAAGCAAGGTGCTAAGCAACTCAGTGAGTCCTGTCTCTAAATAAAATATAAAATAGGGCTGGGGATGTGGCTCAGTGGTTGAGTGCCCCTGAGTTCAATCCCCAGTACCAAAAAAAAAAAGATATGGTTTATTTTCCATCCCTTTTGTCTCTTACCTTCCTGTTTTCCGGGAAGCTATTTCGAAGAACCTGGTCCTGGAAGCCACCCTGCAAACAGAAGTCAAGTCCCATGAGTTGCTCTGGAATACATGGGGAAATCAATGACCAATGAAAAGGACAAGACATTGAACTAGATAGGCTGCCAAAGCAAGGTCTTTCCTTTGCTAGCAGTAGGCCTGGGTCTCAGGAGAAACCCAAATATCAGAATATAGTGCTCACCTGTTATCCAAGTTAGCTAGGGAGGCCAAGGCAGGAGGATCACAAGTTCAAAGCTAGCCTTAGAAACTCAGTGAGGCACTAAGGAACTCAGTGAGACCCTGTCTCTAAATAAAATATAAAAAAGGACTGGGGATGTGGCTCAGTGATTGAGTACCCATGGGTTCAATCCCTGTTACAGAAAAAAGAAAGAAAAAAGAAAAAAAAAAAGTATGTATAATGGCCCAGAGCCCATAGGCACCTGAATGACCACAGATGAACCCATTTGCTCCGTGTTGGTCCAAAATGGTCTAAGTTTGTTGCCCACTTCAGATTTTCTTGGGGAATATAAGTGAAATCAGTCTTGGATTCCAAAGTATAATTTTTGACATTTAATAAATATATATAGCTAATTAGTTGGAGTGGTGGAGCTTTTGTTCTTCTTCCCCAGTTTTACAATTATGGAAAGCAAGAGATACAAGAAAAAGGAAGGCCAGGTGGTAGCACACTGAAAGAGGGCCCAGGCATTGGCTGAAGAGGCCAGCCAGGCTAGTCCCTGAGTACTATTGTGGTCCAGCCTGGCATCTCTTTCCCTGGTTTGGTGGCTTGCAGCCTAGCTTCAGGAAAGCCTGCTGGATGTCAGCTCAGCTCCTTACCCTGTAAGAGGCTCTCTGGAGAACCTAAGTCATTTTGGAAGATTTTAAAAAAATCCTATCCTTAGCTAACAAAAGATAAAAAGGCCTCAAGTTTATTTTTTCTTAATATGTTCATTAAGTTACTCTTAGAGTCAGTAGCAAAAACAAGAAAATAAGAAAGCAAGTTCCAAAACCATGTGGGTTAAAAACAGAAAGTGAGTTTATCCCCCTACAGAGATGAGGACAGCTAAGAAAAATGGGTTTTCTAGTGGACAACTGAGGATCGTTTACATCCATAGGAAAATCTCAGGGTTGATTTTCAAGCCTTGAGGGTTGAACAGATATTTCAAACAGGGCTGGCCTATATTCCCCTAGTCTATGAAGTGAATGATGCCCAACAGTTGCACATTATATACATTTTACAGCCATATATGGTGATCCTGAAAGCACTTCTGGTCACCTAAGGGACCCTACGTCAAGCTGAAGAAGAGCCCTACTTACACGGATGATGGGATTTCCCCTGCATTGCCAGCCACAATATCTGGCTTTGTTTCTGGCTTTTGGGGAGTAGCTGCCCGGCTGGGAGGGTCTGGGGGTCTCACTGGGGGTCTCATTGGCTTTTCTCCTGGAGGCCGCACTTTGCTGGCACTGTCAGAATCCCCTGGAAGAAAGAACAAACCAGAGACTTGAATAATTAGCCAAACGGAGCACAACTCAGAAGCAGGAACCCAATAATGGAGTTACCAAGCCACTTTTCTTGGCCTCCACTTCTTCTTGGTCACCAAAACTCTGTCCTTTTCTTTTGTTATTTTCCTGACAACTGTCCTTTCAGAAAGTCTATGTTTGAACCCTATGTTCATAACTTTGTATACCTTGATTTTGTCATATCATTTCTTAAGTCTCATTTTTCTCAATCATATAATCTAAATTAAAAATACATTATCTTACTGCGTTACTTAGATAATTAAATTAGGTACTAATATGGGTACTAAATCAGGTACTTAGTAGAGTGCCAGGCATGTAATAGTTGCTTAGTAAATGTTTGATGGTGAATTTGAATTCAATGAATTCTGTGACAAATTCATCATCACAGAAATTTAGGTCCTTTCTTCTTAGGTCCTGACTATTATAATACTCTCTTAAGTCACTTTCTTACCTCTATATCTCTGGTTCCCAGGTTAGTCAGTAGAAATTAAATATAAATATTTTTTATGAAATGGTTCTGAAAGAATTATTGTGAAACGAGAGCATTCACACTTTGCTGGTGCCACTATAACTGGGAGTATTTTGTCTAGATACTCATCAAGCATTCCGGAATAATGTGGATGAACTACAACATCGTATATATGAGATACTTTGTACTCCTCGTTGATCCAGTAATTTCACTTTGAAGGACAGGCCCAAAAGAATTAATCCAAGAGAAAAAGAAAAACCAACTGGCACAAAGACATGCATCTTAACAGGAAAAAGTCAGACCCAACCACAAAACCTAAGCAAACAATTAAGCATTCAACCAAACATATTATGTATAAACTGACAAGGATTTGGACAAGGTCAAAACAAAAAATATGCTGATGAAATAATATCAGTTAAAAAAAAAGTCCATAAAAGTGCTCATGGCCTGATGCAAACAATATTGAAGTAGACACAATTATGTAAGGATGTTAGTAAATCTTGATATTTGTTTAATTTTTGTGAATAAATACTGATATTTAATTTTTTCTATAAAATGTTCATGGTAAATATAAAAACATATTAAATTTAGCTCATATGATACTGTTGTAAGGTTTACTTTATTTACACTGCTTCTCCTCTCTTTTTAAAAATATTTTTAGTTGTAAATGGACACAATATCTTTTTGTTGTTGTTGTTTGTTTGTTTGTTTGTTTGGCACAGTGCTGGGGATTGAACCCAGGGCCCTGTGCTTGTGAGACAAGCACTCTACCAACTGAGCTATATCCCCAGCCCCACAATATCTTTTTATGTGTTTATTTTTATGTGGTGCTGAGGGTCAAACCCAGTGATATACACATGTGAGGCAAGCACTCTGCCACTGAGCTACCAGCCCCAGCCCTGTTTCCCCTCTCTAGAAGACCTTCCAAGAAGCTCAAAAACACACAGGATAAAGTTCAAACCCCTTAACTTAAATTCAGAGTCCTCTATAAGTCTGGAACCAAATCACTGTCCCAGGGACAAACCCTGTACTTCAATCACAAGTTCAATTCAGTCAAACTGGTCTCACTGCTCTATCCAAGTCCCTTGACTCTTACATAAAGGTAATATAGTAGGCTATAATAGAAAGCACAAAGATTCTGGAATTGTGCAGACCTGGTTTTGGGGCTTTGTTTTGTTATGCTACTTCTCAGCTATGGGACCATGGACAAATATTTCGCCTTTTTGGCTACTATTTCCTCGTCTGAGAAATTGATATAACTACCACCTTTTTTTTTTTTTAGGAAAAAGAAAGAAAATTTTATTAGCTTTTCATTTTATCAACACTAAAAAGTAAATTATCTAATTTAGTTTTTTTTCCTCTGTACCAGGGATTGAACCCAAGGGTACGTTACCATGGAGCCACATCTCCAGCTCTTTATATTTTTTATTTAGACAGGGTCTCCCTAGTTTGCTCAAGGTCTTCCTAAGTTGCTGAGGCTGGCTTTGAATTTGGGATCCACCTGATTCAGCCTCTTGAGCTGCTGGGATGACATGTGTGCATCACCACACCAAGCCCTAATTTAGTTTTACACACAAACAAACATCATACTTTGTCATGCTTTTCTTACTATTATGTGTCACTGATCTCATATTTGGCCTATTTAAAATCATCCCTAAACATGTATTTCAAATCTCACTCTCTGAACACTAGTAGACAGACATATGTAATTTCCATCTATGTCAATGTTCCCGAAGTGCTTAGATATTGTGTGTTTTTAAAAATCCATCCACCTAGGCATTCTAGTGAGACAGGCATGCAAAGAGATAATGGTAATACAGTGTGATTGATGTTCTGATGAAAGAATTACCAAAACATTATACATGAACATACATAAATTCTCTCTCCCAATCTAGTCTGTATCTTACATTTCTGGGCACACCTTTCCCCTTAGCACCAGACTAGGAATACACAATTACATCAGAAAAAAAAATCAAAATGAAAACAATCCATTTTTTCCAAACAAATATCATTCTGTTCAAAGTACTCTTCCAGATGATAACTATTTGTTCACAATAAACTTGGGAGAGAAGAATAGATAGGTCTTATTATCCTCATTTTACAGAGAAGGAAACTGAGGTTTTGAAAGTTGAACCAACTCATCCACAACTCCATGGTCAGATAACTGATAAAGTGAGTAAAACCTACATCGCTTGTCTTGTATCTCTTGTCTCTATATCCAGTGCTTTTCCCAGTATCTGTGGTTTTGTTGTTTTTATTAGGAATATAGAATTATAAATGATAAAATGATATTGGTAATAAAATAATACCAGTAAAACAAATTATTTAACTTTCTGTTGAATGCCTGTACTGTTCCAGGTACTATGACACTGTATTTTGCACTTTATACCTGTTCTTCTCATTTAACATCAGCCATAATTGTGCAGAAATTATTGCCCCTATTCTACAGACGAGGAAATTCCAAGGTAAGTAGTAACCTCAGAGTTTATCAACAATAGATCCAGTTCCATCTGATTTCTGAAACCCATGTTGTTCCAACTACCAGTAGTTATCAACCCTGGCTACATATCAAGAATTTGTGAAGAGCTTTAAAATTACATCATACCTGGACACCCTACTCAGAGATCCTGGTTTAATTGATTGGAGAGGGTTTTGGGCATGTGTATTTTCAATGCTCCCCAGATGGTGTGATGTGCAGCCAGGGTTAAGAAACCCTGGGCCACACAAATGCTTCCTCATTGTAGCTCAGAGATTACCAAAGCAGAAAATACTTTCACATTTCTACTAGCTACTGGAAGAGAGTTGGACAGGAAGGATATGCCACACTGTCAGAGCCAGAAAACATTTCCTACCTGAAGCCATGTCCATCCTAGGGCTCTCATTTCCCTTGAGTAAATGAAATGACACCACCCAAATATGAACCCCATTCATTCCTAATTCACAGTCATATCCAAATGGACATCAACCTAGGGTTTAGAAAACAAAAATCATGAACTTTGTGTCTGCCTACGCCCTTTATTTGCAGCTTTAACCTGATGATTCATTTCAAGTCACTTTGAAGGGACAGCAAAGGGTTTTCTTGGCTGAAAGATCCTAATATTGTTTTTTCTTGCCTCAAATTTGTCTCAGTCACTATTAAAGCACAATGCCAAACTGGTGAGGCTGAGAGGGAAGAGTCATATAACTTGGAGTCAGGAAACCTGGACTCTAGTCTTAGTACTAAAACTAAGTTGTATGATCTTCAGCATATCACTTCCCTACAATACTATATGGGGTTGAACCATTTTCCAGATGAATCAGTCTATGATATGTCTTTAGATTTCTATCTCTCCCTACTGACTTTTATATGCTGCTTTTGGAGTACTCTGGAAACTCCAATGTATTCTGCCTCTCTCTTTCAGAAGATGATTTAGATTTCATGGCTTCCTGTTGTCCACAGAATATAACCTGAAATATTTAACCTGGCAATTGTGATCCACTTTCATTTGGCTTCAACTTTCCTTTCTGATCTAATGTTCTACTATTCTTCTTCACATATCCTACAATTCAAGCAATATTATTTATTGTTCCATGTACATGCCCTACAATTAATCATGTCTTTCCAAGATGCTCTGTATCCTATTTCCACATGCCCAAAATTGTATCTTCAGAAGTCTAAAATGCTCCAAGTTCTTTCTCTGGCTCTTAAGGCACTGATCATCTTGTACTTTGAATCTTGTGCTTTGGTTCTTTGTTTTCATGGCTTTATCTGTTCTAGTAGAATTGGAGCAATCTGAGAGCAAGATCCAGGTGTGATTCATTTCTGTACTCCCCAGAGACTTCAAGTAGTTTGCTTTGCATAAAACTGGCAAATATTTAACAAATACTTACTGAGTAAAGAAAACTGAATTTCAGTCCAGTAGGACAGTGGAGAAAGCTTTCCCTTTTTAGGACTCCATTGGGCTACATGTTACAATACACAAACATAATATAACCAGGATTCAGGGCTAGTCTGTAACCCAAGATGAAAGGTATTCAATATATTGGGAGTTTTGTGAGGGTTTTCACACCCCAACTTATACACTCAATAAGGAATGCTCACAAAAGATCTGACATTGCCCCCTGGCTTCTTAAAACTGAGTTGGGAAGAGAAGACATATTCATACAAAATAAATGTGAACAGTATCACTCAGCATCCACATTAGAGGGTCAAATTAGGTGTCCAAAAAATGGGGTAAAGGATAGTTCCCGAGAACAGAACTGTCAGGAGTTTCTTGGACCAAAGGAGACTTGAGATGAACCTAGCAGAATGGCTAACAACCCTCCTTGCCCCTTGCCTCAATAATGCCTTGCCTTTTTCTGCATGTTCACTCTGAGTACTTTTATGGCATCTACATTTTGGGCTTCAGGTGTCTCATAGGCTCCAGAATCAGAAGAGTGGACAGCCCCATCTGTCATGCCCACCATTTCTTATCAGATGCTTTGTATACCTCATGTAACTTAATGTCCACAAAAACCTTGCCTGCAACAGAGGTATTGTCCCTACTTCTAGTGGGAAGATCAGGCTCAAAGATGTGAAGCTGACCTAATGAAAACTGTGTAGGTAGCAAAATCTCTGATAAGGGAAAAAAACTGCTATTGTTTCTGAGCAGTACTCATGATGTACCAGACACACACTTGTCTTTCTTCATCATTATAGCAATCCAATGGGCACAGTTATTATCCTCATTATATGAAAGACAAAATTAAGATTCAGAGAGGTTATGAATTCTCCAATGTCCCACAGCTTGGAAGAGGAAGATCCAAGATTCAAACTAATATCTGGAACACTCTGGAGCCTGGACACTAAGGCAACGAAGGATCACTAAGCCTCTTCCACCTGTTTTAACTTTTAATTTTTTTTCTTAATTATGATTGAAAATTTGGCTAACACTTTAAATTATATTTCCTTCTCCAATCCAATCATTTCTTTTCCTCCCTTATTCTCTGTCAAATGAAGATAACCAAAGTATCTTATCATTTGCAAATTTTGGGGGACCTGACAGTGATCAGTCTTTGATCTTAAGCAATGTTATTCTTCCTTTCATTAAACCCATCTACATTAACCTGAGATAACAGAGTAGGGAGAGATTGATTCCACTTAAAGATTCCCCAAGTCTTCTAGAATAATCTCTTTCTATGACATTTCTCCATGCTCCCCTAAAGCCTTCCTTGTCCTTTAACCATTAATTATCCATGAGGCATAAGTTTGAGTTACACTCCAGGAAAGACAGAGATTGAAAAATCAAACAATAGATTATTAAAGCATGAGTCCAAACAAGAAAATGTGGATAATAGCTAGCAACACCCATTACTGCAGGAGCAAGTGTGTTCCTAATACTTTTAGAGCAGATGAAAATGCCACTTATACTATTAATCACCCCCAGTAGAGAACTGATGGTCCTGTGACTGAGCAAGACCTTGGAAGTATCCTTCCTCCAAGCCCAGGAGCACCCCAGCTTTTCCATTCTCTCAAGAAAAAGGAAAAGAGCTAGAAGGGTTACTAAATCAAAGGGCTATAGTGAGTGGTATGCTATCCACTTTTATTTCAATACCTCAGGCAGAATAAAGAGCTCCTTTCCCCATGTCCCTACTGAAATTTATTATCTGCACCAACAGATCATGGATCACATTGGGCTGGGACTGGCTGCTTACATGCTACACTCACCATGAGCCTTTGGAAGGCAAGACTATGGCCACTCTCACAGTTAATCACTGTGTGAATAAATGAACAAATACATGTAAGTAAATGGGAAATAGCCCTCCTGTCTCTTTATTCCCCAAAGGAAAGTCCTAAATCCCTCTGTGGGAGCTACACATGCCTTTTGCACACCCAGGACTGGTAAGAGGAAGTAACATCAAATGAAAGAAAAAGGGATATTATAATTCTGTCACTCCCAATGTGAATGCCTTTTAGGAAAAAAAAAAAAACTAGAAAGGGGAAAGTAGCTGAAGCAGCTGAATTAGAATGTGGTATAAATGTGCTGATGTTGGGACCTAAGACTAGGTTCAAACCCCATGTCTACTTTACAACATGAATGTCTCTGGGCAAGTTGTTTCAAGTCTCTGAGTCTATTTTTTCCATCTGTGCAATGGGAACAGTAAAACCTGCTTCCCAAACCTGTCACAATGATTAAATGCACTGGAAGAGGAAAAAATATCCAGCTCTATGTCTGGAACAGAAAAGGGCCTTGATAAAATTCCACCAGCAAACAGTATTGATTTTATTGTAAAGCTGACTGTCATAGACAAAAACAATTTAACAGACACTATGCTTTTACTCTTGTTAATTGCTGAGAGAAAATGTAGAGAATATCAAGTCCACTTAAATGGTGGATCACTGCAAGGGGTGAAGATGGGGGGCAGGGCAGTGGCATATTTGGATCACTAAAACAATAAAGCATCCTGGAGAAAGGAATGTCACTGAAATGGAGTGACAACTGTGAGGTCCAGAGTTGGTCAGCTGAAGTGACAGCTTCTTCCTGTGATTCTGCCTGTACAAGGGTTAACACCTTCCACCTAGAGCTCAGGGTCAGAGCTATTTGCAGAGTTTTCCTAACTGATAACTGTTTTGATGCCTGTGAATCTACCAATGTGGCAGCCAAAATGGTGAGGGAGAAAGGGAGGCAGTGGGGTGAGGAGGTAGGGTGGGTAAGGTTCAAAGAGGCAACTACACAAGAGGTGTGGCTAATCCTCCACCAAGGCCAAAGCTACTTCATTTCTGCATTCTGTGCCCAAGGCTAGAGGTCTGGAGTTTTGAAAAAAAGCTGTATCATGCCAGCCTGTTGCTAACTGATTCAGGGCAGAAATCAAAGCCTGGCGAAGCTTTAGCCTAGATTTAGATAGTGTGACTGATACTGCACAAGTCAGATCAGTACCTATAATAACTGACAACATTAGATGATAGCAGCTGCCACCAGCAGCCCAGGGGATGGGACTGTGGAGGAAAGGGAAGAAGAGAAGGCCACTGGGATTGAATTTTGCAGTAGAAGATTGTAAAGGTAGAACTGATAGGGAGGGCTAAATTACTATGTGTGCTGAGCTGATAGAACCTGGCTGATCTCAAGGTTTGGCGACAGTCAAGACAAATTATACTGTGTTGAGTTTAAGTGGAGTTATCCAACTGTCTAGCAGATTGATATGAAGGTCAATATATGAAATATAAACTGAAGCAGATGTCCACATAGAAGTCTGGCCTTTATTTTTATTTTTTATTTTTTTTCGGCTCTATTTTCCAGAAGAGGCAAATCTTAGGGAGGGAGGAACAGGGAAAGGGAATCAGTATCATATTTTGAATGCTGGTTATGCCAGATATTTTCTTATTTCTTTTAATCCTAGCAATAATTCTGTGGGGGTGAGCTCTTTCTCCCATTTTACAGATATGGAAACCAATGTGCAAAGAGGTTAAATAACACATGGATGCATCAGAGGATCCAGCCAGAGAATTCATGAGGTCAATTACTTCATAAAATGTGTACTGGCCCCACACTGAATAGGCTTTTACTAAATTGTTCTCTGAGACAATGCCATTGGCCCACAGTGAGGTTGTTATATGCCACAATCAACAGAAGAAAATTTTTCCTGGACTCAAAAACAGAAAAGTTTTGCTTTACCTGAACAACAGGTTGTTTTTTCTCTTAAGAACCTGGAATTATATACCCATTGAGGTTTCTTTCTTCTTGTTTCCCTAGAAAGTTGGAGCCACCTCTGTGATGCTATTCCACTCAGTGTGTAAAGTTTCATGGCAAACATTTTGTGTACTGATTCCTTTCCTGTTATTTGCCTCCTATCCTACCTTCCCCTGCCCCTGCCCTAGGATTCATTTTTCTTACCTGTACTCTGGAATCTCAGGCAAGGGTTAGCAGCAACCTTTTTCTGTAAAGGGTCATATAGTTAACATTTTAGGCTTTGCAGGTCGTATAGTTTGTTGTTCCTACTCAGTGTGTTGTAGTGTGAAAACAGCCCTAAACAGTATGTAAATGAAGGGGTGTGTTTATGTTAATGAAGCAAACTTTAATTTTCACATAATATGTATGCATCATGACAGATCACATTATTTTATCTTTTCTCAAATATTTAAAAATGTCAAAAACAGGGCTGGAGTTGTGGCTCAATGGCAGAGTGCTTGCCTAGAATATGTGAAGCACTGGATTTGATTCACAGCACCACATATAAATAAATAAACTATATATAAACTATATATATATGTATATATATGCACACACACACATACATAGTTTATATAGTTTATATGTGTGGTGTGTGTGTATTTTTTTCAAATGTCAAAAACATTCTTAGCTTGTGGGTGACATAAAAAAGAGGCAGTCTAGATTAGACAGAGGGGAATGAATGAGGTTTAGGGGTAGGAATGATAGTAGAATGAATTGAACATTATTACCCTATTTATATATATATATATGACTATATGACCAGAGTGATCCTACATCATGTACAATGAGAAGAATGAGAAGTCATACTCCATTTATGTATGACGTGTCAGAATGCATTTTACTGTCATGTAAACTAATTAGAACAAATAAAAAATCTTTTTAAAAAGGGGCAATGGGTCTGTTCTAAGCCTCAAGAGGACAGGGACCTTGCATATGTAATTTATTTATGTGGCCTCAGCACCTCGGATGGGGCCAGGTACACCGTCAGTACACATCTAATAGTTTTCAATTGCATTATCTTACTCTTTTAATATTTGACTACATAATTGCAAAATGCCTTAAAACCTTTTTGGAACAAGAGAGTACATAAATGTATAATGCACATGTTAAGAAGGTTATCTAGGACTCACCCCAGCCCAGTGCCCGCACACAACTCCAACAACACCCCAGCCCAGGATCCATAGTCTCCAGTGACATCCAGGTCCAGTCCATGGTCTAGTGCACACGCCCTGCACAGTCTAGTGCCAGCTGACCATCTGCAGCTGACCATCTACCAACATGTGGGGTCGCCTCTGCCATTGATTAATTCTGAACTGGAGATCACTATCCCTACAGGGGCAGCTCCCTTCTTGGGACACTGTATTGTCAAGTATCTCTCAGGCATCAGGCTACTGAGTACTAGGAAGTTTGAACAGTACAGTGTAGTTTTATTGTAGAATTTTTTAGTAGTAATATTACGATTATTCATATTATACCTATTAATCCTACTTTTCTTTTTTATTATTTTTCTTACTGTCTCTATTTTCCTCTTATCTGTTTCCTTAGAGACTTTTTCTCCCTTTTCTCTTGCTAACAACCAATTTCTTCTAATTCTGTTTCACTATTCCTATGATGTAGTACCTCTGTAGACTCACTTCTTATCTCATTAACATTACATCCTACACTCCTCCCCATCTTCTTCACCCACCATTAGAAATTGTGGTCCTTATTGCAAAACAATTGTTTATGCTCTAGATAATAATCAAGTTCATCATCTCTGTTTATTAAGACAATACAGTTAATACCTTAATAGGGACTATTTGGGTTAAGGATGCATATTGTTTGTATTGTGTGCTGCTAATATTGATCTCCCACTTTAAGGTGAGGTATTGGAAACCTGCAGGGACTCTATAAGTCTATAGGGGGGAAACTGCAATACCTCAGATCTGCACTGCTAGAGGGGAAGACACATGAACAACATGAAAAAACAAGGGAAGAAAGTGACCCAAACAAACCTAGATGCTTTATCAATAGAATCCAATGACAGTATGGTAGAAGAAATGTCAGAAAGGGAGTTGAGAATGTACATATTTAAAATGATGTGAAAAGCAAATGATGAGATAAGAGAGCAAACGCAGGCAATGAATGATCATACCAATAAACAGTTAAAAGAGCAAATGCAGGAAGTAAAAGATCATTTCAATAAAGAGAGAGCAATTCTGAAAAAAATCAAGCAGAAATCCTTGAAATGAAGGAAATAATAAACCAAATTAAAAACTCAATAGACAGCATATCCAACAGGCCAGATCACCTGGAAGACAGAACCTCAGACAATGAAGACAAAATATTTATTCTTGAAAATAAAGTTGACTAAACATAGAAGATGGGAAGAAATCATGAACAGAACCTCCAAGAATTATGGGATATCATGAAAATATCAAATTTAAGAATTACTGGGATTGAGGGGGCACAGAGATACAAACCGAAGGAATGAATAATCTATGAAATAATATCAGAAAATTTCCCAAATCTGAAGAATGAAATGGAAAATCAAATACAAGAGGCTTACAGGACACCAAATGTACAACACTACAACAGATCAACACCAAGGCACATTATAATGAAAATGCCTAGCATACAAAATAAATGCAGAATTTTAAATGTGGCAAGAGAAGAGCATCATATAGGGGGAAACCAATACAGATATCAGCAAATTTCTCAGCCCAGACCCCAAAGCAGGAAGGGCCTGGAACAACATATTTTAAGCTCTGAAAGAAAGTGCATGCCAAACAAGAATCTTATAACCTGCAAAACTGACCTTCAGATTTGACAAGAAAATAAAATCCTTCCATGACAAACAAAAGCAAAAACAGTTTACAAATAGAAATCGCAAACTACAGTACATTCTCAGCAAAATATTCCAATCAAAGGAGAAACCAAGTTAAAAACCAACATGACCGGGAATACAAGTCATATCTCAATAATAACTCTGAATGCAAATGGCTTAAACTCATCGATCAAAAGACATAGACTGGCAGATTGGATTAAAAAGAAATACCCAACAATATGCTGCCTTCAAGGGGCTCATCCACAGAAAAAGATACCCACAGACTAAAGGGGAAAGGATGTGAAAAAAACATACCACACACACAGAATCATTAAAAAAGCGGGGGTTTCCATCCTCATATCAGATAAAGCAGACTTCAAGCCAAAGTTAGTCAGAAGGGATAAAGAAGGATATTTCATACTGCTTAAGGGAAGCATAAATCAACAAGACATAACAATCACAAATATTTATGCCCCAAACAATGGAGTATCCATGTATGTTATTAAACAAATCCTTCTCAATTCCAGGAACAAAATGGACCATAACAGAATAATACTAGGTGACTCTAACACACCTCTCTCACCATTGGACAGATCCTCCAAGAAAAAAATTGAACAAAGAAACCACAGAACTCAATAACATATACAATAATTCAGACTTAACAGACATATATGGAGTATTCCATCCATTAATGAGCAAAAACACTTTCTTTTCAGGAACACATAGATCCTTCTCTAAAACAGAGCATATGTTATGCCACAAAGCTGTTCTTAGCAAACACAAAATTAGAGATACTACCTTGTATTCTATCAGATCGTAATGGAATGAAATTAGAAATCAATGATAAAATAAAAAACAGAAACTACACCAACACCTGGAGACTAAATAATATGCTATTGAATGATGCATGCATAGCAGAAGACATCAGGAAGGAGATAAACAAAATTCTTAGAGGTAAACAAGAACAATGATATACCATATCAAAATCTCTGGTACACTATGAAAACACTACTAAGAGGAAAATTCATTGCATGGAGTGCATTCAATAAAAGAAGAAAAAGTCAACAAATAAATGACCTAACATTGCAGCTCAAAGCAAGAAAAACAGATCAATACCCAAAACAGTAGAAGACAGGAAACAATTAAAATCAGAGCTGAAATCAATGGAATTGAAACAAAAGAAACAATGCAAAAAGTTGACAAAACAAAAAGTTAGTTCTTTGAAAAAAAAATATTGATAAACCCTTAGCCACACTAATGAAAAGAGAGAAAACTCAAATTACTAAAATTCATGATGAAAAAGGAAATATCATGACAGAAACTATTGAAATACCAAACATAATTACAAGCTATTTTGAAAATCTACATTATAACAAAATAGAAAATCTCAAAGACATCGACAGGTTTCTAGAGACATATGAGCTACCCAAACTGAATCTGGAGTACATACACATCATTCTATGAAGCTAGTATCACCCTGATGTCAAAACCAGACAAAGACACAAAAAGGAAAGAAAACTTCAGACCAATATCCCTAATGAACATAGATGCAAAAATTCTAAACAAAATTTTAGCAAATTTCATACAAAAATATTAAAAAGACAGTGCATCATATTCAATTGGAATTCATTCCAGGGATGCAAGGTTGGTTCAACATTCAGAGATCAATAAATGTAATTTACCACATCCATAGGGTTAAGGTTTAAATAGATGCAGAAAAAGCCTTTGATAAAATACAGCACCCCTTCATGTTCAAAACACTAGAAAAACAGGGAACATACCTCAACATTGTATAGGCTATCTATGCTAAGCCCACAGCCAATATCAATGGAGAAAAACTGAAAGAATTCCCTCTAAAAACTGGACCAAGACAGAAATTCCTTCTTTCACCACTTTATTCAACATTGTCCTTGAAAACTCTAGCCAGAGCAATTAGACAGACTAAAGAAATTGAAGGGCCACTGCGCGGTGTCTCCTGGGTGGTCTGGCCTGGAGGGGCTGGAGTCTCTGGCTCCGGTGGTGAGTTTGGACCCTTCGGCGCCATTTTACGGCTTCCCTGGCAGAGAGCGACCATCTGGGACTTCCTGAGCCCGCAGAGCCGAGCTCCGGTCTTCCCCGCCACTGCGCAGCGTCTCCTGGGTAGTCCGGCCTGGAGGGGCTAAAGTCTCTGGCTCTGGCGGTGAGTTTGGACCCTTCGGTGCCATTTTGCAGCTTCCCTGGCAGAGAGCGACCATCTGGGACTGCCTGAGTCTGCAGAGCTGGGCTCTGGTCTTCCCTGCCACTGCACGGTGTCTCCTGGGCAGTCTGGCCTGGAGGGGCTGGAGTCTCTGGCTCCGGCGGCTGCCTCTGACAGAAGCATTGATCATTCCCAAACTGGAGGAAGTGGAACAGCAGTTTTCTTGGGTCTCCGCTTGATCAAGCACCTCTCAAACATCAGGTGAGTTACCGGAAACCTGCAGGGACACTCTAAGTCTTTACAGGAAAACTGCATTCCCTCTGATTCGCACTACTAGAGGGGAAGATACATGAGCAACATGAGAAAACATGGGAAGAAAGTGTCCCAAACAAATCTAGATGATATACCAAGAGATCCCAAAGACAGCATGGTAGAAGGAATGACAGAAAGGGAGTTCAGAATGTTCATAATTAAAATGATCCGAGAAGAGAATGATGTGACGAGAGAGCAGATTCAGGCTATTAATAATCAGCTAATAGAGCAATTGCAGGAAGCAAAAAATCATTTCAATAAAGAGATAGAAGTTCTGAGAAAAAAACAAACAGAAATCCTTGAAGGAAACAAGAAAATGAAGGAAACAATAAACCAAGTTAAAAACTCAATAGAAAGCATAATTAACAGAATAGATCACTTGGAAGACAGAACCTCAGACAATGAAGACAAAATATTTAATCTTGAAAACAAAGTCGAACAAACAGAGAAGATGGTTAGGAATCATGAAGGAAACCTCCAAGAAATATGGGACATCATGAAAAGACCAAATTTAAGAGTTATTGGGATTGAGGAAGGCACAGAGATACAAACCAAGGGAATGAATAATCTGTTCAAAGAAATAATATCAGAAAATTTCCCAAATATGATGAATGAGATGGAAAATCAATTACAAGAGGCTTACAGGACACCAAACACACAGAATTACAACAGATCCACACCAAGGCGTATTATAATGAAAACACCTAACATACAAAACAAAGATAGAATTTTAAAGGCGGCGAGAGAAAAACATCAGATTACCTACAGGGGGAAATCAATACAGATATCAGCAGATTTCTCAGCCCAGACCCTAAAAGCAAGAAGGGCCTGGAACAATATATTTCAAGCTCTGAAAGAAAATGGATGCCAACCAAGAATCTTATACCCAGCAAAACTTACCTTCAAATTTGATGACGAAATAAAATCCTTCCATTATAAACAAAAGCTTAAAGAATTCACAAAGAGAAAGCCTGCCCTACAGAACATCCTCAACAAAATATTCGAAGAGAAAGAAATGAAAAACAACAATCGCAACCAACATGGGGAGGAATTACCCTAAAGAAAGAGTCAAACAAAGGACAAATAAAGTTAAGCTAAAAACCCCCAAAAAGCTAAAATGGCAGGAAATACAAGTCATATCTCAATAATAACCCTGAATGTAAATGGCCCAAACTCATCAATCAAAAGACATAGAATGGCAGATTGGATTAAAAAGAAAGACTCAACAATATGCTGCCTTCAAGAGACTCATCTCATAGAAAAACATGCCCACAGACTAAAGGTGAAAGGTTGGGGAAAAACATACCATGCATATGGACTGAGTAAAAAGGCAGGAGTTTCCATCCTCATTTCAGATAAAGCGGACTTCAAGCTGAAGTTAGTCAGAAGGGATAAAGAAGGACATTTAATACTACTTAAGGGAAGCCTAAATCAGCAAGACATAACAATCATGAATATTTATGAACCAAACAATGGTGCATGCATGTATGTCAATCAGATCTTTCTCAATTTCAGGAATCAAATAGACCAAAACACAATAATACTGGGGGACTTTAACACTCCTCCCTCACCATTGGACAGATCTTCCAAGCAAAAACTGAACAAAGAAACCATAGGACTCAAAGACATAATCTCTAATTTGGACTTAACAGACATATATAGAATATTCCATCCATCAAAAAATGAATACACTTTCTTCTCAGCAGCTCATGGTTCCTTCTCTAAAATAGACCATATGTTATGCCACAAAGCTACTCTTAGCAAATACAAAAACATAGAGATACTACCTTGTATACTATCAGATCATAATGGAATGAAATTAGATATCAATGATAAAGTTAGAAACAAACTACTCCAAGACCTGGAGATTAAATAATATGCTATTGAATGATACATGGATAACAGAAGACATTAGGGGAGAAATTAAAAGATTCTTAGAGGTCAACGAGAACAAAGATACAATATATCAAAATCTCTGGGATACTATGAAAGCAGTGCCAAGAGGAAAGTTCATTGCAGGGAGTGCATTTAATGAAAGAATGAAAAGTCAACAAATCAATGACCTCACATTACAGCTCAAAACCCTAGAAAAAGAGGAACAGATCATCACCAAAAGTAGTAGAAGACAGGAAATAATCAAAATCAGAGCTGAAATCAACGAAATTGAAACAAAAGAAACAATTCAAAAAATTGACGAAACAAAATGTTGGTTCTTTGAAAAAATAAACAAAATTGATAAACCCTTAGCCACGCTAACAAAGAGAAGGAGAGAGAAACTCCAAATTACTAAAATTCGCGATGGAAATGGAAATATTACAACAGACACAATTGAAATACAAAACATAATAAGAAACTACTTTGAAAATTAATACTACTACAAAACAGAAAACCTGGAAGACATCAACAGGTTCCTAGAGGCATATGAGCCACCCAAACTGAATCTGGAGGACATACACAACTTAAATAGATTAATTTCAAGCAATGAAATAGAGGAAGTCATCAAAAGCCTACCAACAAAGAAAAGTCCAGGACCAGATGGATTCACAGCCGAGTTCTACAAGACCTTCAAAGAAGAGCTCATTCCAATACTCTCAAAGTATTTCACGAAATAGAGGAGGAGGGAACCCTTACAAACTCATTCTATGAAGCTAATATCACCCTGATACCAAAACCAGAGAAGGACACATCGAGGAAAGAAAATTTCAGACCCATATCTCTAAGGAATATAGATGCAAAAATTCTTAACAAAATTTTAGCGAATCGCATACAAAAGCATATTAAAAAGATAGTGCAACACGATCAAGTGGGTTTCATCCCGGGGATGCAAGGTTGGATGAACATCCGGATATCAATCAATGTAATTCACCACATCAACAGACTTAAAGTCAAGAACCACATGATTATTTCAATAGATGCAGAGAAAGCATTTGATAAAATACAGCATCCCTTCATGCTCAAAACACTAGAAAAAATAGGGATAGTGGGGACATTCCTTAACATTGTAAAGGCTATCTATGCTAAGCCCACAGCTAACATCATTCTAAATGGAGAAAAATTGAAAGCATTCCCCCTGAGAACTGGAACAAGGCAGGGACACCCTCTTTTGCCACTACTATTCAACATTGTTCTTAAAACTCTAGCCAGAGCAATTAGACAGACCAAAGAAATTAGAGGAATACGAATAGGAAAAGAAGAGATCAAACTATCCCTATTTGCTGATGACATGATTCTCTATTTAGAAGACCCCAAGAATTCCACCAGAAAACTTCTGGAACTCATTAATGAATTCAGTAAAGTAGCATGATATAAAATTAATGCTCATAAATCTAATGCATTTTTATTCGTAAGTGATGCATCCTCTGAGAGAGAAATTAGGAAAACTACCCTATTCACATTAACCTCAAAAAAAATAAAATACTTGGGAATCAATCTAACAAAAGATGCAAAAGACCTCTACACTGAGAACTACAGAACACTAAAGAAAGAAGTTAAAGAGCATCTGAGAAGATGGAAATATCTCCCATGTTCTTGGATAGGCAGAATTAATATTGTCAAAATGGCCATACTTCCAAAAATGCTATACAAATTCAATGCAATTCCAATTAAAATCCCAATGATGGACCTCATAGAAATAGAGCAAGCAATCATGAAATTCATTTGGAGAAATAAGAGACCCAGAATTGCTAAAGCAATCCTTAGCAAGAAGAGCGAAGCAGGGGGTTTCACAATACCAGACCTTCAACTATATTACAGAGCAATAGTAACAAAAACAGCATGGTATTGGCACCAAAATAGACAGGTAGATCAATGGTACAGAATAGAGGACACAGAGACAAACCCACATAAATTCAGGTACCTCACACTTGACAAAGGAGGCAAAAACATGCAATGGAGAAAAGACAGCCTCTTCAACAAAGGGTGCTGGGAAAACTGGAAATCCATATGCACCAAAATGAAACTAAACCCATATCTCTCACCCTGTACAAAACTCAACTCAAAGTGGATCAAGGACCTAGAAATCAGACCAGAGACTCTGCACCTAATAGAAGAGAAAATAGGTCCAAATCTTCATCATGTTGGCCTAGGACCAGATTTCCTTAACATGACTCCCAAAGCGCAAGAAATAAAAGCACG